>OZ038504.1:59484752-59532252 GCA_964036315.1 Acanthosepion esculentum
GACAGAGCAGCCACTACTGCTGCCGGTTGAAATTTATAAATTAAGAAAACAGGTTTCTCAAGCCCAATAGCTGTTATCGCTCTTTCAAGTAATGACAGGAGTTTCCTTCCCAACCTTTTACTTGAATCGTTGTGGAATATTAACATCTTGATGCTGTTATTATTTTCTCCTCGAGTTACATGTGCTATCCATGGTCATCCTCAAGTGATGTGGGTTTTATTATTTGGCACAGTTCTTTGCTTGTGATTCTGTAGCGCCAGTCCCACAATATGCAAAGTAGGATGATTTTTGTTAAGAGCCTCAGGCTTTATTCGGTCAAAGCCTTTTTTCAATAATTGATCTTAGGAATTGGATGTATACAGCTGACATTTTCTATATTTCTGAACGGGTTTGGCGCCATGCTTGACATCTCTGTGGAAGCCTCAAGTTTTCAGGTTAAGGCCTTGATAGATAAAAAATATATGAACACTAAAACTAGGCACATTATATTAGGTAGATTTTATATTACGCAGATTTTATATTACGTAGATTGATGAAAAATATGGAAAGGACAAAACAAAATCCGAATATCCAAGTTTACTGTTTTAATGTTGTTTTACTGTCGACGTCAGACGTTTCGGTCTAGTAGACCATCTTCAGGACATGGTTATTAGAAATATAGTTAGGATTAGACGATATTTAAGTCAACATGAAAAGACGATAGACACAAGACTAATCAGAAACAGAACAACTGATATTCTAAAGTCAGCTTTCGTTTTTTGGGGATTCGGTCACGTTGGCGTCACGCTGTGTTTTACTGTCGACGTCAGACGTTTCGGTCTAGTAGACCATCTTCAGGACATGGTTATTAGAAACATACTTAGGATTAGACAATATTTAAGTCAACATGAAAAGACGATAGATACAAGACTAATCAGAAACAGAACAACTGAAATTCTAAAGTCAGCGTTCCTTTTTTGGGGATTCGGTCACGTTGGCGTCACGCTGTGTTTTACTGTCGACATCAGACGTTTCGGTCTAGTAGACCATCTTCAGGACATGGTTATTAGAAACATACTTAGGATTAGACAATATTTAAGTCAACATGAAAAGACGATATACACAAGACTAATCAGAAACAGAACAACTGAAATTCTAATGTCAGCGTACCTTTTTGGGGGATTCGGTCACGTGACGCCTACGTGACCGTCGGATCTACATCCACATATTTGCTTACATTACGTAGATTTTATATTTTTAACTTGAAGAAGATATTCTCTCCAAATAGTGTTTAACATTGTCAAAAACTGTGTTTTTAATTTTTCTTTTCTTAATTCATTCTCTAATTAAATTTTTAATTGTGTTAAAAGTGTTTGTGATAAATTTTATATTGCGATTGACTTTAATATTCGTTAAATATTAAACTCAATCACAATATAAAAAATATAAATCTTTGTACAAACGTTTCTTGTTTGGAATTTATTACTGACTGAATTCAGTAACTGTGGCACAAGGCCGAAAAAAGTGGGGAGATGGCTCAAGGATGTTCGACACTAACTGTCTTATACCTATAGCTAATCAGCTTCACAATCCATTCATTCGTTACAATTTGCTTATTCTCCAAAAGAATCCACCCGTCACCATTCGCTCGAACATACACTAAAATACCTCACGAACACGGGACACCTACTAAAAAAAACAACACGTAAAATTTCCAAAATTATATTTTTACGTGAAAAAATTTGAAAAATGTAAATGGTTTTCGCGTGTGATCATATATATACATACATAAATATATATATATATATATATATATATATATATATATATATATATATATATATATGAAAAGTGGGGAATGTTATTCTCTTGTGTCCATATATATATATATATATATATATATATATATATATATATATATATTATAATTATATTATAATTATTATGTAAAAATATGTATTCATCACAAAATCAGTTTAATATCAAAGTCCCACTTCGGGGACGTATCAGATATTAAGCTGATAAGAACAGATACTACACTGTGTATCGAACACTGTTTTTAAAATAAATGCTAAAGAACTCTGGATTATAAATCTGACAGTACTTTCTTTATATATATATATATATATATATATATATATATATATATATATATATATATATATATATATATATATATATATATATCATTATGATATCTGGTAATCCGTATGTAAATTCCAAAAGGGGTATAAATCCAGAGTACTCAATGTCAAAAACAGAGCAAATAATAATTATTATAATAGTGAAAACGAACACTTAAAATACCATCGTTATTTTAAGTATCCGTTTTATATATATATATATATATATATATATATATATATATATATATTATGCAGTGTTACATTAGAATATGCACATACCCACTACAAAACTATACATCTTGTTTCAACGTTAAAAAGCGAAAACCTTTCTTTAACGTTTCATCAATTTCGACTGAAATATTATATTTAGAAATGCTAATAATAATAATAATAATAATAATAATAATAATAAATATACATTTTGTCCCTCACTGTTTGATACAACTCTGAGTTTCAGGCACGAGGAAATCGTCAGGCATGGATTGGTAACCGAATTATCCAGTAAAAGTAAAAGAAATTTTTAAAAAAATTCAGACTGACCGCTCTGAATAGGTGGTTCCTTTTCACGCAGATTTCAAACCGGTTTACTACAGCTTCTGGTCTAAACTAGCATCTGATAATGAATGCCATCAGCCCTATACCAAAGATAAAAGCGTGGCTCGTTCATCACTAGGCCCTATACTCCCACTACGTACAGACATACATCAGCCAACCCTTTCAAGAATTCCAAAACGTTACCCTTTTCTATTTCAACATTTTTACTTCTATCTCTGCTCTCCTCTTTTCTCTCATTCTTCTTACTCTCCTTAATTCCGATGCGCGCTATTTCCTTACTCAGTAACATAAACGCTAGTGACATCAATCACAATAGTGAACAATATGAGAGTTGCACGCGGTACATGACACATAAAAGTTTACAAAGTACAATACGCGCACTCCGACTTGCTTTATAATAAAGGTAAACCTTTAAAAATATTCTGGCAATATATATTTTTTTTTAATTTGTGGTAAGAAAAGCAGTAAAAAAAAAAGACCTGTCAAATCGTGAACGTAGCTGTGCGGGCGGAACACGGGGTGAACCTGAAAGAATGCGAGAAATTATAGAAATAGCAGGATCTCGCCCAGGAGCTATGGAATATGAAGATCAGAATAGTGTCCATAATAGCAGCTGCACTTGGAAACATGGCAACGACATACCGAAATCACGACTGGGAATATGGAAATAGTAGTAGTAGTAGTAGTAGTAGTAGTAGTAGTAGTAGTAGTAATAATAATAATAATAATAATGACTTTTAATCTTGACTGGAAGTGTTAACATGTAAAAGTTTTGTCTTAGTGAATTAAAATGGGTGACAGTAAATATTCTGTTCTGCAACACATATTTGTTTGCCAAGAATGCGAGAAATTATAGAAATAGCAGGACCTCGCCCATGAGCTATGTAATATGAAGATCAGAATCGTGTCCATAATAACAGCTGCACTTGGAAACATGGCAACAACATATCGAAATCACGACTGGAAATATGAAAATAGTAGTAGTAGTAGTAGTAGTAGTAGTAGTAGTAGTAGTAGTAGTAGTAGTAGTAGTAGTAGTAGTAATTGACTGGAAGCGTTAACATGTAGAAGTTTTGTCTTGGTGAATTAAGATGGGCGACAGTAAATATTCTGTTCTGCACCTTATATTTGCCAGTTTACAGCTGGGCATGTCCCCAAGGGTATCAGAGATAATACACTGTGCATCTCTCTTAATGAGCTGCAGGCGTATTTTATCAATACGGACAAAAATAATCTTTGCCGTATAAGTATTACAGGACGATTACTTGCTTTAATCCAATCATTCCTAATAAACCGTGAAATGAAGGTCGTCCTAAACAGGTTCTTCTCCAGTTCCTTTCATACGAACGCTGGTGTTCTCCAAGGGTATATCCTGGGTCCTACACTGTTTCTGATCGTCATCAACGATCTTCCTGACGTCATCAGTTTCCCAAGAAGGCATCTACGCAGACGACACTACCATTTACTCCTGCCTCAATAGTAAATCCGGCATTGCTGTCAAGGCTAACCTGGTAGTAGGTCTCGAAAAGGACGTCCAATCTGTGGTTAGCTGGGGCAAGAAATGGCTTATGAATTTTAATACCTCCAAAACGGAACTCCTCTCATTTACCCACCATAGTCAACACTACTTGCCTGGTATCAGAATGGATGAGGCCCAAATCAACGAGAACGTCTCTGTGCGCCTGCTTGGTCTCACGTTTTCCACTGACCCGAGGTGGAAAACTACATTGAATCAATAGCTTCATCTACCGCATGGTAAGTTGGTTCACTGTGTCACGCAAGTCCATCGTTCAAATCTACAAATCTACCATTCGTCCATCCTTCAAATCTACCATTCGTCCTTGCATTGAATACTGTTGTCATATATGGTCTGGTACCCCCGCTGTTCATCTCGAGGTTCTCGACAAAATCCAAAGAGGGATATGCAATCTGATAGTTCCTGATCTAGCACCTCGTCTTCGGTCACTTTCTCACAGACATGACATGGCATCCCTCTGTCTGTTCTACAAATATTTTCATGGCACCTGATCTGACGAGCTAATTTCACTGGTGCCTTGACTGCGTGAATTTAAGCGTGCTACTAGGTTGGCATCTCGATCCCACCCTTTCAGTGTCGAAACAGTTAAATGTAACCGCCTCTTCTACTCCAACAGCTTCCTCTCTCGCACTTCCCGACAGTGGAACTCCTTTCGTCCTAAACTGCTTCCGTCATAGCTATAATCTTCAAATATTCCAATGTAATGTCAATTGACATCTTCTGATGCCTTGATCCTGATCCCCCACTTTCTCTATATCCTTTCCCCAACACCTTTACTCTTGCTTTCACTCTCTTTAATTTCTTGCGTGCTAGTGGCATTCTCGCCTTGCTTGGGGTGAACTGCTTTAAAAAAAGTATGTAAGAAACTAATAGAATTTGGATAAGCCCTAATACACTCAAACGACCAGTCTTTCGGCAACATTAGTTCCAAAACCATGCCGAATTATCCGTTTTGCCGGACAAACAGAAGTGACGTACCAACAAGTCAACAATACAACTCTGACCCACTAATTATATATCTCTCGTATCTCTACAACATGTTTAATGATCCTTTGTCCTTGGTCCTAGTACTGGCTGAACTAAATTTTAAGAAAAACGGCTATTCTTCTAGGTGGTCATGGCCCTCTACATCTTCCTGTCCCTTGTAGCTTTTAATAGGTTTTGTCTTTTTGTTATTTCTCCCAAACCCTGTTCAACCATCCATTCACTCAAGCATATCAAGTATGTTTAGCACTGCTTTCCTCTGTCCCTCTTTTCTTCAATCTGACCTGTGAGTATCAGATTTTCCAAACCCTCTTTCCTTATTACATGCCCCAGAAATATCAACTGTTTCTTTCTGGTGTTAAGTTTCCATTTTTTGTTTCCATTTTCTCTAAAACCTCGTCGGTGCTCATTCCATGTTCGTTCCATGGTATCCTCAGCATCTTTCTGTAGAACCATATTTCTGTTGTTTCAAGTCTCGTCTTCATCTTTGAGGGAAGAAAAACAGAGATAGAGCCAGACGGAATCGGCTATTAAAAACTTAAATTAGATTTATATTGCACACGATGCCACCGGGTGTATTAGTCCGTCAAACATGTGCGCGTATGATATCCAGATTAAAAGAGTTATTGAATAATTGATGGACTATCTATATACTATTACTACTACTGCTACTACTAATGATGATGATGATGATTATTTAGTGTTAAGTTCACTAATGACATAGCAGTTCAGCTGAGACTGGAGTAGGATAACAGCTCTGTATCCTTGCAATGTATACAAAGATTGCTCCGAGATTAATGCTTCCTATTTGGTTCCACTAAAACTATCATAAATACAACGAACATAATAAAATTATTTTTTTTTTCTTATTTTAAAAAAAAATTTTTTTAGCGTTTCATCCCAAGCAAGGCGGGAAGCCATTAGCACACAATGGGTTACAGAGAGTTGGAGCGAGAGCAAATAGGAGTGATAGAGGAAAGGATGAAGAGAATGATAGGGGATAGATCAAGGCATCTGGAGACGTCGATTGACATTACATTTGAATAGTTGGAGATTATAGCTATCAGAGAAACGGGAAGAGGGGAGGGAGTTCCACAGGCGGGAGGTGCGAGACATGAAGCTATTGGAGTAGAAGAGACGGCTACATTTAACAGTTTCGACAGTGATAGAGTGTGAGCGAGATGCCAGTCTAGTAGAACGCTTGAATTCATGAAGTTTGGGAACCAGCGAAAGCAGCTCCTCGGAGCAGTTACCATGAAAGTATTTGTAAAAAAAAACCAGAGGGAGGCGACGGCCCGTCTGTGAGAGAGCGACTGCAGACGAGATGCCAGATCAGATGAGGGGCACCAGACCATATATGGCAGCAATACTCCATGCAAGGGCGAATGGTTGATTTGTAGATTTGAAGGATCGACGAGAAAAATTTCCTGGATACAACACGTTCTTTACCGACAAAACACTATTTTTCCTCATATAGTCACCAATATTAACTATGCATTCTTTTGTCTACAATGAATATTTTATGGGTTGAGATAGATTATAAAAAACTAATAGAGAGACCCTCCGAAAATAATCCCTCCTATTTGTTACCATGGAAACACAAGAGCAGAATAACACTATTAGATAGAGGAAGTTTTTAGCTCAAAGCCAAAGATACACATTAGCAGCATTCCTTACAGTTTATTGCTTCATTTTATGTACATTATTAATATGTGTACTATTGTCCTCATATTTGTTTTTGTTATCACAATGTTTTGACAGTTGTAACCTCTGACCTTCAACAAGTGTATGTCAATCCAGGTAACCTACAATGAATTTCTCCTCATCCCAGAAATCCCAGGCAGAGATTTCATTTTCTTGACCAAAATAAAGATGAAAATATATTGGCATTAACTCTTGTCTGTTAAACTTTCCAGAAATATTTAAATGAACAATATTGTTATAGCATACCTAGAGACGATAATGGGTATGTCCCCATTCACATATATACAGTAGTAAATACTGTATGTTGGTCTGAAGTTGGAGATTCGTCTCCAGCTGTGCTGGTCAAACTCTCTGCATCCGGGCAGAGAGGATCCCCGGACGAGGCAATGCCGAAGGGTAGAGTCTTGTCTCAAGAAACAGCCACCCGACTCCGTTTTATATGGGGTATACGGGGAATTTTTGGCCGAGCCTACAGGCTCGGATACGCCACATTAAATTCGGCCTTGTGTCACATCTGACCGCGTGGGGCGGTTGGTAGATAACCTACAGTTGGAGATTCGTTTCCAGCTGTGCTGATCAAACTCTCTGCCTCCGGATAGAGAGGATCCCCATATGAGGCTATGTCGAAGGGCAGAATCTCGTCCCGGAAAACAGCTACCCGACCCCGTTTTATACGGGGTTTACAGGGAATTTTTAGCCGAGCCTACGGGCTCTGATAGCCCGCATTAAATTCGGCCTTGTGTCTCATATGACCGCGTGGGACGGGTTGTAGATATCCTGCAGTTGGAGATTCATTGTGGAATTCACTTGACTCACTTCTAGCAGTTGACTACTTCTACATGCCACTGGCAAATCTTATATGCGTTGTTCTTGTCCTAAGCATTATCGTTCGTTACCAACCTTTGTGTGATTATTCAATAACCTTCCTCAGGTTACAACAAATATACTGTTTGAGTATCAGCTTATATCTTTACTTATTTTTTAATTTTCCTTTCTTTAGGTTAGGAAAAAACAAAGTGAGACCAAACATGCTCCGAAAGTAATGTATATATCCGAAAGATGGTACGAAAGACACTGGTATCACAATTATACTCTTGGATAGGGAAAGTTTTCAGCAATAAATATTAATTTTCTACATAGTCATTAGCATTGCTTATATATTTTTTGCCAGCAATGAATATTTTGTGGGTCGAGATTAGACAGATAGGAACAGACTAAAAGGAAGAGAGACAAAGTATGTGCCCCAGAGGTAATATTTGTTTCCATAGAAACACGCAAGGAGCACAATGTTGAATCAAGTAAGATCCCAACTACAAAACACTATTTTTCCACTTCGGCATTACCATATGCTTATATAACTTTGTCAACAATGAATATCTTGTCGGCTGAGGTTAGGCAGATAATGAACAGACTAAAAGAGAATGAGCGGGAAATATATGCCCCGAAAGTGAGTATCTTTTTCATAGCATCATACAGGGAGCACAACTTTGGATCAAGTAAAACTTCAGCTACAAAACATTTTTTCAACCTCGTCATTGCCATTTTCAACAATAATAATAAATATTCCTGGGTTGTTTGATTTGTTTGGTTTGGTTGTGTTTGTGGCATATTAGCCTCAATGGGTTACTTAATGCCGACAAAATTTTTATTGCTGGTAATATTTTTTTTTTTAATGTATAGCTGGTAATTTCTTTCCATAAAATTTATTCTTGGTAGTAATTTTTACAAAGTATTTCTGGTATTAAAACCTATTTTTACACTTTTATAGTGTTTTAAATCAGGTTGGGGTCAAATATTTGCCAATAGCTGGGACCCTAACAGGTGCTACCACCCCGGGTTAGGGTGGGCCTGGGAGTGACAGCAATTAAGAGGTGGTTCCACGCCCCACAAAACCTCTTGATCCGAGGACTTGCGGTTGGACGTAGTTTATCGTCTTACCCTGAACGCGGATGTAGTGTATCGTTTTACCCAGGACGTCGGGGGTTGTGATAGATAAATAATGAACAGAGTAAGAGATATGAAGGACCCCTCGAAAGTAATAACTCGTGTTTGTTTCCAGGGATGCTACAACAGATATAAGGAGCAAAATAACACCACTGGATAGAGCAAGTTTTTAGTGGTAAAATACTATATCGCCACTTGATCGCCACCAATAGCGATTCATTTTTACCAGCAGTGAACATGAATCAAAGCAAGGAATCCCCCGGAATTTGACTTGACGCATATCACTGTCACCAATGCTAAAAAGTATTAACCAACGCCTAACCGAAAGCGTCGATGAATGCCAATGTTTTCTGCATAGAAATATTCAAGGACACACTTTCATGACAAGTGTCATTTTTTTCCAGATTGCCACTCGACCGCTATCTGTAACAAGGCAAAACAATTACTTGTTATAAATGTCACTCTTTATTGCTATACCACAAATAGTTGCCTCTGATATTGTAGCTCGACGTAACAAAATAAGTATTTCGGAACCTTCGTATATGTTATCTTGTAGAAAAGAATATTTACTTAGACAGAGCTCCTGAGGTTACTTAAATAATTGAATATTTTGAACTGGTACCGAATTTGTTTTGTTTTTTTTTTGTTTTTTTTTTGTTTTTTTTTCCCCTTTTACAGTAGAATCGCTTATATCCGGAATCCTTCATTTCCAGAGTGCCTCATGTCCGGAATCCCGCATATCCGGACATGATGTTGATGTGTATATTTGAACTGTTTGGGTCATATGTAACTAATTTGAAATTTCTGTTTTTTTAGGAAATTTACTTTCGATAATTGCTTATGCTTATTTCACCCTAATGGCTTGCATTGGTGCAAAAGATGATGGAAATAAGAGGAAAGGATGACAACGAAACACATTTGCAACAGGATAGCATGACTGTGATAAAACCTGGACTGAAATTGAAAAGTCTATTGAAAATGTTGTCAGTTTTATGGAAAGAAAGCCAGCATTCAGATATGACGATTGCAGTTTTTCGTTTAAAAACTTTCAAGAACAAAAGCAAAACGAAGTGCGGAAAAAGTTGCGAATGACATTAGAAGAGAAAGAATCATCATACAACATCGATTAAAATAATCCTCGTTACATTATTTGTTTTGCAAACGAGGCATACCTAATTTAATGAATTTTCATTAACATTACATAATTTATTTATTTTACCTTAAAATCAATTCCGTTATATTTCACTCACCATTAGCTTATTTTGTTTGCTATAAAACATTGAAAATAAATGTTAAACCCGATTTAGGTTCTTTTATTTTAATCTAAATATAACCCCTCATATCTAGACTTTGTAACCAATTCCTCATAACCGGAAAGCCTTCTTAGTCCGGTTGTCAGGGATTATACTGTATCTACTTATTTATTCTGATCCCAGATAATAGCCATGATTTTGAATGCTGATTTCCAAGGTTAGCAGGCGCAACAAAATCTTTCTACTCATTTTCTTTACTGTTTTCTCCTCTAACGAGACTTAAATACAGTTGTTTGCAGGCTATGACGTTCGCTAGTAACAGCCGTTGCAAGATGACCAAACATATATGTGTACTAAGAAGATTATAATGCTGCGCAGATTAGATGATAATGGATTCGCAGTCGCTTCATGTGTACGCACGCGGGAGATTCCAGGCTCTCAATGGCTGAACAAAAAATGATTTGTACATCTGGAAGCTTTTAAAGAGCATCACCAGGCTTCTAAGCATAATTTTGACATATTTGTCGTAAAAACGCCCTGGAATGAACCACCTTATTAATAAAGCAATCCAATGCTTTAATAAAAAGTAAATTTAGCCTTTATTTCACAAAGAACGTGGATGCATGGTTCGTACGACATATCTAAGAAGCAGGCTGCAGCGGTTAATGACATAGAAAGAAAGATCGGCGGCTGGGGTTCGAATTCGGTATGTTCACGAATAACCTTGGAAAAGGCGTGGCTCTATTTCTATCCAACGAATAAAAAGGCAGGGCCGACTGGGTTTTCTAATTTGGAGGTGGCAACTAATCTCGAGGAAAGAAATGTCAAAACCAGCCTGAAGAGGTATGGGCTCTTATTTAACAATAATTTTCACCCTGTACAAGACCCAAGAGCCACTTGAGGTAAATAGTTACAGCTTAAAAGGCACAGTTTATGTAGATATGTGGATAAGACCACGATTAACCCTAGACTTGAACAGGTTCAGATTATAATGATCAGGGCAGCAGTTTGAGTAAAGAAATTGCTCAAGTTGTACTTACATGTCACCAATGGAATACGATGAGAATAAGCATGGTTGGCGACAGTGGGTGTGGCAAGGTGGGATCAGCTGTGGATATTGTAACTAGTTTAACTAAGGAATGTAGTTTGTTTGAACACTTTACATAGAAATATCAATAGTGTAGCGAGAGGTATCCAAAATTTAGTCGGTGTGGAAAGGAAAATTTATCACCCACAAGAACGCGGAGACTAGAAATTGAAGAATGGACAACTCGAGCCGATATAGTGATTTTCCAAGCGTAGCATGGATGTGGCACAAGGATGAAAGTAAGAGGCACCCAGTGAGGATCGAACTCACTACTCAGTCGTAATTTTTCTAGTGTTATGGTGGAACACACCTAGTCTATAGATAATAGACTCTCCCACCTAATATATGTAGGAGTCAGTGAGGGTCGACTGGGAGTCGAATACGAAAGTAGTCATCTACCACAACTAGATTACTCCGCGTAATACTTATTATAACAAGTTCCTAACGTTTTTGTACGTTGAACCTATTTAGGACCGAATTTAGTCCAAATACAGTTTCCACTGCGGAAAGTTACTCTACAACATCTAGTGAGACAAGCTTGCTAACCATTACACCACCTCGAGGTGCCCAACTCGTGCCCATATATGGCAGTAGTACACCATGAGTTTGCTCTTGTAAATCTAAAGGATAACAGAGAGAGCGAGGTACTTATTGGAGGCGTATTTTCCAGCATCTTTAGTGATAGATCGATAGTTACACTTGAGGTCTCCGTTGAACTTAATTCCCAATAAGCGCTCAAGTCATCACTGTATCTTTTCAAGACTCACAACCAAAAATGCTGCCATATCTAGAATTTGCGCCTCACCATCGTCTTGATATTATCGGGCTGGGGGTGGAACGATAACAACGTGCGACACATTTGAAAATTGCATGAAAACCATAACACGGGTTGGCTGAAGTCTTTTAAGTGAAATTGGGTAGACAAAACAGTTTAGAAGCCGTCGATGGTTGTGCAAGCAAGAAGTTACACGTCGCTATGACCGAGGGTTTGAGTGGACTGACGTTGTTCAAACAGGTCATTATGCACTTTTTCTCAGTAATTGTAACAGTATCGTTAGCGATGGATCCTGTGCACGCGTTCCACTTGATGTCCGGGTTGAGTTTAAGTCACAAGAGGCCCTCAAGTCATGGAGTCACCATGAGAGAAGATCCGTTCATCGGGATAGGCTTAAATTCAGGGTTCGATCGGTGATGATGTAACGTCATTATGGCGGCAGTAAATGTCGTGCCCTTAAAACCAGTGGTGGCATCCTACTGGTTAGCACGAACCGATTCTTAAAATTATAAAAGCTTAGCGAACCAGTTGTTAGATTATCCGAAAATAATCTTATATATGGTCTAGATAAAATGGTCTAGATAAAATGTTAGTTTAAGCTCGCGTGCGCGCCTAGTGAAACTCTAATAGACTCACACACCCTACCGGTTTGAAGTTAAAAATGTGACAAATTTTCAAGTCATGAATTTGATAGGTCTTCCATTTGACGCAGCGATTCAGTTCGAATGCAGCTAAGAAATAATAACACAACTAATGGTGCGAGTATCGAAAAGTGTTGTAGCATACCTACGGACGATAATGGCTGTGTCTCCATTCGCATAAATATAGTGGTAAATACTGTATGTTGGTCTGCAGTTAGAGTTCATTGTAGAATTCAATTGACTCACTTCTGGCAGTTGACTACTTCTACGCGCCGCTGGCGATTCTTATATGTGTTGTTCTTGTCCTAAGTATTATCGTTCATTACCAACCTTCATGTGATTATTCTATTCAGTAACCTTTCCTAGGTTACAACAAAAATCTTCATACGTCTGAACTGAAATATGATGAGAACGCAATTTCAATCTGGAAATATGTTAATAAATAAATATTTTCTATTAAATTATCAAAATGGTTTCATTCCTTTAGTACTATATAAAGTGGTTTGTTTCCATTCTCAGATTGGAAAGGAAATAGGCAAAATAGGTTCCTAAAGATTGTTATCCTCATCTTCATTGCCATATTCACAACGTTTCGGTCGTTGTACAGTTCGAATAATGTAAATAATGTAAATAATCATAATACCTCATCTAAGAGATATAGGAAGAGGTTCTTAAAGATTACCTGCTTTTATAGAACCGATTCCTGGAAATTTAATATGATTTTCTGTTACCTTCTTCACCGTTTTCCTTCTCTTAGACTGATTGCCACTTAAGGCTAGAGAGCCCAGTCTACTGTGATACTTAACCCATAGATAAAGGGTTTCTTTATCACTATTTCTATATTAATAGGATAGTATCAACGTGCATAGCATCCTGGAAAAACGTTCCTCCACACAAAACACCGGGGCGTTCACAGATACTACGTTTTCGGAATTCCATTTCTTGAAAATATGATCCTTAACGCTTGTTTCACGATCGAACTTATTTTGTTTGAAACCGGTATTACTTCTGGACATCCTGAATACGAATCTACCAGTATTAGTAATAACCCCAGTCCATTAACATGGACATAATTCAGGTTGGTACTCTTTAGGTCATGTATGTGTTTTTGTCTTCCAAAGTTTTCTTTTTTCAATGCACATTTTACACCTTTTTATGTAATCGTCTACATCGATAGAATAGCCTGGCTGCCATGACTCGAACCTTAAACTCCTTTGCGTAGACGTTATTCCACAACGAACATATCGTCATATATACTTTTCATAATTTTGTTCGTTTACGTGGCTGGCGGAACCATTACGTTCCCATGACAAATTAAACCCTTTTCTACAGTTAATTTGTGTTTAACCTCCTTTAAACCGCCTTTCTGCTCGTGGCCAATCATTTCACTTATTACTTTTTATCCTGAACAATATACTGTTTAATCTGGTATCTCGCTTCGTATTCTCAGCTAATTTGTCTGTGAAAAAAAATATCAGTTTCGACCCAGTGTCAGAAAGCATCTCCGAATTTTCCCCCTCTTTCTCAATTTCAAAAGTAATGAACCTCAATCTCGACAAAGTCTCTACATGCGGAAAGTCGTTGCCTTTCATATACTCAATATCAAAGACAAACGCCATTAGCATTAACGCCCATCTTGGAATTCTAGAAGACGTTAGCTTAGGAAGGGACTTCCTAAGATTAAATATGAATTCTAAAGGTCTATGGTCGGACCTTAGTCGGAATTTCTTTCCAATAAAGAACTGACGAACTTTATTTGTCGTCCATATTATGAACAATGCTTCTTTCTCAATATTTGAGTATTTAACTTCGGCTTTTGACAATTTTCTCGAAAGATACACAATAGGATGACCATCCTGAACTAATATTCCAGAAATTGAGTTTTTACTAATATTTCCTTTCTAGGGTCGAATATTTTTACTATTGGCTTTTTTGTCAGAACAGCTTTTAAATTTTCTTGTTCTTTTGTTCAAATAAATTCCAATTTCTTTTTTCTTAAAGCAGCAAAAGGATCTGTCAAATCAGAGTGTCGCTTATGAGTGTCGTCTGTAGAAATGTAGAAGTCGTAAGTAAGCTTTCAATTCTTTTTTGTTCTTAGATACTTCGACTTTTAATGTTTTATCAACGATTGGTCTCGTGATATCCCCTAGTTAAATATGGAATAACCCCAAATTTATATATTTTAAATGTTGTGCACACATTAGTTTTCATTAATTGTTAATCCAGCATTTTTTAACTTATTCAAAACCATAGCGGTTTTTCATTCTAAATCTTTTTCGTTAATAGCACCAACATAAATGTCATCGTGGTAGCATATTACAATTTTTATATCGCTACCAATAACTTGCTCTATAGCCCTTTGAAAAACACACACATGCGGTTTTAATTCTATACGGCATTCTTTTCTATCTTAATAAGCCCATTGCTGTGTTTATTGTTGTGGCTTCTTTAAAGTCTTCGTCAATAGGTATTTGATGAGATGCCGACTTTGGATCGATTTTAGAGAATGGTTTCATACTCACAAGTGAGTTCAACGTCTATTCCAAATTGGGGATATAATATGAGCCTGTACGAATTTTGTGGTTTACACCTATTTTTTAGTCACCACAAATACGAAGATCCCCATCCTTCTTTCTTAAAATTAATAAAGGGGAGGCTCATTGGCTCCCTATTGGCAGAACTCGTTCAAGTAGATATTGTTCCAGTAATTATTTAGTTTTTCACAACTATTGGTATTAGATGAACTGGTACGTTTCGTGCTTCAAAATATAAGGAGGAGACATGTTCCCTTAGTCATAACTTTGCTTCCTAGTTTTTTAACCTTCCAGTTTCTTCTGCTTTGACTTGTTTACTAATTTTGTCGAATTTATGTTCAATACATCATTTCATATTAGACCATAATTCTTTTCACAGTTTGCCACGATAATTGGTAATATGTCAGTCTTATTTTTTAGCTCTACGTAGGCTTCAAAATAGTCTAACGTTTTTATCACAGATCCGTCAAATTGATTCAATTGGACAAGTCTTTGCTTTAATCTTGGTTTTCCCAATTTCTTCCAGAAATTTCTGAGTATCAACGTCACGTCACTTCCTGTATATCCAATAAAATATTATTCATTCGAGATTTTACTCACCTTTTTTTTCAGTTTTTCTTTTCAATGAAAAGACGTCTACAATTATTTCCTCTTTATTTTGTTGGACCGTCTCTACATTTTTCTTTTTGGATTTACACATACCTTTAAAAAATTTTATATGCCGGACATTTTTGTATTTGTCTTTGTTTTGTTTTTTTGTTTGATGTCGATATCCACAAAAATTAAACGTTATTTTATCTTTTTTTTCTTTATTGCATGTGTCCATTACTGGATCAGTAACTTTTGTTCTATTTCCCAATTAATTCTTGTTACTGAAAAAAATTCCCAGTTGTAAATGTATTAAAGTCATTTGCCGTTACTCCTCATTTTGAAGACCGCTTACCATTTTCATTTGGATCAAATCCTCTTCGATTGACTGGTTTTCCGATCCCAGTTTCTCACATTCACAATATTTACCAGCCTGTTTCAAACGAAGGACATGTTTGACAATTAGTTCACACATGTTTTTAGAAATATTCATTAAACTATCTCTCTCTCTCACTCTCTCTCTCTCTCTAGTTGGTCAAACGTCATTTCCTCCAACTGTCTTGGGTGCGCCTATATAACGGCCACACAACCAGCTATTTGGTTTTTTCCTCCAACTAATTTAAATCCTTCAGCGATTTTGTTCTAGCTTTAGCTGCATATATCCTAAGCCACGTTTGTGCGTATTCATAATAAAGTTCGTTCGATTCTTTAGACATCGGTGACGCAATTGTAGTGTAATGTTACTGCCTCATGCGTAATAACCGTAGCTATTTATACACTTTGTGCCTTCTTATGCAAATGAGTCACATCATTAGGAGCAATAAAGGGTAGGAAATTATGGAGAGTCATGTTCACCTACGTCCTAAAGGGAGACGGCAAATAGAAGAAGTAGTCGTCTTTCTATTTTCATACACTTGCTTTTTATACCAACACTGAACACATTACATATAAGTCATATTGGTTTATTCTGAGTTTTAATCTCTCTGATTGGTGTTGTTTTCACCAACACACTGCGTTAGTATACTCATCATTATGAAGAACATAATCATTAATAGGATTATTTTCTTTTCTTATTAATACTAGATCCAGTGCATCTTAGAATTGTTTTTTATCTGAACACTCTGCGCCAGTAAAAAGTCCATTATTGCTCATACGTTATTACTAGATTTATTCCATCTTATTATTGTAATAAAAAAATATAAAATATCGGGTATAAACTTCATTATTACTCATATTATATTACTAGTTTTATACCATCATTTATATTTGTTTTGTATCTGAACACTCAGGGTTAGTATAAACTTTATTATTACTCATATTTTATTACTAGTTTTATTCCATCTTTTTATTGTTGCCTTTTATCTGAACACTCTGGGTTAGTATAAACTTCATTATTACTCATATTTCATTACTAGTTTTATTCCATCTTATTATTGTTGCTTTTATCCTGAACACTCTGGGTTAGTATAAACTTCATAATACTCAGATTTTATTACTAGTTTTATTCTATCTTATTATTGTTGCTTTTTATCTGAACACTCTGGGTTAGTATAAACTTCATTATTACTCATATTTTATTACTAGTTTTATTCCATCTTATTATGATTGCAGTTTATCTGAACACACTGGGTCAGTATAAATTTCAATATTACTCATATTTTATTACTAGTTTTATTCCATCTTATTATTGTTGCTTTTTATCTGAACACACAGAGTTAGTATAAACTTCATTATTACTCATATTTTATTACTAGTTTTATTCCATCTTATTATTGTTGCTTTTTATTTGAACCCACTGGGTTAGTATGAACTTCATTATTACTCATATTTTATTACTAGTTTTATTCTAATTATTACTGTTGCTTTTTATCTGAACACTCTGGGTCAGCATATACTTCATTATTACTCATATTTTATTACTAGTTTTATTGTATCTTATTACTGTTGCTTTTTATCTGAACACTCTGGGTCAGTATAAACTTCATTATTAATCATATGTTATTACTAGTTTTATACCATCTTATTATATTTGCAGTTTATCTAAACACTCTGGTTTAGTATAAACTTCATTATTACTCATATTTTATTAGTAGTTTTATTATATCTTATTATTGTTGCTTTTTATGTGAACACTCTGGGTCAGTATAAACTTCATTATTACTCATATTTTATTACTAGTTTTATTCCATCTTATTATTGTTGCTTTTTATCTGTACACTCTGGGTCAGTATAAACTTCATTATTACTCATATTTTATTACTAGTTTTATTATATCTTATTATTGTTGCTTTTTATCTGAACACTTTGGGTTAGTATAAACTTCATTATTACTCATATTTTATTACTAGTTTTATTATAACTTATTATTGTTGCTTTTTATCTGAACACTTTGGGTTAGTATAAAATTCATTATTACTCATATTTTATTACTAGTTTTATTATAACTTATTATTGTTGCTTTTTATCTGAACACTTTGGGTTAGTATAAACTTAATTATTACTCATATTTTATTACTAGTTTTATTATATCTTATTATTGTTGCTTTTTATCTGAACACTTTGGGTTAGTATAAACTTCATTATTACTCATATTTTATTACTAGTTTTATTATGACTTATTGTTGGTGCTTTTTATCTGAATACTCTGGGTAAGTATAAACTTAATTATTACTGATATTTTATTACTAGTTTTATTCCATCTTATTATTGTTGCTTTTTATCTGAACACTCTGGGTCAGTATAAACTTCATTATTACTCATATTTTATTACAAGTTTTATTCCATCTTATTATTGTTGCTTTTTATCTGAACACTCTGGGTCAGTATAAACTTCATTATTACTCATATTTTATTACAAGTTTTATTCCATCTTATTATTGTTGCTTTTTATCTGAACACTCTGGGTCTTATAAACTTCATTATTACTCATATTTTATTACTAGTTTTATTCCATCTTATTATTGTTGCTTTTTATCTGAACACTCTGGGTCTCTATAAACTTCATTATTACTCATATTTTATTACTAGTTTTATTCCATCTTATTATTGTTGCTTTTTATCTGAACACTATGAGTTAGCATATACTTCATTATTACTCATATTTTAATACTAGTTTTATCCCTAATCATTATTGTTGCTTTTTAACTGAACACTTTGGGTTAGTATAAACTTCATTATTACTCATATTTTATTACTAGTTTTATTATATCTTATTATTGGTGCTTTTTATCTGAACACTTTGGGTTAGTATAAACTTAATTATTACTCATATAGTATTACTAGTTTTATTCTATCTTATTATTGTTGCTTTTTATGTGAACACTCTGGATTAGTACAAACTTCATTATTACACATATTTTATTACGAGTTTTATTGTATCTTATTATTGTTGCTTTTTATCTGAACACTCTGGGTCAGTATAAACTTAATTATTACTCATATTTTATTACTAGGTTTATTCCATCTTATTATTGTTGCTTTTTATCTGAACACTATGAGTTAGCATATACTTCATTATTACTCATATTTTAATACTAGTTTTATTCTAATCATTATTGTTGCTTTTTATCTGAACACTTTTGGTTAGTATAAACTTAATTATTACTCATATTTTATTACTAGTTTTATTCCATCTTATTATTGTTGCTTTTTATCTGAACACTCTGGGTCTCCATAAACTTCATTATTACTCATATTTTATTACTAGTTTTATACCATCTTATTATTGTTGCTTTTTATCTGAACACTCTGGGTCTCTATAACCTTTATTATTACTAATATTTTATTACTAGATTTATTCCATCTTATTATTGTTGCTTTTTATCTGAACACTCTGGGTCAGTATAAACTTAATTATTACTCATAATTTATTACTAGTTTTATTCCATCTTATTATTGTTGCTTTTTATCTGAACACTATGAGTTAGCATATACTTCATTATTACTCATATTTTAATACTAGTTTTATTCTAATCATTATTGTTGCTTTTTATCTGAACACTTTGGGTTAGTATAAACTTCATTATTACTCATATTTTATTACTAGTTGTATTATATCTTATTATTGGTGCTTTTTATCTGAACACTTTGGGTTAGTATAAACTTCATTATTACTCATATTTTATTACTAGTTTTATTATATCTTATTATTGGTGCTTTTTATCTGAACACTTTGGGTTAGTATAAACTTAATTATTACTCATATTTTATTACTAGTTTTATTCCATCTTCTTATTGTTGCTTTTTATCTGAACACTTTGGGTTAGTATAAACTTCATTATTACTCATATTTTATTACTAGTTTTATTATATCTTATTATTGGTGCTTTTTATCTGAACACTTTGGGTTAGTATAAACTTAATTATTACTCATATTTTATTACTAGTTTTATTATATCTTATTACTGTTGCTTTTTATCTGAACACTCTGGATTAGTACAAACTTCATTATTACTCATATTTTATTACTAGTTTTATTGTATCTTATTATTGTTGCTTTTTATCTGAACACTATGAGTTAGCATATACTTCATTATTACTCATATTTTATTACTAATTGTATTCCATCTTATTATTGTTGCTTTTTATCTGAACACTTTGGGTTAGTATAAACTTCATTATTACTCATATTTTATTACTAGTTTTATTCCATCTTATTATTGTTGCTTTTTATCTGAACACTCTGGGTCTCTATAAACTTCATTATTACTCATATTTTATTACTAGTTTTATTCCATCTTATTATTGTTGCTTTTTATCTGAACACTCTGGGTCTCTATAAACTTCTTTATTACTCATATTTCATTACTAGTTTTATTCCATCTTATTATTGTTGCTTTTTATCTGAACACTCTGGGTCAGTATAAACTTAATTATTACTCATATTTTATTACTGGTTTTATTCCATCTTATTATTGTTGCTTTTTATCTGAACACTATGAGTTAGCATATACTTCATTATTACTCATATTTTAATACTAGTTTTATTCTAATCATTATTGTTGCTTTTTATCTGAACACTTTGGGTTAGTATAAACTTAATTATTACTCATATTTTATTACTAGTTTTATTCCATCTTATTATTGTTGCTTTTTATCTGAACACTATGAGTTAGCATATACTTCATTATTACTCATATTTTAATACTAGTTTTATTCTAATCATTATTGTTGCTTTTTATCTGAACACTTTTGGTTAGTATAAACTTAATTATTACTCATATTTTATTACTAGTTTTATTCCATCTTATTATTGGTGCTTTTTATCTGAACACTCTGGGTCTCTATAAACTTCATTATTACTCATATTTTATTACTAGTTTTATTCCATCTTATTATTGTTGCTTTTTATCTGAACACTCTGGGTCTCTATAAACTTCTTTATTACTCATATTTTATTACTAGTTTTATTCCATCTTATTATTGTTGCTTTTTAACTGAACACTTTGGGTTAGTATAAACTTCATTATTACTCATATTTTATTACTAGTTTTATTATATCTTATTATTGGTGCTTTTTATCTGAACACTTTGGGTTAGTATAAACTTAATTATTACTCATATTTTATTACTAGTTTTATTCTATCTTATTATTGTTGCTTTTTATCTGAACACTCTGGATTAGTACAAACTTCATTATTACTCATATTTTATTACGAGTTTTATTGTATCTTATTATTGTTGCTTTTTATCTGAACACACTGGGTCAGTATAAACTTAATTATTACTCATATTTTATTACTAGGTTTATTCCATCTTATTATTGTTGCTTTTTATCTGAACACTATCAGTTAGCATATACTTCATTATTACTCATATTTTAATACGAGTTTTATTCTAATCATTATTGTTGCTTTTTATCTGAACACTTTTGGTTAGTATAAACTTAATTATTACTCATATTTTATTACTAATTTTATTCCATATTATTATTGTTGCTTTTTATCTGAACACTCTGGGTCAGTATAAACTTAATTATTACTCATATTTTATTACTAGTTTTATTCTATCTTATTATTGATGCTTTTTATCTGAACACTCTGGATTAGTATAAACTTCATTATTACTCATATTTTATTACTAATTGTATTCCATCTTATTATTGTTGCTTTTTATCTGAACACTTTGGGTTAGTATAAACTTCATTATTACTCATATTTTATTACTAGTTTTATTATATCTTATTATTGGTGCTTTTTATCTGAACACTTTGGGTTAGTATAAACTTAATTATTACTAATATTTTATTACTAGTTTTATTATATCTTATTATTGTTGCTTTTTATCTGAACACTCTGGATTAGTACAAACTTCATTATTACTCATATTTTATTACGAGTTTTATTGTATCTTATTATTGTTGCTTTTTATCTGAACACTATGAGTTAGCACATACTTCATTATTACTCATATTTTAATACTAGTTTTATTCTAATCATTATTGTTGCTTTTTATCTGAACACTTTGGGTTAGTATAAACTTAATTATTACTCATATTTTATTACTAGTTTTATTATATCTTATTATTGTTGCTTTTTATCTGAACACTCTGGATTAGCATATACTTCATTATTACTCATATTTTAATACTAGTTGTATTCTAATCATTATTGTTGCTTTTTATCTGAACACTTTGGGTTAGTATAAACTTCATTATTACTCATATTTTTTTACTAATTGTATTCCATCTTATTGGTGCTTTTTATCTGAACACTTTGGGTTAGTATAAACTTAATTATTACTCATATTTTATTACTAGTTTTATTATATCTTATTATTGTTGCTTTTTATCTGAACACTTTGGGTTAGTATAAACTTCATTATTACTCATATTTTATTACTAGTTTTATTATAACTTATTATTGTTGCTTTTTATCTGAATACTCTGGGTAAGTATAAACTTAATTATTACTCATATTTTATTACTAGTTTTATTCAATCTTATTATTGTTGCTTTTTATCTGAACACTCTGGGTCAGTATAAATTTCATTATTACTCATATTTTATTACTAGTTTTATTCCATCTTATTATTGTTGCTTTTTATCTGAACACTCTGGGTCTCTATAAACTTCATTATTACTCATATTTTATTACTAGTTTTATTCCATCTTATTATTGTTGCTTTTTATCTGAACACTCTGGGTCTCTATAAACTTCATTATTACTCATATTTTATTACTAGTTGTATTCCATCTTATTATTGTTGCTTTTTATCTGAACACTATGAGTTAGCATATACTACATTATTACTCATATTTTAATACTAGTTTTATTCTAATCATTATTGTTGCTTTTTATCTGAACACTTTGGGTTAGTATAAACTTCATTATTACTCATATTTTATTACCAGTATTATTATATCTTATTATTGGTGCTTTTTATCTGAACACTTTGGGTTAGTATAAACTTAATTATTACTCATATTTTATTACTAGTTTTATTATATCTTATTATTGTTGCTTTTTATCTGAACACTTTGGGTTAGTATAAACTTCATTATTACTCATATTTTATTACTAGTTTTATTATAACTTATTATTGTTGCTTTTTATCTGAATACTCTGGGTAAGTATAAACTTAATTATTACTCATATTTTATTACTAGTTTTATTCCATCTTATTATTGTTGCTTTTTATCTGAACACTCTGGGTCAGTATAAATTTCATTATTACTCATATTTTATTACTAGTTTTATTCCATCTTATTATTGTTGCTTTTTATCTGAACACTCTGGGTCTCTATAAACTTCATTATTACTCATATTTTATTACTAGTTTTATTCCATCTTATCATTGTTGCTTTTTATCTGAACACTCTGGGTCTCTATAAACTTCATTATAACTCATATTTTATTACTAGTTTTATTCCATCTTATTATTGTTGCTTTTTATCTGAACACTCTGGGTCAGTATGAACTTAATTATTACTCATATTTTATTACTAGTTTTATTCCATCTTATTATTGTTGCTTTTTATCTGAACACTATGAGTTAGCATATACTTCATTATTACTCATATTTTAATACTAGTTTTATTCTAATCATTATTGTTGCTTTTTATCTGAACACTTTGGGTTAGTATAAACTTCATTATTACTCATATTTTATTACTAGTTTTATTATATCTTATTATTGGTGCTTTTTATCTGAACACTTTGTGTTAGTATAAACTTAATTATTACTCATATTTTATTACTAGTTTTATTCTATCTTATTATTTTTGCTTTTTATCTGAACACTCTGGATTAGTACAAACTTCATTATTACTCATATTTTATTACGAGTTTTATTGTATCTTATTATTGTTGCTTTTTATCTGAACGCTCTGGGTCAGTATAAACTTAATTATTACTCATATTTTATTACTAGGTTTATTCCATCTTATTATTGTTGCTTTTTATCTGAACACTATGAGTTAGCATATACTTCATTATTACTCATATTTTATTACTAGTTTTATTCCATCTTATCATTGTTGCTTTTTATCTGAACACTCTGGGTCTCTATAAACTTCATTATAACTCATATTTTATTACAAGTTTTATTATATCTTATTATTGGTGCTTTTTATCTGAACACTTTGGGTTAGTATAAACTTAATTATTACTCATATTTTATTACTAGTTTTATTCTATTTTATTATTGATGCTTTTTATCTGAACACTCTTGATTAGTATAAACTTCATTATTACTCATATTTTATTACTAATTGTATTCCATCTTATTATCGTTGCTTTTTATCTGAACACTTTGGGTTAGTATAATCTTAATTATTACTCATATTTTATTACTAGTTTTATTATATCTTATTATTGTTGCTTTTTATCTGAACACTTTGGGTTAGTATAATCTTCATTATTACTCATATTTTATTACTAGTTTTATTATATCTTATTGTTGGTGCTTTTTATCTGAATACTCTGGGTAAGTATAAACTTAATTATTACTCATATTTTATTACTAGTTTTATTGTATCTTATTATTGTTGCTTTTTATCTGAACACTCTGGGTCAGTATAAACTTAATTATTACTCATATTTTATTACTAGGTTTATTCCATCTTATTATTGTTGCTTTTTATCTGAACACTTTGGGTTAGTATAAACTTAATTATTACTCATATTTTATTACTAGTTTTATTCCATCTTATTATTGTTGCTTTTTATCTGAACACTATGAGTTAGCATATACTTCATTATTACTCATATTTTAATACTAGTTTTATTCTAATCATTATTGTTGCTTTTTATCTGAACACTTTTGGTTAGTATAAACTTAATTATTACTCATATTTTATTACTAGTTTTATTCCATCTTATTATTGTTGCTTTTTATCTGAACACTCTGGGTCTCTATAAACTTCATTATTACTCATATTTTATTACTAGTTTTATTCCATCTTATTATTGTTGCTTTTTATCTGAACACTCTGGGTCTCTATAAACTTCTTTATTACTCATATTTTATTACTAGTTTTATTCCATCTTATTATTGTTGCTTTTTAACTGAACACTTTGGGTTAGTATAAACTTCATTATTACTCATATTTTATTACTAGTTTTATTATATCTTATTATTGGTGCTTTTTATCTGAACACTTTGGGTTAGTATAAACTTAATTATTACTCATATTTTATTACTAGTTTTATTCTATCTTATTATTGTTGCTTTTTATCTGAACACTCTGGATTAGTACAAACTTCATTATTACTCATATTTTATTACGAGTTTTATTGTATCTTATTATTGTTGCTTTTTATCTGAACACACTGGGTCAGTATAAACTTAATTATTACTCATATTTTATTACTAGGTTTATTCCATCTTATTATTGTTGCTTTTTATCTGAACACTATCAGTTAGCATATACTTCATTATTACTCATATTTTAATACGAGTTTTATTCTAATCATTATTGTTGCTTTTTATCTGAACACTTTTGGTTAGTATAAACTTAATTATTACTCATATTTTATTACTAGTTTTATTCCATATTATTATTGTTGCTTTTTATCTGAACACTCTGGGTCAGTATAAACTTAATTATTACTCATATTTTATTACTAGTTTTATTCTATCTTATTATTGATGCTTTTTATCTGAACACTCTGGATTAGTATAAACTTCATTATTACTCATATTTTATTACTAATTGTATTCCATCTTATTATTGTTGCTTTTTATCTGAACACTTTGGGTTAGTATAAACTTCATTATTACTCATATTTTATTACTAGTTTTATTATATCTTATTATTGGTGCTTTTTATCTGAACACTTTGGGTTAGTATAAACTTAATTATTACTAATATTTTATTACTAGTTTTATTATATCTTATTATTGTTGCTTTTTATCTGAACACTCTGGATTAGTACAAACTTCATTATTACTCATATTTTATTACGAGTTTTATTGTATCTTATTATTGTTGCTTTTTATCTGAACACTATGAGTTAGCATATACTTCATTATTACTCATATTTTAATACTAGTTTTATTCTAATCATTATTGTTGCTTTTTATCTGAACACTTTGGGTTAGTATAAACTTAATTATTACTCATATTTTATTACTAGTTTTATTATATCTTATTATTGTTGCTTTTTATCTGAACACTCTGGATTAGCATATACTTCATTATTACTCATATTTTAATACTAGTTGTATTATAATCATTATTGTTGCTTTTTATCTGAACACTTTGGGTTAGTATAAACTTCATTATTACTCATATTTTTTTACTAATTGTATTCCATCTTATTGGTGCTTTTTATCTGAACACTTTGGGTTAGTATAAACTTAATTATTACTCATATTTTATTACTAGTTTTATTATATCTTATTATTGTTGCTTTTTATCTGAACACTTTGGGTTAGTATAAACTTCATTATTACTCATATTTTATTACTAGTTTTATTATAACTTATTATTGTTGCTTTTTATCTGAATACTCTGGGTAAGTATAAACTTAATTATTACTCATATTTTATTACTAGTTTTATTCAATCTTATTATTGTTGCTTTTTATCTGAACACTCTGGGTCAGTATAAATTTCATTATTACTCATATTTTATTACTAGTTTTATTCCATCTTATTATTGTTGCTTTTTATCTGAACACTCTGGGTCTCTATAAACTTCATTATTACTCATATTTTATTACTAGTTTTATTCCATCTTATTATTGTTGCTTTTTATCTGAACACTCTGGGTCTCTATAAACTTCATTATTACTCATATTTTATTACTAGTTGTATTCCATCTTATTATTGTTGCTTATTATCTGAACACTATGAGTTAGCATATACTTCATTATTACTCATATTTTAATACTAGTTTTATTCTAATCATTATTGTTGCTTTTTATCTGAACACTTTGGGTTAGTATAAACTTCATTATTACTCATATTTTATTACTAGTATTATTATATCTTATTATTGGTGCTTTTTATCTGAACACTTTGGGTTAGTATAAACTTAATTATTACTCATATTTTATTACTAGTTTTATTATATCTTATTATTGTTGCTTTTTATCTGAACACTTTGGGTTAGTATAAACTTCATTATTACTCATATTTTATTACTAGTTTTATACCATCTTATTATTGTTGCTTTTTATCTGAATACTCTGGGTAAGTATAAACTTAATTATTACTCATATTTTATTACTAGTTTTATTCCATCTTATTATTGTTGCTTTTTATCTGAACACTCTGGGTCAGTATAAATTTCATTATTACTCATATTTTATTACTAGTTTTATTCCATCTTATTATTGTTGCTTTTTATCTGAACACTCTGGGTCTCTATAAACTTCATTATTACTCATATTTTATTACTAGTTTTATTCCATCTTATCATTGTTGCTTTTTATCTGAACACTCTGGGTCTCTATAAACTTCATTATAACTCATATTTTATTACTAGTTTTATTCCATCTTATTATTGTTGCTTTTTATCTGAACACTCTGGGTCAGTATGAACTTAATTATTACTCATATTTTATTACTAGTTTTATTCCATCTTATTATTGTTGCTTTTTATCTGAACACTATGAGTTAGCATATACTTCCTTATTACTCATATTTTAATACTAGTTTTATTCTAATCATTATTGTTGCTTTTTATCTGAACACTTTGGGTTAGTATAAACTTCATTATTACTCATATTTTATTACTAGTTTTATTATATCTTATTATTGGTGCTTTTTATCTGAACACTTTGTGTTAGTATAAACTTAATTATTACTCATATTTTATTACTAGTTTTATTCTATCTTATTATTTTGCTTTTTATCTGAACACTCTGGATTAGTACAAACTTCATTATTACTCATATTTTATTACGAGTTTTATTGTATCTTATTATTGTTGCTTTTTATCTGAACGCTCTGGGTCAGTATAAACTTAATTATTACTCATATTTTATTACTAGGTTTATTCCATCTTATTATTGTTGCTTTTTATCTGAACACTATGAGTTAGCATATACTTCATTATTACTCATATTTTATTACTAGTTTTATTCCATCTTATCATTGTTGCTTTTTATCTGAACACTCTGGGTCTCTATAAACTTCATTATAACTCATATTTTATTACAAGTTTTATTATATCTTATTATTGGTGCTTTTTATCTGAACACTTTGGGTTAGTATAAACTTAATTATTACTCATATTTTATTACTAGTTTTATTCTATTTTATTATTGATGCTTTTTATCTGAACACTCTTGATTAGTATAAACTTCATTATTACTCATATTTTATTACTAATTGTATTCCATCTTATTATCGTTGCTTTTTATCTGAACACTTTGGGTTAGTATAATCTTAATTATTACTCATATTTTATTACTAGTTTTATTATATCTTATTATTGTTGCTTTTTATCTGAACACTTTGGGTTAGTATAATCTTCATTATTACTCATATTTTATTACTAGTTTTATTATATCTTATTGTTGGTGCTTTTTATCTGAATACTCTGGGTAAGTATAAACTTAATTATTACTCATATTTTATTACTAGTTTTATTGTATCTTATTATTGTTGCTTTTTATCTGAACACTCTGGGTCAGTATAAACTTAATTATTACTCATATTTTATTACTAGGTTTATTCCATCTTATTATTGTTGCTTTTTTATCTGAACACTATAAGTTAGTATATACTTCATTATTACTCATATTTTAATACTAGTTTTATTCTAATCATTATTGTTGCTTTTTATCTGAACACTTTGGGTTAGTATAAACTTGATTATTACTCATATTTTATTACTAGTTTTATTCCATCTTATTATTGTTGCTTTTTATCTGAACACTCTGGGTCTCTATAAACTTCATTATTACTCATATTTTATTACTAGTTTTATTCCATCTTATTATTGTTGCTTTTTATCTGAACACTATGAGTTAGCATATACTTCATTATTACTCATATTTTAATACTAGTTTTATTCTAATCATTATTGTTGCTTTTTATCTGAACACTTTGGGTTAGTATAAACTTCATTATTACTCATATTTTATTACTAGTTTTATTATATCTTATTATTGTTGCTTTTTATCTGAACACTCTGGATTAGTACAAACTTCATTATTACTCATATTTTATTACGAGTTTTATTGTATCTTATTATTGTTGCTTTTTATCTGAACACTCTGGGTCAGTATAAACTTAATTATTACTCATATTTTATTACAAGGTTTATTCCATCTTATTATTGTTGCTTTTTATCTGAACACTATAAGTTAGCATATACTTCATTATTACGCATATTTTAATACTAGTTTCATTCTAATCATTATTGTTGCTTTGTATCTGAACACTTTGGGTTAGTATAAACTTCATTATTACTCATATTTTATTACTAATTGTATTCCATCATATTATTGTTGCTTTTTATCTGAACACTTTGGGTTAGTATAAACTTCGTTATTACTCATATTTTATTACTAGTTTTATTATATCTTATTATTGGTGCTTTTTATCTGAACACTTTGGGTTAGTATAAACTTAATTATTACTCATATTTTATTACTAGTTTTATTATATCTTATTATTGTTGCTTTTTATCTGAACACTTTGGGTTAGTATAAACTTCATTATTACTCATATTTTATTACTAGTTTTATTATAACTTATTATTGTTGCTTTTTATCTGAACACTTTGGGTTAGTATAATCTTAATTATTACTCATATTTTATTACTAGTTTTATTATATCTTATTATTGTTGCTTTTTATCTGAACACTTTGGGTTAGTATAATCTTCATTATTACTCATATTTTATTACTAGTTTTATTATATCTTATTGTTGGTGCTTTTTATCTGAATACTCTGAGTAAGTATAAACTTAATTATTACTCATATTTTATTACTAGTTTTATTCCATCTTATTATTGTTGCTTTTTATCTGAACACACTGGGTCTCTATAAACTTCATTATAACTCATATTTTATTACTAGTTTTATTCCATCTTATTATTGTTGCTTTTTATCTGAACACTCTGGGTCAGTATAAACTTAATTATTACTCATATTTTATTACTAGTTTTATTCCATCTTATTATTGTTGCTTTTTATCTGAACACTATGAGTTAGCATATACTTCATTATTACTCATATTTTAAAACTAGTTTTATTCTAATCATTATTTTTGCTTTTTATCTGAACACTTTGGATTAGTATAAACTTCATTATTACTCATATTTTATTACTAGTTTTATTATATCTTATTATTGGTGCTTTTTATCTGAACACGTTGGCTTAGTATAAACTTAATTATTACTCATATTTTATTACTAGTTTTATTCTATCTTATTATTGATGCTTTTTATCTGAACACTCTGGATTAGTATAAACTTCATTATTACTCATATTTTATTACTAATTGTATTCCATCTTATTATTGTTGCTTTTTATCTGAACACTTTGGGTTAGTACAAACTTCATTATTACTCATATTTTATTACGAGTTTTATTGTATCTTATTATTGTTGCTTTTTATCTGAACACTCTGGGTCAGTATAAACTTAATTATTACTCATATTTTATTACTAGTTTTATTCCATCTTATTATTGTTGCTTTTTATCTGAACACTATGAGTTAGCATATACTTCATTATTACTCATATTTTAATACTAGTTTTATTCTAATCATTATTGTTGCTTTTTATCTGAACACTTTGGGTTAGTATGAACTTAATTATTACTCATATTTTATTACTAGTTTTATTATATCTTATTATTGTTGCTTTTTATCTGAACACTTTGGGTTAGTATAAACTTCATTATTACTCATATTTTATTACTAGTTTTATTATATCTTGTTATTGTTGCTTTTTATCTGAACACTTTGGGTTAGTATAATCTTCATTAATACTCATATTTTATTACTAGTTTTATTTTATCTTATTGTTGGTGCTTTTTATCTGAATACTCTGGGTAAGTATAAACTTAATTATTACTCATATTTTATTACTAGTTTTATTCCATCTTATTATTGTTGCTTTTTATCTGAACACTCTGGGTCAGTATAAACTTCATTATTACTCATATTTTATTACTAGTTTTATTCCATCTTATTATTGTTGCTTTTTATCTGAACACTCTGGGTCTCTATAAACTTCATTATTACTCATATTTTATTACTAGTTTTATTCCATCTTATTATTGTTGCTTTTTATCTGAACACTCTGGGTCAGTATAAACTTAATTATTACTCATATTTTATTACTAGTTTTATTCCATCTTATTATTGTTGCTTTTTATCTGAACACTATGAGTTAGCATATACTTCATTATTACTCATATTTTAATACTAGTTTTATTCTAATCATTATTGTTGCTTTTTATCTGAACACTTTGGGTTAGTATAAACTTCATTATTACTCATATTTTATTACTAGTTTTATTATATCTTATTATTGGTGCTTTTTATCTGAACACTTTGGGTTAGTATAAACTTAATTATTACTCATATTTTATTACTAGTTTTATTCTATCTTATTATTGTTGCTTTTTATCTGAACACTCTGGATTAGTACAAACTTCATTATTACTCATATTTTATTACGAGTTTTATTGTATCTTATTATTGTTGCTTTTTATCTGAACACTCTGGGTCAGTATAAACTTAATTATTACTCATATTTTATTACTAGGTTTATTCCATCTTATTATTGTTGCTTTTTATCTGAACACTATGAGTTAGCATATACTTCATTATTACTCATATTTTAATACTAGTTTTATTCTAATCATTATTGTTGCTTTTTATCTGAACACTTTGGGTTAGTATAAACTTAATTATTACTCATATTTTATTACTAGTTTTATTCCATCTTATTATTGTTGCTTTTTATCTGAACACTCTGGGTCTCTATAAACTTCATTATTACTCATATTTTATTACTAGTTTTATACCATCATTTATATTTGTTTTGTATCTGAACACACTGGGTCAGTATAAACTTTACTATTGCCCATATATTATTACTAGTTTTTATACCATCTTATTATGATTGCTTTTTATCTGAATACTCTGGGTCAGTATGGACTTCATTATTTTACTTGTATTTTATTACTCTCTGGCGACATTATACCTTTTTTTAATTATTTTTTGGACGCGAAGTACCCCGATTACCCCAAACAAGATAGTAATTCCACTTAATCCCAAGCGTCTACTGTGTGTGAATGAATTATGAACAGAAATATTAATAATTAGATGAAAGACAAGAGCGTAATCAGTTGGACAATAGATATCAATTGACATTGCATTTGAGTTTTTTAAAGTTAAATTTGACTGGAAATCATGGAGCTGGAATGGATTTTCTCAATTGTAAATAATGAAATTATTAACATAGAATTCATGGCTACATCTGTCCAGCTCTACTCTAAATTAACGAGACCTCAGTGTCTGTCTAGTGCTGCTCTTAAATTCAAAAATCCTTGGTACCATAGCAAAGAACTCATTCATACCATTACCCTGAAAATATTTACAGAAAAGACATAGAAAGGCAACCTTACAGTGATGGGGAAGTGACTAGAGCTGAGATGTCAGATCAGGACCAATAATATTGCAGATTCTTCTTTGTATCTTCCCAAGAACTTCTTCTGCAAAGAAAGTCAGTTCACCATGTCAGGTTAGACAATATTTCTCTCCAGAATCTATCTTGCATATCTATAAGTCTACCATTCGTTCATGCTTAGAATATAGCAGCCACTTATAGTCTAGTGTACCTGGTACACTAGACTATATGTGGACTATAATATTGTCTCACCTGACATAGTGAACTGACTTTCTTAGCAGCTAACCTAGCAATGGATTCAGTATAGTCTTTCCACTTCATATCAGCAGGGAATATGAGTCTGAGAAGCTGAAACAAGTCACTTTCCTGGAGGTTAGCATCAGCCATGCTGATGGAAGGAAGCAAAGAGTCTCTCAGATGATTAATGGAGAGAAGTTTAGTTTTGGATATATTATTATTACTATTATTATATTACTAGTTTCATTCCCTTTTAATATCGCTGCTTTTTATCGCAACACTCTCAGTCGGTATACTCTTTATTATTACTATTATTATATTACTAGTTTTAGCCCAAGATACAAGCTTCAGATTGGAGAGGTTGGAAACAAATTAGAGGCAAAATTTAAGTGTTATCACAGGCAATGTAAAATATGACACTGAAATTGGAATAGTGGAAAGATGCCTTCCAAAAACCAAACTAAGTATTGGGAAACAGGAAAATTCTGTTAGAGACTGGGTGCTGAACTACTACATAGAATCAGGGAAAAGCAAAGCAAAACTTGTATTAACAATATTTTCTTTTCTAATGTTTCCCATTTTTAGTCAGTGTTGTAACCTAGAGAAGGTTACTGAATAGAATAAACACATGAAGGTTGGTAATGAATAATAATACTTAGGACACTATCAACACATGTAAGATTCGCCAGCGGCATGTAGAAGTAGTCAACTGCTAGAAGTGAGTCAAGTGAATTCCAGAATGAATCTCAAACTACAGAATATCTACCAACCACCCAACATGGTCAGATGTGGCACAAGGCAGAATTTAATGTGGGTATCCAAGCCCATAGGCTCATCCAAAAATTCCTCATAGGCCCCGTATAAAACATGGTCGGATAGCTGTTTCCCGAGAGGGGTCTCTGCCCTTCGATATAGCCACATCTGGAGATCCTCTCTGTCCAGTGGCAGAGAGTTTGACCAGCACAGCTAGACGAATCTCCGACTGCAGACCAACATACAGTATTTACTACTGTATTTATGTGAATGGGGACATACCCATTATTGTCTGTAGGTATGCTACAACAGGCAGTCTACAAAATATTTTAATTTCTTTGAGTTCTAACAGGGAAGGAATGATAATCAGTTAGCTTTATTCTATAGTAATTTGGTTTCTTTGTTTTTCTTTTTGTATTACTAACTATTATAGTTATTATTATAGTTGTAATTTCCCATTGTACCCTGTTTATTATGCTTGTTTTTATGTATTAATTACATGTTGTACCTCTAAGAAGATCTTTATAGAAGTATTTTCAATATTACTGGCCAAAATCTATGTTATTCTTGTTGCTTTAAAAAGGATGTATTGTCATAATTTTTACAATATTAACAGCATCAATAATAACAACATCAATCCATCCCATAATTACTTCTTTTTACACAAGGTATTTTCACTATTATGGCAATATTACTGGCCTATCTTATTATTGTTGCTTTGGGGAGCAATTATTTTCCCATATTATTTCAATATTACTTGACCCAATCCACTGATTTTTAAAGAAAGTGTTTTCACAAATATTATGATATTACTGGGTTGCTACCTCCATGAAAGTTGAATAACCCTCATTTTCTTCGTAGTCCAATTTTTAAAAGAAAGTTCAACTTACACAGCTTTTTCTCAAGCATTCTTTATGGAGAATATACATTCACAAATGTTTTCTCAAATTCTACTATCTTAACATTTTCAAATCAAGTCATTATCTATCCTTCTAATAATTTTCACTTCCTACGCCCTTCTCTTACATGCATATCACACACCTCACTCAGTGTTGTAACCTAGGTAAGGTTACTGAATAGAATAATCATACGAAGGTTGGTAATGAATGATAATACTAAGGACAAGAACAACACATATAAGATTCACCAGTGGCGCATAGAAGTAGTAGTCAACTGCTAGAAGCGAGTCAAGTGAATTCTAGAATGAATCTCCAACTGCAGACCAACATACAGTATTTACTACTGTATTTATGTGAATGGGGACATACCCATTATCATCCATAAGTATGCTACAACATTCAATAACCCTCTACATTGAGTGCATCTTGAGCTATATACTAGGTGAACTCTAGTATAAAAAATATCATTCCATCTTATTATTGTTTTTTTAAGGAGCATTATCAATACGAATACAATTTTAATAACCTCAATGTATTTTATTATTGTTGTTTTTCTGAGGAATTACTTTCACTGTTATAGTATTTCTTGACTCACTTCACCTTATTTTTATTGTTTTTGAAAATAATTTCTGCTATTATAACAATATTACTGACTTCAGTCAATCAGATTAATTTCTTTATTTTAATATTACTAGCCTCGGTTCATATTCATGTTGATTATAAGAGGAAGTATTTTCAAAATTATTACAATATTACTACCCTGATCCATCTTAATATTGTTACTTTCTGAGGAAGTAATGTCATTTACAACATTACCTGATTCAATCTATCTTATTATTGTTGCTTCTTATTCAAGTATTTTCAAAATTATTACAATATTACTACCCTGATCCATCTTAATATTGTTACTTTCTGAGGAAGTAATGTCATTTACAACATTACCTGATTCAATCTATCTTATTATTGCTGCTTCTTATTCAAGTATTTTTTAAATTATGACATTATTACTGGACCGTTTTATATTATTATTGTTAATTTTAGTTTCAGTATTTTTACTCTTATTACAATATTACAAACTTCAATAAATTTTTATTATTGGTATTCATTGAGGAAATATTTTTTATTAATTTTACCACAGTATTGGTCTCAATTTATCTCATAATTAGTGTTTTTGAATCAAAGGATTTTTGCAGTAATATTGACATCAGTATATTTCATAACTGGTGTTCTTGAGTTGAAAGTCCTGGGTATGATGAAAAACTACATCTGGAAGCAAGGCCACTGCTCTGTAGGTTGGAGATTTTGCAGAGCATGGGACCACTTCTTAATTGCTGTTGTTCCCAGGTCCACGCTGACCCGGGGTGGCAGCATATATTAAGGTCCCAGCTATGGGCAAATAGTGAACCATCAAACAAAAACCTAGAAAAATACATACAATAATAAAAATGTATATCCACCCAGAGTGATGTGATAAAAAGCAACAATAATAAGATGGAATAAAACTAGTAATAAAATATGAGTAATAATGAAGTTTATACTGACCCAGAGTGTTCAGATAAAAAGCAACAATAATAAGATGGAATAAAACTAGTAATAAAATATGAGTAATAATGATGTTTATACTGATCCAGAATACTGAAAGCAACAGTAATAAGATGGAATAAAGCTAGTAATAAAAAATTAGTAGCCACTCAATGTAGAGGGTTACTGAATGATGTGTGTTATATGAATATAAGAGGAGGTGATAGGAAGAGAAAATTAGGACAGATAATGACAAGATTTGAAAAGGTTAAGATACATTTATATATTAAAAAAATGAGTAACAATAGCTATTTATATTAATATTAGCAACAATCTATTTTTAAAGCAACTTGACCAGCAATTATGTTTTATCTGTAGTTGAAGGCATACAATTGTGTTCAAAATATATTTAGTTGAAGTTGTATTCAAATTATTTACTTTTTGGCATTAAATAATCCCTAGAGGTTGATATGCCACTAAACAAAATCAAATAAACAAATCTTGAGTTGAAGAATATTTCATAACCCTTAAAATAATATTGACTTCATTACATCTCATATGCAGTGTTTTTAAATTGAAGAATTTTCATAATTATTACAATAATAATATCAATAATAATCACAATACATTTTCTTATTGTTGCCTTTTTTATGGGAATATTTTCAGTGTTATGACTGTTACTGGCCTCAATCCATCTTATTATTGTTTCATAGCATATTTACTTGATTGGTGGCAGAGTCTCCTCATTTTTCAGTTGAAATGGCTAACAGTTTCTTCTCATGCAATTCTTTCTTATGAAACTATCTTACAGCTTCTTGCTTCCCAGTAAACATCAGTTTTTAAAAATTTAAATGGCATGTCAGTCATTATCTTCTATCTTCTTAATTTCTATTCTTTTATTGTTCTCTCTCCTTAATTATATATATAAAAATGAAAGGGGATGCAGAAGATTAAATATCTGGGAAGTGTTTTAAAAGTGCATGGAAAATGTGACACCGAGATCAGAAGACACATTGGACTAGTGAAAGAATTATTTCAATTTCTCAGCACCTTGCTTTGTGCTGGTAAATGGAAATAAATCATTAAAAACAAAGGAAACATTGCTGAATTCCTATGTGTTATCAATCCTCATGGATATGAGGGTGAATGTTGGACAATCTCTCCCCCATGGATGTGAAGCAGCAGAAATGTGGTTCTACAGAAGAATACCGAAAATTCTCTGGACAGAACAAGTAAGCAACAAGTAAGTCTTAAAGAAAATGGCACTAGAGAGAATACATATAAGTTACTTTGTTATACGTCTGGATCAACAACCAACTAAAAAATGTGTCATTACATGTGTGGTAATATTGTAATTACTGTGAACCGGGACACATGGCACATTGGAAAAAGGCGTTAGTTAGATCCAGTGACAGGACCCAAAAGAGTGTGAGTTCAATATCCGCTTAAGGCAGTGGAGAACTTGGAGAGGGGAATTAACAGGAGATAACTGACAAATGAAATCCATTAAACATGGCACGTGGAACTAGAACAGTCTACCCCAGTGAATGAAATAAAGAGTTCAGTTCGAAATTCCAACAATCTGAAGAAGGCCGGAGTGTACAATGGCTGAAACGTTGAAATAAATATGGTGACAAAGATGAGGACAATAGTCCAAATAATGTAAATGGTGTTATTACTGACTCTTTTTCTTTCCGGATAATTTTTCTTTCAATATATTATTACTCATAAGCCCATTGAAAATGATTACAATGAAACAATGTTGAGTAATCTTACTGTAGGAGTACAAACTGGGAAAAAGAACCATTTTTGCATCATCATGACAAGCAATCAGAAATGAATACTCTTTGACAACAGTAAGAGAGTAGGCCAGTGGTTAGATGCAAGGGAATCACCGAAACAATACTCCAGACCTCTGTTGCACTCTAAAAGTTAAAGTTGGCTCCCTGTGCCAAGCCAGGAAATTTTTCTCCCCGGAATCGATCCACCAAATCTATGAACCGACCATTCGCCCTTGCATGGAGTATTGCTGCCATATACGGTCTGGAGCCCCTGCTGTTTGCCTCAGGGTTCTTGATAAGATCCAGAGACGGATATGCAATGTAATTGGCCCTGATCTGTCATCTCGTCTGCAGTCGCTCTCTCACAGACGCGACGTTGCCTCGCTCTGTCTTTTTTACAAATACTTTCACGGTAATTGCTCCAAGGAGCTGCTTTCACTGGTTCCCAGGCCTCATGAATTTAAATGTCCTACGAAGCTGGCATCCCATTCCCACCCCTTCACCATTGAAACTGTTAGATGTAGACGTCTCTTCTACTCCAATAGCTTCATGTCTCACACATCTCGCCTGTGGAACTCCCTTCCTTATTCCTGTTTCCCTGACAAATACAATCTCCAACTATTTAAGTGTAATGTCAATCGACATCTCCAGTTGCCTCGATCTGTCCACTTCCCTTCTCCACATCCTTTCACCTTTCATTCCTATCTGCTCTCACTCCAAATCTTCTGTAACCCCCTTGCCTTGATCGATCCACTATCTTTCTCTACATCCTCTCCTTTACCACTCGTATCTGCTCTTCCTCCAAACCTTCTGTAACCCCTTGCGTGCTAGTAGATTCCAGCCTTGCTTGGGGTGATAAGCTTAAAAAAAAAAAAAAAAATGTTGGTTTTCCAAAGGTGTTATTCATTATTCATTCTTGCCTCAAGGGAAAACAATAAAAGAAACCTCGTACTGTGGAGAAATTGAGTGTATGCAGGAAAAATTGAAAAAGAAACATCCTAGGATTGTGAATAAAGATGGTCCAATTTTGTTGCATGACAATGCATGGCCACACATTTCTCAATCATTGCCTGAATTATGAAATTTTGCCACATCCTCTATATTCACCTGATGAATAATATCACTTATTTTGAGCTTTTCATATGCATGTAAAACATTCTCCAATAAGGAAGAGGTAACTGAAGCATTTGAACTGTTTATAACATCAAAGGATGAGAATTTCTTTAAAGATGAGGTCAAGAATTTAGAGTTACATTGGAGAAAAGTGATTCATCAACATGGAGCCTAATTCAAATAAATAAATTAGTTATTTAACATTTCAGAAGTGTTTTATTCATTTCCCATGAAGTGCATCATTGCATGTGTGACAACATAATATTTTAGAGGAAGTATTTTCTCTTTCATAATGGACTATTTCAACAATTATTGCCATCTTACTGGCATGAATCCACTTTATTCCTTTTTGAGTATTTTCACATTCCTCAGTATTACTTCGCTCAATTCTTCTATAAATGTTGCTTTTTTACTTAATGTATCTTAAATATTTTCATTATATTCCTGAATTTAATCTATTTTATTTTTGCATTTTAGAGGATGCATTTTCACAATGATTACAATAATTGTGTCCTCAATTCATGTTTATCACTTATTTAATGATGTTATTTTTCTGAGGAACTATTTTCTCTATTGGGTGTTTTTTTAAAGGAACTATTTTCCCTATTCCATATTGTTGTTTCAACCTGACTTATTGTTGTTTTTGTGAGGAACTATTTTCTCTATTGTGACATTGCTACAAGTCTCAATCAATCTTATTGTTGCTTTTTAGAGGAACTACTTTTACTATTTCCATAGTGCTGGCTTCGTTCCATCTTATTGTTGCTTTTTTGAAGTACTACTTTTGATATTATTTCAATATTATTAGTCTTGACTTATTTTGGTTTCTTTTTTAAGGAAATATTTTTAACCTTTTTTAATATTTCTGGCCTCAATCCATGTTATTGTTGCTTTTCTCAGGAACTATTTTTACTATTTCAATATTACTTTCTATTGTTACTTTTTTGAGGATTTATTATTTTCTCATTGCTAGATTTAATCCATCTTATTGTTGCTTTTCTCAGGAACTATTTTTACTATTTCAATATTACTTTCTATTGTTACTTTTTTGAGGATTTATTATTTTCTCATTGCTAGATTTAATCCATCTTATTGTTGCTTTTCTCAGGAACTATTTTTACTATTTCAATATTACTTTCTATTGTTACTTTTTTGAGGATTTATTATTTTCTCATTGCTAGATTTAATCCATCTTATTGTTGCTTTTCTCAGGAACTATTTTTACTATTTCAATATTACTTTCTATTGTTACTTTTTTGAGGATTTATTATTTTCTCATTGCTAGATTTAATCCATCTTATTGTTGCTTTTCTCAGGAACTATTTTTACTATTTCAATATTACTTTCTATTGTTACTTTTTTGAGGATTTATTATTTTCTCATTGCTAGATTTAATCCATGTTATTGTTGCTTTTCTCAGGAACTATTTTTACTATTTCAATATTACTTTCTATTGTTACTTTTTGAGGATTTATTATTTTCTCATTGCTAGATTTAATCCATCTTATTGTTGCTTTTCTCAGGAACTATTTTTACTATTTCAATATTACTTTCTATTGTTACTTTTTTGAGGATTTATTATTTTCTCATTGCTAGATTTAATCCATCTTATTGTTGCTTTTCTCAGGAACTATTTTTACTATTTCAATATTACTTTCTATTGTTACTTTTTTGAGGATTTATTATTTTCTCATTGCTAGATTTAATCCATCTTATTGTTGCTTTTCTCAGGAACTATTTTTACTATTTCAATATTACTTTCTATTGTTACTTTTTGAGGATTTATTATTTTCTCATTACTAGATTTAATCCATCTTATTGTTGCTTTTTATGAAAATGTATTATAACATTTATCCATGATAGAATGGCACCCAGTATTTTTTTTTTTGAGCTTTCCACCTCAGCAAGGCTGAAAGCCACTAGCATGCAAGGGGTTACAGAGGATTTGGAGCAAGAGCAGATAGGAGTGATAGAGGAAAGGATGTGGAGAAGGATAGTAGATAGATCAATGCAACTGAAGATGTCAATTGACATTACATTTGAATAGTTGGAGATTAGAGTTGTCAGGGAAACAGGAATAGGGAAGGGAGTTCCACAGGTGTGAGGTGCGAGATATGAAGCTATTGGAGTAGAAGAGATGTCTACACTTAACAGTTTCAACAGTGAAAGGGTGGGAACGGGATGCCAGCCTCGTATGACGATTGAATTCATGGAGCCTGGGAACCAGTGATAGCAGCTCATCGGAGCAATTACCATGGAAGTATTTGTAAAAGAGACAAAGAGAAATGACGCGTCTTTGAGAGAGAGACTGCAGATGAGATGACAGATCAGGGCCAATTACATTGCATACCCGTCTCTGGATTTTATCAAGAACCCCGAGGCAAACAGAAGGGGCTCCAGATCATATATGGCAGCAATACTCCATGCAAGGGCGGATTGTTGCTTTGTAAATTTGGAGGATTGATTCTGGGGAGAAAAATTTCCTGGCTCGACACAGGGAGTCAACTTTCCTTGCGGTGGATGATGCAACTGACTCAATGTATTTGTTCCATCTCAGATCAGCGGACAGCGTCAGACTGAGCAGCCACAGAGAGGAGCTCTCGAGAAGTTGAGCTTCAGACATTCTAATGGGATGCAGGGATGGATCCTTGTGGTGGTTAATAGAGAGCAGTTTTGTTTTGGAGGCATTAAAGTTAACCAGCCAATTCCTGCCCCAGTTCACAACCGATTGAAGGCCCTTTTCGAGACGAACAGCCAGGTTAATTTTGTCAGCGACACTAGATTTGTTTCTGAGGCAGAGCTGGAATGTTGATTCTAATTGGAAACTAATTTTGTTATTATATTTTCATCCCATTAACTTTAATGACTAGAGAATATTTGACCAAAGATATTGGATATTGGATATTGGCAGTAACAACAAAAAAAAAGATTACTATTGTAATTCTTCCAAGTCTGGTCCAAGTTTTCCCTTGACTATACTCCAGGCTTATCTGTTGTCTACTTTTAATGGCATAGTTATCACTCATATATCTGAACTTTTTCATCTCCATTGTCAAAATTCGGTCAGTATGATGATTTAATGTCTGACTGGAAATTGTAGCTATATTTACTGTTTGACAGATCATTCTTAAGGCTCATCTTTGGGGTTCCAATCTGTAAGCTCCTCAAAATTGTATGACAGCTGCTTTTTTGTACCTTTGGTAACTAATGCTGATTCTTGCTTAGTACATTCATAGGAGTTAAAATGTAGGATTCCACTTCAATCTGTCTTACCGATTTTATTAATAGTCATATTGGTGATGCATATCTTAATTGCTTTTGATCTAACCGTTTGAGCCCTGACCACCACTTTATCGGTGGTAGAGAAAAATGACATAATGCCCAGCCACCAGTTGAATAGTGTTAGAGAAAAATGATTTAATGCCCTCCTACTGGCTGAACAGTGGGTAAACACCTATAACTATTTTTATATCTACCGTGAAACATTACATACCAATAATTTGTGAATTTTGACTCAGGAGCTCAGGCAGGAGGGTTAAAATTGTTCAGGAACGCAAGGCTCAAAGGGTTAAACTATCCTGATATATTTGTTGTTCCTGCCAGGTATAGTTTAGCTGAGAAGAACAAAACTAAGTAGAAGCTAGCATACTTAAATTGAGTGGTCCCCTCAGGAAAAATAATGAATAATATTTTGTGGGGAATAATTATTTATACATTCACAATTGTTAGATTTTTCTGAAGCCTAAAGATTTGTTAAAATTGAAAAATATTGTTTCTTATCATTTTAAAAGTCAGTGGTTCTGTTTATGATATAAATAGAATGTCAAATCAATCCATGACTTTTTACAGAGTTATCTGTACTTTGCATTTATTTACAAATGTCAAGTTTGAAACTGCACGACAACTGCATGCTGCTAATATTGTCCTTTTTCACAATGTGTAATTGCATAAAGTTATCAATGATGTAAGCAAAGTTTCAAACTTGACATTTACTTTTAATCATTTCATCCCAATCAAGGTAATAAAGCCACTAAGACACAGGTGGTGGTGTTACATGGAGTAAAATTGAAGGAGTTCTCTGAGAATGGGGGGATTGCAGAAAGGATAAAAAAGTGGAATAGGCTTTCAGAAGACAGAAGATAGCAACTGATGTTGCATTTAAATTTTTGAAGATTGTAGTTATCAGGGAGGCAAGAAATCGGAAGGGAATTCCGCAGGTGGGAAGTGTAAGAAAAGAAACTGTTGGAGTAGAAATGGTGGTTGCATCTAGCTAGTTTAACGGTAAAATGATGAGACCTAGTTGTCTAGTAGCATGCCTAAATTTATGTAGTCGGGGCACCAGTGAAAAAATCTCACCAGTACAGTTGCCATGAAAATATTTGCAGAAAAGGCCGAGGGAAGCCACGTGATGTCGGTGAGAAGTTGACTGAGGCTGAGATGCCTGGTTAGGATCGATTACATTGCAGACCCTTCATCGAATTTTGTCAAGCCTCTCAAGATATACAGCATGGGTACCAAACCAAATTTGGTAGCAGGATTCAATGCACAGACAAGTGGTGGATTTATAAATGTGCAAGATGGGTTCTGACAAAAAAGTTTTCTGGCCCGACACAGTCTTGTCTGCATCTGTCTATATTTCTGATATGAAGTATTATGTACACTATTTACATTATTCGGACTATTGTCTTCATTTTTGTCGCCATATTTATTACAACGTTTCGGCCATTGTACACTCCGGCCTTCTTCAGGTGGTTGGGTTGGAATGTCGAACTGAACCATTTATTTCCCACACTGGGGTAGACTGTTCTAGTTCCACGTGCCATGTCTAATGGATGTCAGTTATCAGTTATCTCCTGTTAATTCCCCTCTACAAGTTCTCCACTGCATTAACCGGGTATTGAACTCACACTCTTTGGATCCTGTTACTGGATCTAACCAACGGCCACAAAAATCTCCCGTGCCAACCAAGCATAGAAATGAATACAATATGGGAACCAGTAATAAGGAGTGCCACAGAAAAGCAATAATAACAACAAAAATTGCAATATGAGCTCTGGTAAAAACATAAATGATAAGAGCAAAAATTGCAATATGTACACAGGTAAAATATGGTTGCTAAAGACATTAGGTTTATAACACCCAGAAATTCATACATAGATGCCCTCAAGGGCACATGGCACAGTTGATAAAGGCGTTAGTTACATCCAGTGACAGTGAACGCAAACAGTGTGTGTTCAAAACCCGGTTTCAGAGGAAAATTAAGCAGGAGATAACTGATAACTGATATGCATTATAACATGGCACGTGGAACTAGAATAGTCTGCCCCAGTGAGCGAAATAAAGGGTTCAGTTGAACATTCCAACCACCGAAACGTTGTAATAAATATGGTGACAAAGATGGGGACAATAGTCCGAATAATGTAAATTGTCTTGTTTCTGTGGTAGACCGGTTGCCAGACAACCGGTCTACCATGCCTAAGCCTGTATCACCCATGGCACATCACTGACTGAAATTCACTTACGTGCTAATACCCTTGGAAAATGCATGAGTACTCTTCTTCTCCTTCCCAGCTATGGCTAAATAGCAGGACAGACCAGGTTCTATAGCCTTGGACAGAAAGAAATGGCAACCCAGTGCGGGAAAAAAAATCTGCCTCGTCAGTCATGTATCGAAAGATACATAATTGCCTAAGCGTGTAACACGCATGGCACATAACTGAATGAAATTCACTTACGCGCTAATACCCTTCTTCTCATTCCCAGCTATGGGTAAATAGACAGACCGGGTTCTATAACCGCAGAAAGAAACGGCAACCTACTGTGGGAAAAACTTCTTCTCAGACAGTCATGAATGGAAAAAGATGTGATCGCTTACGTGGGTATCACGTGTGGCATTTAACTGACTGACCTTTTTTTTAAATATTTTCCATACAATCAAAAAGTAGCTATTCGTTTTTCTTTCTTTATTTTTTTACCTTGATGTCCCAAACATACCTAGAAAAATAATGTGGTTGGCCCATAAATTCCTATAATTTAAATTTGTGTGTGTGTGTGTGTGTGTGTGTGTGTGTGTGTGTGTGTGTGTGTGTGTGTGTGTGTGTGTGAGAGAGAGAGAGAGAGAGAGAGAGAGCACGCGCTTACGTTTGTATTTGTGGTTAAAATCTCCAAATTATCGTGATTTGATCGCCATCAAATTTGGAGAGCCGCCTTAGATTTAGAACGGTGTCTCGATTTTCCAACTGAAATCAAATTAACTACTCAGCGTCCTGACACTGACATCTGGTTGGCTAATTCAAAAAAAAATCGTTAACTTAGATTTTCTTCGAAGAATGGACACAGAATCTATCATCTTTCTTTCTTTTTCTTTTTCTTTTTCTTTTTTTTACTCCCTTCTCAGAAACTCTTGCTTTATTGTTTCTTGCCACGTTACCTTTAAAAGACATTTTCTTCATATTTCCAAAATCTGACACATTTCGTTTGTATTTCGTTTGCATCCTTTTTCCAAACTTAAAATGAATATATACCCTGACGCGCCAAAAGTCATTACTAGTGTCATATAAGATTCCCTCTATCCCGGCGAACACCTCCAACCCGAAGGTGCATTCCACAAGAGATCTTCAGCCATGCCAGCTCAATAGCCGTTCACATTCTCTATGTGTAAGTGAAGGGTCTTACATGCAAACCGACCTCTCCACAACGTCCGCTAATTGCTCGATCGGGCTTGTGTTACGCGAACGTGGTGGCTACACCATTTGTCAGAATTCTCCAGAATGCTTCTCGGACCATTTCTGGCCAACTTAAACTTGATAACACGGTGCATTATCCTGTGGAAATAACAGTTCTCGAGTTGCGTAGAGTTTATGAATTAATGTAAATTGTCACGAAAGCAGTGCAACAAAGCGTTTAACGATCCGTGACATGCTTAAGCGGACCAACTCATTCCACGTGAACACGGCAATATAAACCCTGCTGCACGGTACCCACGTAACACTTTTGGCCCATGTCCACATGAAAGCTGTGCCACACCAAGACCCTACCATAAGCCTTCTCCACATGCTTTCATCTTTCATTCCTATCTGCTCTCGCTCCAAATCTTCTGTAAACCCCTTGCCTTGATCGATCCACTATCTTTCTCCACATCCTCTCCTTTACCACTCCTATCTGCTCTTCCTCCAAACCTTCTGTAACCCCTTGCGTGCTAGTGGCTTCCAGCCTTGCTTGGGGTGATAAGCTTAAAAAAAAATTTTTAAAAGTCACTATACCACATTTTCTTTCTTTCAGAGTCAAGTTAGAAACGTCACGAGCCCAGGTTCTGAATACGATTTCGTGAGCATCCTAGTGGGTTTTTCTGCATTCGTATTTCAGGGAAGCGAAAGAACGCTTAACCGATCGCTGGATATGTGTCTGGTGACTTCTTCATTGAAGATCGACGCGATTAGGGGCTAATGTCGCTTGTCTGTTACCGCAGACAATTCTAATCAAATGCCTCTTGTCACGGTCATTAAGGACTCAAGCCGGTCAAGGCTGATATTTCCAGCACACACATTTCACGGTAGATTGAAGTATATCAAATCTCTGTACAATTTCATGCTCTGTTCGAAAACCGATGATTGAAGGCTTACGGTCACATCCCCTTGAAACACTGGTTCCTGTACGATCACATAGATTAAGCAACGTCGATCCTCCGTCCTGGGTAAGACGATAAACTACGTCCAACAGCAAGGTCTCTGATCAGGAGGTTTTGAGGAGCGTGGAACTACCTCTTAATTGCTGGTGTTCTCAGGTCAACCCTGACCCAGAGTGTTAGCATCTGTTAGGGTCCCAGCTATGGGCAAATAGTTAACCCCAAAACTGGGGTAAAAACACTATGAAAGTGTAAAAATAGGTTTTAATACCAGAAATACTTTGTAGAAAATTATTACCAGCAATAAACTTTTGAAGAAAAACAAATATTACCAGCAATACGTTTTTGAAAAAAAATATTACCGGTAATACGTTTTTGAAAAAAAATATTACCAGCAATACTTTTTTGAAAAAAATATTACCAGCAATACATTTTTGAAAAAAAAAATTATTACCAGCAATACATTTTTGAAAGAAAAAAATATTACCAAAAATAGATTTTTGACAAAACAAAATATTACCAGGAAAAATTGTCGGCATTAAATAACCCATTGAGGTTGATATGCCGTAAACCAAACCAAACCAACGTCGATCCTAGATGAGTGACAGCATGGGAATACTAGGTGCTGTAATCTTGGATGTGCGGGTGGTTTAATTGATAATGGCTCTCCATTGTTAATCGGAGAGCCGATTATCAGTATTATATACACTTTGTATCTAAAATAGACGCCCGATTTTTTTATTAAACAGTGTGTATTACATCTATCGGCCGGCTCATTCGAAAAATCTTAGCAAAATAATTGTATCCTCCGGCAAGAATCGAA
>OZ038504.1:59537252-59594752 GCA_964036315.1 Acanthosepion esculentum
GAAAAATAGTGATTTCTAGCTGATCACTCTCCGGATTACTTCTGAAGTGTGCTGGTCAAACTCTCTATCTCCGGGCAGAGAGGAACCCAGACGAGACTGGACTGAAGGGCAAAGTCTTGTCTGGGGTAGTAGACAGCTACCCGACTCTGTTTTTCTGGGGTCTACGGTGAATTTTTGCAACAGCCGAAACGTCGTGAATATGGCAACAAAGAATAGGACAACAGTCCAAACAATGTTAATGGTGCAAATAATTACAATACCTCATCTCAGATACATTTTTATAGTAAAAATATCAGCAATACTTTTCTTTATAAAAAATTACCAATAATATATATATATATATATATATATATATATATATATATATATATATATATATATTAAATTGACCAACAAATGTTTTATCTGAACTTGAAGGCTTAGAACTGCATTCAAAATTTATTTACTTGAAGTTATATAATTGTGTTCATTTTTTTCAGATTTCGGCATAGAGAGTGATGTGTCGCTAAAAAAAATCAAACAAAATTTTTTTTTATTAATATAATGGTCCTTCTTTCATTTCCATAGAGGGTCGCAGTTATTTTTTCTCTGTTTTTTTTTTTTTGTTTTCTTTTTAAGCATATAAGCATATAATCCCAAGCAAGGCGGGAGTGCCACCCACACGCAAGGCGTTAGGGAGAGGTAGAGCAAGAGTAAAGAGGGGCGTTTGAGGAAAGGATATAGAGAAGGACAGGGATCAAGATCAAGCATCAGAAAATGTCGGTTGACATTACATTTGAAGATTATAGCCATCAGGGAAGCAAGTAAGAGTGAGTTCCACTGCCGGGAAGTGCGAGATAAGAAGCTGTTAGAGTAGAAGATATGGCTACAATTAACTGTTTCGACAGTGAAAGGGTGGGGACGAAATACCAACCTAGTAGCAAGCTTAAATTCATGCGGTTTAGGAACCAGTGAAAGTAGCTCCTCAGAGCAGTTGCCATGAAAATACTTGTAGAAAAGACAGTTTTGATTTTCTAATGTGAATTTTTGAAGCCCTCAATACTTTAAGCCCACTTTTCAGCTTTCTGTGCGATGTTTTCTATCGTTTGCCTAAATAACTGAATTTCCACGCTTGTTTCCTTTTTTTATCTCTCCAATATGTAACCTACATTTTCTGGGTCCCCTTTTGCTCACCACTATATATTCTACCTTTAAATAATGCTCACTTTTCTTTTTTTCATTGTTTAACTTTTTTGTGGTTGTTTTTTTTTTTTTTTTTTTTTGTAAATTTTCTAAATTTCCCTTCGGGTTTAAGAAGTATTTGATTTTCTGAAGTCTTTCCTTCGATCAAAATACGGCCTTCCCAATCCTCGGCTATTTTGAACTCCTATTTATGAGTATTTAATAAACCTCTATTTTCTTTCCTCTACCTATTCTTCTGTTCCTTCGATGCTCTCTCTAATTACGGCCTTCCTGGTTCTCGGCTGCTTTGAATAAAGACTGACATTATATATATTTTTATGGTACTTGTTCCGATGGACATTTCTCTTTGGTATGTTGACGTTAGGAATTTAAGAGCAATACTAGATTGAGAGCAAGGTCTTATCACTTTACAGTTGAAGTTGCAAATGTAACCACAAGTGAGGGAATAAGGTCAGCGTACTACCTACTCGTCCCTACTACTCGGACAATGGATTGCTCCTTAGTTATAAATATGGCAAGTAGCCACATAAGAGTAGGATTTGAGTAGTATTTGATTTACTCAAGTATTTTTGTTCTGTAGTTGAGTATTTAAAAAAACCTATTCTTTGTTTCCTCTTTTTCTGTTCCTTCGATAATCTTCCTAAATACGGCTTTCCTAATTCCCGGATATTCTAAACTCCTATGTAAGAGTATTTAAAAAACCTCTTCTTTGTTTCCTCTATCTAGTCTTCTGTTCCTTCGATAATCTTTCTAACTACGGCTTTCCTAATTCGCGGATATTCTAAACTCCTATATATGAGTATTTAAAAAACCTCTTCTTTGTTTCCTCTATCTAGTCTTCTGTTCGTTCGATAATCTTTCTAACTATGGCTTTCCTAATTCCCGGATATTCTAAACTCCTATATATGAGTATTTAAAAAACCTCTTCTTTGTTTCCTCTATCTCGTCTTCTGTTCCTTCGATAATCTTTCTAACTACGGCTTTCCTAATTCCCGGATATTCTAAACTCCTATATATGCGTATTTAAAAAACCTCTTCTTTGTTTCCTCTATCTAGTCTTCTGTTCCTTCGATAATCGTTCTAACTACGGCTTTCCTAATTCCCGGATATTCTAAACTCCTATGTATGAGTATTTAAAAAACCTCTTCTTTGTTTCCTCTATCTAGTCTTCGGTTCCTTCGATAATCTTTCTAACTACGGCTTTCCTAATTCCCGGATATTCTGAACTCCTATGTAAGAGTATTTAAAAAACCTCTTCTTTGTTTCCTATATCTAGTCTTCTGTTCCTTCGATAATCTTTCTAACTACGGCTTTCCTAATTCCCGGATATTCTGAACTCCTATGTATGAGCATTTAAAAAACCTCTTCTTTGTTTCCTCTATCTAGTCTTCTGTTCCTTCGATAATCTTTCTAACTACGGCTTTCCTAATTCCCGGATATTCTGAACTGCTATATATGAGTATTTAAAAAACCTCTTCTTTGTTTCCTCTATCTAGTCTTCTGTTCCTTCGATAATCTTTCTAACTACGGCTTTCCTAATTCCCGGATATTCTGAACTCCTATGTAAGAGTATTTAAAAAACCTCTTCTTTGTTTCCTATATCTAGTCTTCTGTTCCTTCGATAATCTTTCTAACTACAGCTTTCCTAATTCCCGGATATTCTGAACTCCTATGTATGAGCATTTAAAAAACCTCTTCTTTGTTTCCTCTATCTAGTCTTCTGTTCCTTCGATAATCTTTCTAACTACGGCTTTCCTAATTCCCGGATATTCTAAACTCCTATGTATGAGTATTTAAAAAACCTCTTCTTTGATTCCTCTATCTAGTCTTCTGTTCCTTCGATAATCTTTCTAACTACGGCTTTCCTAATTCCCGGACATTCTGAACTCCTATATATGAGTATTTAAAAAACCTCTTCTTTGTTTCCTCTATCTAGTCTTCTGTTCCTTCGATAATCTTTCTAACTACGGCTTTCCTAATTCCCGGATATTCTGAACTCCTATGTAAGAGTATTTAAAAAACCTCTTCTTTGTTTCCTATATCTAGTCTTCTGTTCCTTCGATAATCTTTCTAACTACGGCTTTCCTAATTCCCGGATATTCTGAACTCCTATGTATGAGCATTTAAAAAACCTCTTCTTTGTTTCCTCTATCTAGTCTTCTGTTCCTTCGATAATCTTTCTAACTACGGCTTTCCTAATTCCCGGACATTCTGAACTCCTATATATGAGTATTTAAAAAACCTCTTCTTTGTTTCCTCTATCTAGTCTTCTGTTCCTTCGATAATCTTTCTAACTACGGCTTTCCTAATTCCCGGATATTCTGAACTCCTATGTAAGAGTATTTAAAAAACCTCTTCTTTGTTTCCTATATCTAGTCTTCTGTTCCTTCGATAATCTTTCTAACTACGGCTTTCCTAATTCCCGGATATTCTGAACTCCTATGTATGAGCATTTAAAAAACCTCTTCTTTGTTTCCTCTATCTAGTCTTCTGTTCCTTCGATAATCTTTCTAACTACGGCTTTCCTAATTCCCGGATATTCTGAACTCCTATGTATGAGTATTTAAAAAACCTCTTCTTTATTTCCTATATCTAGTCTTCTGTTCCTTCGATAATCTTTCTAACTACGGCTTTCCTAATTCCCGGATATTCAGAACTCCTATGTATGAGCATTTAAAAAACCTCTTCTTTGTTACCTCTATCTAGTCTTCTGTTCCTTCGATAATCTTTCTAACTACGGCTTTCCTAATTCCCGGACATTCTGAACTCCTATATATGAGTATTTAAAAAACCTCTTCTTTGTTTCCTCTATCTAGTCTTCTGTTCCTTCGATAATCTTTCTAACTACGGCTTTCCTAATTCCCGGATATTCTGAACTTCTATGTAAGAGTATTTAAAAAACCTCTTCTTTGTTTCCTATATCTAGTCTTCTGTTCCTTCGATAATCTTTCTAACTACGGCTTTCCTAATTCCCGGATATTCTGAACTCCTATGTATGAGCATTTAAAAAACCTCTTCTTTGTTTCCTATATCTAGTCTTCTGTTCCTTCGATAATCTTTCTAACTACGGCTTTCCTAATTCCCGGATATTCTGAACTCCTATGTAAGAGTATTTAAAAAACCTCTTCTTTGTTTCCTCTATCTCGTCTTCTGCTCCTTCGATAATCTTTCTAACTACGGCTTTCCTAATTCCCGGATATTCTGAACTCCTATGTATGAGTATTTAAAAAACCTCTTCTTTGTTTCCTATATCTAGTCTTCTGTTCCTTCGATAATCTTTCTAACTACGGCTTTCCTAATTCCCGGATATTCTGAACTCCTATGTATGAGCATTTAAAAAACCTCTTCTTTGTTTCCTCTATCTAGTCTTCTGTTCCTTCGATAATCTTTCTAACTACGGCTTTCCTAATTCCCGGACATTCTGAACTCCTATATATGAGTATTTAAAAAACCTCTTCTTTGTTTCCTCTATCTAGTCTTCTGTTCCTTCGATAATCTTTCTAACTACGGCTTTCCTAATTCCCGGATATTCTGAACTCCTATGTATGAGTATTTAAAAAACCTCTTCTTTATTTCCTATATCTAGTCTTCTGTTCCTTCGATAATCTTTCTAACTACGGCTTTCCTAATTCCCGGATATTCAGAACTCCTATGTATGAGCATTTAAAAAACCTCTTCTTTGTTACCTCTATCTAGTCTTCTGTTCCTTCGATAATCTTTCTAACTACGGCTTTCCTAATTCCCGGACATTCTGAACTCCTATATATGAGTATTTAAAAAACCTCTTCTTTGTTTCCTCTATCTAGTCTTCTGTTCCTTCGATAATCTTTCTAACTACGGCTTTCCTAATTCCCGGATATTCTGAACTCCTATGTAAGAGTATTTAAAAAACCTCTTCTTTGTTTCCTATATCTAGTCTTCTGTTCCTTCGATAATCTTTCTAACTACGGCTTTCCTAATTCCCGGATATTCTGAACTCCTATGTATGAGCATTTAAAAAACCTCTTCTTTGTTTCCTATATCTAGTCTTCTGTTCCTTCGATAATCTTTCTAACTACGGCTTTCCTAATTCCCGGATATTCTGAACTCCTATGTAAGAGTATTTAAAAAACCTCTTCTTTGTTTCCTCTATCTCGTCTTCTGCTCCTTCGATAATCTTTCTAACTACGGCTTTCCTAATTCCCGGATATTCTGAACTCCTATGTATGAGTATTTAAAAAACCTCTTCTTTGTTTCCTATATCTAGTCTTCTGTTCCTTCGATAATCTTTCTAACTACGGCTTTCCTAATTCCCGGATATTCTGAACTCCTATGTATGAGCATTTAAAAAACCTCTTCTTTGTTTCCTCTATCTAGTCTTCTGTTCCTTCGATAATCTTTCTAACTACGGCTTTCCTAATTCCCGGACATTCTGAACTCCTATATATGAGTATTTAAAAAACCTCTTCTTTGTTTCCTCTATCTAGTCTTCTGTTCCTTCGATAATCTTTCTAACTACGGCTTTCCTAATTCCCGGATATTCTGAACTCCTATGTAAGAGTATTTAAAAAACCTCTTCTTTGTTTCCTATATCTAGTCTTCTGTTCCTTCGATAATCTTTCTAACTACGGCTTTCCTAATTCCCGGATATTCTGAACTCCTATGTATGAGCATTTAAAAAACCTCTTCTTTGTTTCCTATATCTAGTCTTCTGTTCCTTCGATAATCTTTCTAACTACGGCTTTCCTAATTCCCGGATATTCTGAACTCCTATGTAAGAGTATTTAAAAAACCTCTTCTTTGTTTCCTCTATCTAGTCTTCTGTTCCTTCGATAATCTTTCTAACTACGGATTTCCTAATTCCCGGATATTCTGAACTCCTATGTAAGAGTATTTAAAAAACCTCTTCTTTGTTTCCTCTATCTAGTCTTCTGTTCCTTCGATAATCTTTCTAACTACGGCTTTCCTAATTCCCGGATATTCTGAACTCCTATGTAAGAGTATTTAAAAAACCTCTTCTTTGTTTCCTATATCTAGTCTTCTGTTCCTTCGATAATCTTTCTAACTACGGCTTTCCTAATTCCCGGATATTCTGAACTCCTATGTATGAGCATTTAAAAAACCTCTTCTTTGTTTCCTCTATCTAGTCTTCTGTTCCTTCGATAATCTTTCTAACTACGGCTTTCCTAATTCCCGGATATTCTGAACTGCTATATATGAGTATTTAAAAAACCTCTTCTTTGTTTCCTCTATCTAGTCTTCTGTTCCTTCGATAATCTTTCTAACTACGGCTTTCCTAATTCCCGGATATTCTGAACTCCTATGTAAGAGTATTTAAAAAACTTCTTCTTTGTTTCCTCTATCTAGTCTTCTGTTCCTTCGATAATCTTTCTAACTACGGCTTTCCTAATTCCCGGATATTCTGAACTCCTATGTAAGAGTATTTAAAAAACCTCTTCTTTGTTTCCTCTATCTAGTCTTCTGTTCCTTCGATAATCTTTCTAACTACGGCTTTCCTAATTCCCGGATATTCTGAACTCCTATGTATGAGCATTTAAAAAACCTCTTCTTTGTTTCCTATATCTAGTCTTCTGTTCCTTCGATAATCTTTCTAACTACGGCTTTCCTAATTCCCGGATATTCTGAACTCCTATGTAAGAGTATTTAAAAAACCTCTTCTTTGTTTCCTCTATCTAGTCTTCTGTTCCTTCGATAATCTTTCTAACTACGGCTTTCCTAATTCCCGGATATTCTGAACTCCTATGTATGAGCATTTAAAAAACCTCTTCTTTGTTTCCTCTATGTAGTCTTCTGTTCCTTCGATAATCTTTCTAACTACGGCTTTCCTAATTCCCGGACATTCTGAACTCCTATATATGAGTATTTAAAAAACCTCTTCTTTGTTTCCTCTATCTAGTCTTCTGTTCCTTCGATAATCTTTCTAACTACGGCTTTCCTAATTCCCGGATATTCTGAACTCCTATGTAAGAGTATTTAAAAAACCTCTTCTTTGTTTCCTATATCTAGTCTTCTGTTCCTTCGATAATCCTTCTAACTACGGCTTTCCTAATTCCCGGATATTCTGAACTCCGATGTATGAGCATTTAAAAAACCTCTTCTTTGTTTCCTATATCTAGTCTTCTGTTCCTTCGATAATCTTTCTAACTACGGCTTTCCTAATTCCCGGATATTCTGAACTCCTATGTAAGAGTATTTAAAAAACCTCTTCTTTGTTTCCTCTATCTAGTCTTCTGTTCCTTCGATAATCTTTCTAACTACGGCTTTCCTAATTCCCGGATATTCTGAACTCCTATGTAAGAGTATTTAAAAAACCTCTTCTTTGTTTCCTATATCTAGTCTTCTGTTCCTTCGATAATCTTTCTAACTACGGCTTTCCTAATTCCCGGATATTCTGAACTCCTATGTATGAGCATTTAAAAAACCTCTTCTTTGTTTCCTCTATCTAGTCTTCTGTTCCTTCGATAATCTTTCTAACTACGGCTTTCCTAATTCCCGGATATTCTGAACTCCTATGTATGAGCATTTAAAAAACCTCTTCTTTGTTTCCTATATCTAGTCTTCTGTTCCTTCGATAATCTTTCTAACTACGGCTTTCCTAATTCCCGGATATTCTGAACTCCTATGTAAGAGTATTTAAAAAACCTCTTCTTTGTTTCCACTATCTAGTCTTCTGTTCCTTCGATAATCTTTCTAACTACGGCTTTCCTAATTCCCGGATATTCTGAACTCCTATGTATGAGTATTTAAAAAACCTCTTCTTTGTTTCCTATATCTAGTCTTCTGTTCCTTCGATAATCTTTCTAACTACGGCTTTCCTAATTCCCGGATATTCTGAACTCCTATGTATGAGCATTTAAAAAACCTCTTCTTTGTTACCTCTATCTAGTCTTCTGTTCCTTCGATAATCTTTCTAACTACGGCTTTCCTAATTCCCGGATATTCTGAACTCCTATGTATGAGTATTTAAAAAACCTCTTCTTTGTTTCCTATATCTAGTCTTCTGTTCCTTCGATAATCTTTCTAACTACGGCTTTCCTAATTCCCGGATATTCTGAACTCCTATGTATGAGCATTTAAAAAACCTCTTCTTTGTTACCTCTATCTAGTCTTCTGTTCCTTCGATAATCTTTCTAACTACGGCTTTCCTAATTCCCGGACATTCTGAACTCCTATATATGAGTATTTAAAAAACCTCTTCTTTGTTTCCTCTATCTAGTCTTCTGTTCCTTCGATAATCTTTCTAACTACGGCTTTCCTAATTCCCGGATATTCTGAACTCCTATGTAAGAGTATTTAAAAAACCTCTTCTTTGTTTCCTATATCTAGTCTTCTGTTCCTTCGATAATCTTTCTAACTACGGCTTTCCTAATTCCCGGATATTCTGAACTCCTATGTATGAGCATTTAAAAAACCTCTTCTTTGTTTCCTATATCTAGTCTTCTGTTCCTTCGATAATCTTTCTAACTACGGCTTTCCTAATTCCCGGATATTCTGAACTCCTATGTAAGAGTATTTAAAAAACCTCTTCTTTGTTTCCTCTATCTCGTCTTCTGCTCCTTCGATAATCTTTCTAACTACGGCTTTCCTAATTCCCGGATATTCTGAACTCCTATGTATGAGTATTTAAAAAACCTCTTCTTTGTTTCCTATATCTAGTCTTCTGTTCCTTCGATAATCTTTCTAACTACGGCTTTCCTAATTCCCGGATATTCTGAACTCCTATGTATGAGCATTTAAAAAACCTCTTCTTTGTTTCCTCTATCTAGTCTTCTGTTCCTTCGCTAATCTTTCTAACTACGGCTTTCCTAATTCCCGGACATTCTGAACTCCTATATATGAGTATTTAAAAAACCTCTTCTTTGTTTCCTCTATCTAGTCTTCTGTTCCTTCGATAATCTTTCTAACTACGGCTTTCCTAATTCCCGGATATTCTGAACTCCTATGTATGAGTATTTAAAAAACCTCTTCTTTATTTCCTATATCTAGTCTTCTGTTCCTTCGATAATCTTTCTAACTACGGCTTTCCTAATTCCCGGATATTCAGAACTCCTATGTATGAGCATTTAAAAAACCTCTTCTTTGTTACCTCTATCTAGTCTTCTGTTCCTTCGATAATCTTTCTAACTACGGCTTTCCTAATTCCCGGACATTCTGAACTCCTATATATGAGTATTTAAAAAACCTCTTCTTTGTTTCCTCTATCTAGTCTTCTGTTCCTTCGATAATCTTTCTAACTACGGCTTTCCTAATTCCCGGATATTCTGAACTCCTATGTAAGAGTATTTAAAAAACCTCTTCTTTGTTTCCTATATCTAGTCTTCTGTTCCTTCGATAATCTTTCTAACTACGGCTTTCCTAATTCCCGGATATTCTGAACTCCTATGTATGAGCATTTAAAAAACCTCTTCTTTGTTTCCTATATCTAGTCTTCTGTTCCTTCGATAATCTTTCTAACTACGGCTTTCCTAATTCCCGGATATTCTGAACTCCTATGTAAGAGTATTTAAAAAACCTCTTCTTTGTTTCCTCTATCTCGTCTTCTGCTCCTTCGATAATCTTTCTAACTACGGCTTTCCTAATTCCCGGATATTCTGAACTCCTATGTATGAGTATTTAAAAAACCTCTTCTTTGTTTCCTATATCTAGTCTTCTGTTCCTTCGATAATCTTTCTAACTACGGCTTTCCTAATTCCCGGATATTCTGAACTCCTATGTATGAGCATTTAAAAAACCTCTTCTTTGTTTCCTCTATCTAGTCTTCTGTTCCTTCGATAATCTTTCTAACTACGGCTTTCCTAATTCCCGGACATTCTGAACTCCTATATATGAGTATTTAAAAAACCTCTTCTTTGTTTCCTCTATCTAGTCTTCTGTTCCTTCGATAATCTTTCTAACTACGGCTTTCCTAATTCCCGGATATTCTGAACTCCTATGTAAGAGTATTTAAAAAACCTCTTCTTTGTTTCCTATATCTAGTCTTCTGTTCCTTCGATAATCTTTCTAACTACGGCTTTCCTAATTCCCGGATATTCTGAACTCCTATGTATGAGCATTTAAAAAACCTCTTCTTTGTTTCCTATATCTAGTCTTCTGTTCCTTCGATAATCTTTCTAACTACGGCTTTCCTAATTCCCGGATATTCTGAACTCCTATGTAAGAGTATTTAAAAAACCTCTTCTTTGTTTCCTCTATCTAGTCTTCTGTTCCTTCGATAATCTTTCTAACTACGGATTTCCTAATTCCCGGATATTCTGAACTCCTATGTAAGAGTATTTAAAAAACCTCTTCTTTGTTTCCTCTATCTAGTCTTCTGTTCCTTCGATAATCTTTCTAACTACGGCTTTCCTAATTCCCGGATATTCTGAACTCCTATGTAAGAGTATTTAAAAAACCTCTTCTTTGTTTCCTATATCTAGTCTTCTGTTCCTTCGATAATCTTTCTAACTACGGCTTTCCTAATTCCCGGATATTCTGAACTCCTATGTATGAGCATTTAAAAAACCTCTTCTTTGTTTCCTCTATCTAGTCTTCTGTTCCTTCGATAATCTTTCTAACTACGGCTTTCCTAATTCCCGGATATTCTGAACTGCTATATATGAGTATTTAAAAAACCTCTTCTTTGTTTCCTCTATCTAGTCTTCTGTTCCTTCGATAATCTTTCTAACTACGGCTTTCCTAATTCCCGGATATTCTGAACTCCTATGTAAGAGTATTTAAAAAACTTCTTCTTTGTTTCCTCTATCTAGTCTTCTGTTCCTTCGATAATCTTTCTAACTACGGCTTTCCTAATTCCCGGATATTCTGAACTCCTATGTAAGAGTATTTAAAAAACCTCTTCTTTGTTTCCTCTATCTAGTCTTCTGTTCCTTCGATAATCTTTCTAACTACGGCTTTCCTAATTCCCGGATATTCTGAACTCCTATGTATGAGCATTTAAAAAACCTCTTCTTTGTTTCCTATATCTAGTCTTCTGTTCCTTCGATAATCTTTCTAACTACGGCTTTCCTAATTCCCGGATATTCTGAACTCCTATGTAAGAGTATTTAAAAAACCTCTTCTTTGTTTCCTCTATCTAGTCTTCTGTTCCTTCGATAATCTTTCTAACTACGGCTTTCCTAATTCCCGGATATTCTGAACTCCTATGTATGAGCATTTAAAAAACCTCTTCTTTGTTTCCTCTATGTAGTCTTCTGTTCCTTCGATAATCTTTCTAACTACGGCTTTCCTAATTCCCGGACATTCTGAACTCCTATATATGAGTATTTAAAAAACCTCTTCTTTGTTTCCTCTATCTAGTCTTCTGTTCCTTCGATAATCTTTCTAACTACGGCTTTCCTAATTCCCGGATATTCTGAACTCCTATGTAAGAGTATTTAAAAAACCTCTTCTTTGTTTCCTATATCTAGTCTTCTGTTCCTTCGATAATCCTTCTAACTACGGCTTTCCTAATTCCCGGATATTCTGAACTCCGATGTATAAGCATTTAAAAAACCTCTTCTTTGTTTCCTATATCTAGTCTTCTGTTCCTTCGATAATCTTTCTAACTACGGCTTTCCTAATTCCCGGATATTCTGAACTCCTATGTAAGAGTATTTAAAAAACCTCTTCTTTGTTTCCTCTATCTAGTCTTCTGTTCCTTCGATAATCTTTCTAACTACGGCTTTCCTAATTCCCGGATATTCTGAACTCCTATGTAAGAGTATTTAAAAAACCTCTTCTTTGTTTCCTATATCTAGTCTTCTGTTCCTTCGATAATCTTTCTAACTACGGCTTTCCTAATTCCCGGATATTCTGAACTCCTATGTATGAGCATTTAAAAAACCTCTTCTTTGTTTCCTCTATCTAGTCTTCTGTTCCTTCGATAATCTTTCTAACTACGGCTTTCCTAATTCCCGGATATTCTGAACTCCTATGTATGAGCATTTAAAAAACCTCTTCTTTGTTTCCTATATCTAGTCTTCTGTTCCTTCGATAATCTTTCTAACTACGGCTTTCCTAATTCCCGGATATTCTGAACTCCTATGTAAGAGTATTTAAAAAACCTCTTCTTTGTTTCCTCTATCTAGTCTTCTGTTCCTTCGATAATCTTTCTAACTACGGCTTTCCTAATTCCCGGATATTCTGAACTCCTATGTATGAGTATTTAAAAAACCTCTTCTTTGTTTCCTATATCTAGTCTTCTGTTCCTTCGATAATCTTTCTAACTACGGCTTTCCTAATTCCCGGATATTCTGAACTCCTATGTATGAGCATTTAAAAAACCTCTTCTTTGTTACCTCTATCTAGTCTTCTGTTCCTTCGATAATCTTTCTAACTACGGCTTTCCTAATTCCCGGATATTCTGAACTCCTATGTATGAGTATTTAAAAAACCTCTTCTTTGTTTCCTATATCTAGTCTTCTGTTCCTTCGATAATCTTTCTAACTACGGCTTTCCTAATTCCCGGATATTCTGAACTCCTATGTATGAGCATTTAAAAAACCTCTTCTTTGTTACCTCTATCTAGTCTTCTGTTCCTTCGATAATCTTTCTAACTACGGCTTTCCTAATTCCCGGACATTCTGAACTCCTATATATGAGTATTTAAAAAACCTCTTCTTTGTTTCCTCTATCTAGTCTTCTGTTCCTTCGATAATCTTTCTAACTACGGCTTTCCTAATTCCCGGATATTCTGAACTCCTATGTAAGAGTATTTAAAAAACCTCTTCTTTGTTTCCTATATCTAGTCTTCTGTTCCTTCGATAATCTTTCTAACTACGGCTTTCCTAATTCCCGGATATTCTGAACTCCTATGTATGAGCATTTAAAAAACCTCTTCTTTGTTTCCTATATCTAGTCTTCTGTTCCTTCGATAATCTTTCTAACTACGGCTTTCCTAATTCCCGGATATTCTGAACTCCTATGTAAGAGTATTTAAAAAACCTCTTCTTTGTTTCCTCTATCTCGTCTTCTGTTCCTTCGATAATCTTTCTAACTACGGCTTTCCTAATTCCCGGATATTCTGAACTCCTATGTATGAGTATTTAAAAAACCTCTTCTTTGTTTCCTATATCTAGTCTTCTGTTCCTTCGATAATCTTTCTAACTACGGCTTTCCTAATTCCCGGATATTCTGAACTCCTATGTATGAGCATTTAAAAAACCTCTTCTTTGTTTCTTCTATCTAGTCTTCTGTTCCTTCGATAATCTTTCTAACTACGGCTTTCCTAATTCCCGGACATTCTGAACTCCTATATATGAGTATTTAAAAAACCTCTTCTTTGTTTCCTCTATCTAGTCTTCTGTTCCTTCGATAATCTTTCTAACTACGGCTTTCCTAATTCCCGGATATTCTGAACTCCTATGTAAGAGTATTTAAAAAACCTCTTCTTTGTTTCCTATATCTAGTCTTCTGTTCTTTCGATAATCTTTCTAACTACGGCTTTCCTAATTCCCGGATATTCTGAACTCCTATGTATGAGCATTTAAAAAACCTCTTCTTTGTTTCCTATATCTAGTCTTCTGTTCCTTCGATAATCTTTCTAACTACGGCTTTCCTAATTCCCGGATATTCTGAACTCCTATGTAAGAGTATTTAAAAAACCTCTTCTTTGTTTCCTCTATCTAGTCTTCTGTTCCTTCGATAATCTTTCTAACTACGGATTTCCTAATTCCCGGATATTCTGAACTCCTATGTAAGAGTATTTAAAAAACCTCTTCTTTGTTTCCTCTATCTAGTCTTCTGTTCCTTCGATAATCTTTCTAACTACGGCTTTCCTAATTCCCGGATATTCTGAACTGCTATATATGAGTATTTAAAAAACCTCTTCTTTGTTTCCTCTATCTAGTCTTCTATTCCTTCGATAATCTTTCTAACTACGGCTTTCCTAATTCCCGGATATTCTATACTCCTATATATGAGTATTTAAAAAACCTCTTCTTTGTTTCCTCTATCTCGTCTTCTGTTCCTTCGATAATCTTTCTAACTACGGCTTTCCTAATTCCCGGATATTCTAAACTCCTATATATGCGTATTTAAAAAACCTCTTCTTTGTTTCTTCTATCTAGTCTTCTGTTCCTTCGATAATCGTTCTAACTACGGCTTTCATAATTCCCGGATAGTCTAAACTCCTATGTAAGAGTATTTAAAAAACCTCTTCTTTGTTTCCTCTATCTCGTCTTCTGTTCCTTCGATAATCTTTCTAACTACGGCTTTCCTAATTCCCGGATATTCTGAACTCCTATATATGAGTATTTAAAAAACCTCTTCTTTGTTTCCTCTATCTAGTCTTCTGTTCCTTCGATAATCGTTCTAACTACGGCTTTCCTAATTCCCGGATATTCTAAACTCCTATGTATGAGTATTTAAAAAACGTCTTCTTTGTTTCCTCTATCTAGTCTTCTGTTCCTTCGATAATCTTTCTAACTACGGCTTTCCTAATTCCCGGACATTCTGAACTCCTATATATGAGTATTTAAAAAACCTCTTCTTTGTTTCCTATATCTAGTCTTCTGTTCCTTCGATAATCTTTCTAACTACGGCTTTCCTAATTCCCGGATATTCTGAACTCCTATATATGAGTATTTAAAAAACCTCTTCTTTGTTTCCTCTATCTAGTCTTCTGTTCCTTCGATAATCTTTCTAACTAAGGCTTTCCTAATTCCCGGATATTCTAAACTCCTATATATGAGTATTTAAAAAACCTCTTCTTTGTTTCCTCTATCTAGTCTTCTGTTCCTTCGATAATCGTTCTAACTACGGCTTTCCTAATTCCCGGATATTCTGAACTCCTATGTATGAGTATTTAAAAAACCTCTTCTTTGTTTCCTCTATCTAGTCTTCTGTTCCTTCGATAATCTTTCTAACTACGGCTTTCCTAATTCCCGGATATTCTAAACTCCTATATATGAGTATTTAAAAAACCTCTTCTTTGTTTCCTCTATCTAGTCTTCTGTTCCTTCGATAATATTTCTAACTATGGCTTTCCTAATTCCCGGATATTCTAAACTCCTATATATGAGTATTTAAAAAACCTCTTCTTTGTTTCCTCTATCTCGTCTTCTGTTCCTTCGATAATCTTTCTAACTACGGCTTTCCTAATTCCCGGATATTCTAAACTCCTATATATGCGTATTTAAAAAACCTGTACTTTGTTACCTCTATCTAGTCTTCTGTTCCTTCGATAATCTTTCTAACTACGGCTTTCCTAATTCCCGGATATTCTAAACTCCTATATATGAGTATTTAAAAAACCTCTTCTTTGTTTCCTCTATCTAGTCTTCTGTTCCTTCGATAATCTTTCTAACTACGGCTTTCCTAATTCCCGGATATTCTGAACTCCTATATATGAGTATTTAAACAACCTCTTCTTTGTTTCCTATATCTATTCTTCTGTTCCTTCGATAATCGTTCTAACTACGGCTTTCTTAATTCCCGGATATTCTGAACTCCTATGTATGAGTATTTAAAAAACCTCTTCTTTTTTTCCTATATCTAGTCTTCTGTTCCTTCGATAATCTTTCTAACTACGGCTTTCCTAATTCCCATATATTCTGAACTCATATATATGAGTATTTAAAAAACCTCTTCTTTGTTTCCTCTATCTAGTCTTCTGTTCCTTCGATAATCTTTCTAACTACGGCTTTCCTAATTCCCGGATATTCTGAACTCCTATGTAAGAGTATTTAAAAAACCTCTTCTTTGTTTCCTCTATCTAGTCTTCTGTTCCTTCGATAATCTTTCTAACTACGGCTTTCCTAATTCCCGGATATTCTGAACTCCTATATATGAGTATTTAAAAAACCTCTTCTTTGTTTCCTCTATCTAGTCTTCTATTCCTTCGATAATCTTTCTAACTACGGCTTTCCTAATTCCCGGATATTCTAAACTCCTATATATGAGTATTTAAAAAACCTCTTCTTTGTTTCCTCTATCTCGTCTTCTGTTCCTTCGATAATCTTTCTAACTACGGCTTTCTTAAATCCCGGATATTCTGAACTCCTATGTATGAGTATTTAAAAAACCTCTTCTTTGTTTCCTATATCTAGTCTACTGTTCCTTCGATAATCTTACTAACTACGGCTTTCCTAATTCCCGGATATTCTGAACTCCTATATATGAGTATTTAAAAAACCTCTTCTTTGTTTCCTATATCTAGTCTTCTGTTCCTTCGATAATCTTTCTAACTACGGCTTTCTTAATTCCCGGATATTCTGAACTCCTATGTATGAGTATTTAAAAAACCTCTTCTTTGTTTCCTCTATCTAGTCTTCTGTTCCTTCGATAATCTTTCTAACTAAGGCTTTCCTAATTCCCGGATATTCTAAACTCCTATATATGAGTATTTAAAAAACCTCTTCTTTGTTTCCTCTATCTAGTCTTCTGTTCCTTCGATAATCGTTCTAACTACGGCTTTCCTAATTCCCGGATATTCTGAACTCCTATGTATGAGTATTTAAAAAACCTCTTCTTTGTTTCCTCTATCTAGTCTTCTGTTCCTTCGATAATCTTTCTAACTACGGCTTTCCTAATTCCCGGATATTCTAAACTCCTATATATGAGTATTTAAAAAACCTCTTCTTTGTTTCCTCTATCTAGTCTTCTGTTCCTTCGATAATATTTCTAACTATGGCTTTCCTAATTCCCGGATATTCTAAACTCCTATATATGAGTATTTAAAAAACCTCTTCTTTGTTTCCTCTATCTATTCTTCTGTTCCTTCGATAATCTTTCTAACTACGGCTTTCCTAATTCCCGGATATTCTAAACTCCTATATATGCGTATTTAAAAAACCTGTACTTTGTTACCTCTATCTAGTCTTCTGTTCCTTCGATAATCTTTCTAACTACGGCTTTCCTAATTCCCGGATATTCTAAACTCCTATATATGAGTATTTAAAAAACCTCTTCTTTGTTTCCTCTATCTAGTCTTCTGTTCCTTCGATAATCTTTCTAACTACGGCTTTCCTAATTCCCGGATATTCTGAACTCCTATATATGAGTATTTAAAAAACCTCTTCTTTGTTTCCTCTATCTATTCTTCTGTTCCTTCGATAATCGTTCTAACTACGGCTTTCTTAATTCCCGGATATTCTGAACTCCTATGTATGAGTATTTAAAAAACCTCTTCTTTTTTTCCTATATCTAGTCTTCTGTTCCTTCGATAATCTTTCTAACTACGGCTTTCCTAATTCCCATATATTCTGAACTCATATATATGAGTATTTAAAAAACCTCTTCTTTGTTTCCTCTATCTAGTCTTCTGTTCCTTCGATAATCGTTCTAACTACGGCTTTCCTAATTCCCGGATATTCTAAACTCCTATGTATGAGTATTTTAAAAACCTCTTCTTTGTTTCCTCTATCTAGTCTTCTGTTCCTTCGATAATCTTTCTAACTACGGCTTTCCTAATTCCCGGATATTCTGAACTGCTATATATGAGTATTTAAAAAACCTCTTCTTTGTTTCCTATATCTAGTCTTCTGTTCCTTCGATAATCTTTCTAACTACGGCTTTCCTAATTCCCATATATTCTGAACTCCTATGTATGAGTATTTAAAAAACCTCTTCTTTGTTTCCTCTATCTAGTCTTCTGTTCCTTCGATAATCGTTCTAACTACGGCTTTCTTAATTCCCGGATATTCTGAACTCCTCTGTATGAGTATTTAAAAAACCTCTTCTTTGTTTCCTATATCTAGTCTACTGTTCCTTCGATAATCTTACTAACTACGGCTTTCCTAATTCCCGGATATTCTGAACTCCTATATATGAGTATTTAAAAAACCTCTTCTTTGTTTCCTATATCTAGTCTTCTGTTCCTTCGATAATCTTTCTAACTACGGCTTTCTTAATTCCCGGATATTCTGAACTCCTATGTATGAGTATTTAAAAAACCTCTTCTTTGTTTCCTATATCTAGTCTTCTGTTCCTTCGATAATCTTTCTAACTACGGCTTTCCTAATTCCCATATATTCTGAACTCCTATGTATGAGTATTTAAAAAACCTCTTCTTTGTTTCCTCTATCTAGTCTACTGTTCCTTCGATAATCTTTCTAACTACGGCTTTCCTAATTCCCATATATTCTGAACTCCTATGTATGAGTATTTAAAAAACCTCTTCTTTGTTTCCTCTATCGAGTCTTCTGTTCCTTCGATAATCGTTGTAACTACGGCTTTCTTAATTCCCGGATATTCTGAACTCCTATGTATGAGTATTTAAAAAACCTCTTCTTTGTTTCCTATATCTAGTCTTCTGTTCCTTCGATAATCTTTCTAACTACGGCTTTCCTAATTCCCATATATTCTGAACTCCTATGTATGAGTATTTAAAAAACCTCTTCTTTGTTTCCTATATCTAGTCTACTGTTCCTTCGATAATCTTTCTAACTACGGCTTTCCTAATTCCCATATATTCTGAACTCCTATGTATGAGTATTTAAAAAACCTCTTCTTTGTTTCCTCTATCTAGTCTTCTGTTCCTTCGATAATCTTTCTAACTACGGCTTTCCTAATTCCCGGATATTCTAAACTCCTATATATGAGTATTTAAAAAACCTCTTCTTTGTTTCCTCTATCTAGTCTTCTGTTCCTTCGATAATCTTTCTAACTACGGCTTTCCTAATTCCCGGATATTCTGAACTCCTATATATGAGTATTTAAAAAACCTCTTCTTTGTTTCCTCTATCTATTCTTCTGTTCCTTCGATAATCGTTCTAACTACGGCTTTCTTAATTCCCGGATATTCTGAACTCCTATGTATGAGTATTTAAAAAACCTCTTCTTTTTTTCCTATATCTAGTCTTCTGTTCCTTCGATAATCTTTCTAACTACGGCTTTCCTAATTCCCATATATTCTGAACTCATATATATGAGTATTTAAAAAACCTCTTCTTTGTTTCCTCTATCTAGTCTTCTGTTCCTTCGATAATCGTTCTAACTACGGCTTTCCTAATTCCCGGATATTCTAAACTCCTATGTATGAGTATTTTAAAAACCTCTTCTTTGTTTCCTCTATCTAGTCTTCTGTTCCTTCGATAATCTTTCTAACTACGGCTTTCCTAATTCCCGGATATTCTGAACTGCTATATATGAGTATTTAAAAAACCTCTTCTTTGTTTCCTATATCTAGTCTTCTGTTCCTTCGATAATCTTTCTAACTACGGCTTTCCTAATTCCCATATATTCTGAACTCCTATGTATGAGTATTTAAAAAACCTCTTCTTTGTTTCCTCTATCTAGTCTTCTGTTCCTTCGATAATCGTTCTAACTACGGCTTTCTTAATTCCCGGATATTCTGAACTCCTCTGTATGAGTATTTAAAAAACCTCTTCTTTGTTTCCTATATCTAGTCTACTGTTCCTTCGATAATCTTACTAACTACGGCTTTCCTAATTCCCGGATATTCTGAACTCCTATATATGAGTATTTAAAAAACCTCTTCTTTGTTTCCTATATCTAGTCTTCTGTTCCTTCGATAATCTTTCTAACTACGGCTTTCTTAATTCCCGGATATTCTGAACTCCTATGTATGAGTATTTAAAAAACCTCTTCTTTGTTTCCTATATCTAGTCTTCTGTTCCTTCGATAATCTTTCTAACTACGGCTTTCCTAATTCCCATATATTCTGAACTCCTATGTATGAGTATTTAAAAAACCTCTTCTTTGTTTCCTCTATCTAGTCTACTGTTCCTTCGATAATCTTTCTAACTACGGCTTTCCTAATTCCCATATATTCTGAACTCCTATGTATGAGTATTTAAAAAACCTCTTCTTTGTTTCCTCTATCGAGTCTTCTGTTCCTTCGATAATCGTTGTAACTACGGCTTTCTTAATTCCCGGATATTCTGAACTCCTATGTATGAGTATTTAAAAAACCTCTTCTTTGTTTCCTATATCTAGTCTTCTGTTCCTTCGATAATCTTTCTAACTACGGCTTTCCTAATTCCCATATATTCTGAACTCCTATGTATGAGTATTTAAAAAACCTCTTCTTTGTTTCCTATATCTAGTCTACTGTTCCTTCGATAATCTTTCTAACTACGGCTTTCCTAATTCCCATATATTCTGAACTCCTATGTATGAGTATTTAAAAAACCTCTTCTTTGTTTCCTCTATCTAGTCTTCTGTTCATTCGATAATCTTTCTAACTACGGCTTTCTTAATTCCCGGATATTCTGAACTCCTATGTATGAGTATTTAAAAAACCTCTTCTTTGTTTCCTCTATCTAGTCTTCTGTTCCTTCGATAATCTTTCTAACTACGGCTTTCCTAATTCCCATATATTCTGAACTCCTATGTATGAGTATTTAAAAAACCTATTCTTTGTTTCCTCTATCTAGTCTTCTGTTCCTTCGGTAATCTTTCTAACTACGGCTTTCTTAATTCCCGGATATTCTGAACTCCTATGTATGAGTATTTAAAAAACCTCTTCTTTGTTTCCTATATCTAGTCTTCTGTTCCTTCGATAATCTTTCTAACAATGGCTTTCCTAATTCCCATATATTCTGAACTCCTATGTATGAGTATTTAAAAAACCTCTTCTTTGTTTCCTATATCTAGTCTACTGTTCCTTCGATAATCTTTCTAACTACGGCTTTCCTAATTCCCATATATTCTGAACTCCTATGTATGAGTATTTAAAAAACCTCTTCTTTGTTTCCTCTATCTAGTCTTCTGTTCCTTCGATAATCGTTCTAACTACGGCTTTCTTAATTCCTGGATATTCTGAACTCCTATGTATGAGTATATAAAAAACCTCTTCTTTGTTTCCTATATCTAGTCTTCTGTTCCTTCGATAATCTTTCTAACTACGGCTTTCCTAATTCCCATATATTCTGAACTCCTATGTATGAGTATTTAAAAAACCTCTTCTTTGTTTCCTCTATCTAGTCTTCTGTTCCTTCGATAATCTTTCTAACTACGGCTTTCTTAATTCCCGGATATTCTGAACTCCTATGTATGAGTATTTAAAAAACCTCTTCTTTGTTTCCTATATCTAGTCTTCTGTTCCTTCGATAATCTTTCTAACTACGGCTTTCCTAATTCCCGGATATTCTGAACTCCTATGTATGAGTATTTAAAAAACCTCTTCTTTGTTTCCTATATCTAGTCTTCTGTTCCTTCGATAATCTTTCTAACTACGGCTTTCTTAATTCCCGGATATTCTGAACTCCTATGTATGAGTATTTAAAAAACCTCTTCTTTGTTTCCTATATCTAGTCTTCTGTTCCTTCGATAATCTTTCTAACTACGGCTTTCCTAATTCCCATATATTCTGAATTCCTATGTATGAGTATTTAAAAAACCTCTTCTTTGTTTCCTATATCTAGTCTTCTGTTCCTTCGATAATCTTTCTAACTACGGCTTTCCTAATTCCCGGATATTCTAAACTCCTATATATGAGTATTTAAAAAACCTCTTCTTTGTTTCCTCTATCTAGTCTTCTGTTCCTTCGATCATCTTTCTAACTACGGCTTTCCTAATTCCCGGATATTCTGAACTGCTATATATGAGTATTTAAAAAACCTCTTCTTTGTTTCCTCTATCTAGTCTTCTGTTCCTTCGATAATCTTTCTAACTACGGCTTTCCTAATTCCCGGATATTCTGAACTCCTATATATGAGTATTTAAAAAACCTCTTCTTTGTTTCCTCTATCTAGTCTTCTGTTCCATCGATAATCTTTCTAACTACTGCTTTCTTAATTCCCGGATATTCTGAACTCCTATATATGAGTATTTAAAAAACCTCTTCTTTGTTTCCTCTATCTAGTCTTCTGTTCCTTCGATAATCTTTCTAACTACGGCTTTCCTCATTCCCGGATATTCTGAACTCCTATATATGAGTATTTATAAAACCTCTTCTTTGTTTTCTATATCTAGTCTTCTGTTCCTTCGATAATCTTTCTAACTACGGCTTTCCTAATTCCCGGATATTCTGAACTCCTATATATGAGTATTTAAATAACCTCTTCTTTGTTTCCTCTATCTAGTCTTCTGTTCCTTCGATAATCTTTCTAACTACGGCTTTCCTAATTCCCGGACATTCTGAACTCCTATATATGAGTATTTAAAAAAACCTCTTCTTTGTTTCCTATATCTAGTCTTCTGTTCCTTCGATAATCTTTCTAACTACGGCTTTCCTAATTCCCGGATATTCTGAACTCCTATATATGAGTATTTAAATAACCTCTTCTTTGTTTCCTCTATCTAGTCTTCTGTTCCTTCGATAATCTTTCTAACTACGGCTTTCCTAATTCCCGGACATTCATAACTCCTATATATGAGTATTTAAAAAAACCTCTTCTTTGTTTCCTATATCTAGTCTTCTGTTCCTTCGATAATCTTTCTAACTACGGCTTTCCTAATTCCCGGATATTCTGAACTCCTATATATGAGTATTTAAATAACCTCTTCTTTGTTTCCTCTATCTAGTCTTCTGTTCCTTCGATAATCTTTCTAACTACGGCTTTCCTAATTCCCGGATATTCTGAACTCCTATATATGAGTATTTAAAAAACCTCTTCTTTGTTTCCTATATCTAGTCTTCTGTTCCTTCGATAATCTTTCTAACTACGGCTTTCCTAATTCCCGGATATTCTGAACTCCTATATATGAGTATTTAAAAAACCTCTTCTTTGTTTCCTCTATCTAGTCTTCTGTTCTTTCGATAATCTTTCTAACTACGGCTTTCCTAATTCCCGGATATTCTGAACTCCTATATATGAGTATTTAAAAAACCTCTTCTTTGTTTCCTCTATCTAATCTTCTGTTCCTTCGATACTCTCTCTACCACCCTAGTAAAGAGACATTCTCTGATGCAATCAGCCATCATAATTATTATTATTATTATTATTATTATTATTATTTAAGTATAGGACAATCATTGTTTCTCTGTATTTGGGATCACTGGCTTTTTCAGATTATATACGCTCTCTCCATGAAATTATTATTTTGCATATAATTTTCTCAGCGGAACTATTATTTAGTTACGGTATAAATATTACGCAGCGGAATATTTATTTAAACAGACACGCTTATTTCCTATCTATTTACCAGCTTCTCCACTATGATAGGATGTGACGAAAGGTCGGTTTAATGCGGGGTCATATACAAGGACAAGAATTACCAAGACCCTGCGATCTCTGTCACATTATCATCAGTATCGAACAGCTCTCCCTTTTTAGAACAATAAGGGAGGCGCAGTCACATGCCTGGAATCTTCCCATTGTTTAGGAAGGATAACTGTTACTACGCTTTGACCTGGCATTTATCCATCTCCCCACAAGGTTGATTTTAATGTGAGTGCGTATTATTATTATTATTATTATTATTATTATTATTATTATTATTATTATTATTCATGTTCCGCTCCCCCTCAGGAAGTGGGTGATCATGTCTCGCCAAAATTTCCTGTCCTTTGTAGCGCTTAATAATTTTTTTTGCTCCTTAACCATGTTCTTTCATTAAGCTCATTAAGTATGTTATGCCTTGTTTTCCGTTTGGTTTCCATTTTCTCTAGAATTTTGTCGTTACTCATATATTCGGATCAGAAAGATCAAAATTTCTTGAGTCAGCACAGCTTCAGGTGGAGTGATCTAGTTTAGCGGAAGGTTATATATATATATATATATATATATATATATAGATATATATATATATAGAATGAGTCCAGTCCTCCTTGACTTACCCGTACTTGTGATCTTAGACTTAGCGTGAAAAATTATGTGGCAAGCCTTTGTGTTAGCTTGATATATTAATCAACCATTATTGTTATGGAATGAATTTGAGCCTCCACGGATTCTCTATGTTTGAGATCTTGTTCCAAACTATGTTTCTCTTCTTCTTTATGTGGCGTGTCCCCTCAGAACGTAGGCGATCATGTCTCTCCACGACTTTCTCTCCATTGTTTCACTTAATAAATCGTTTTTTCTCCTAAACCATGTTCTGCCATGTTTTTACTCGAGCTGATTTGGTAGATTATGCGCTCTTTTCATTTTTGCCTCTTGCCTTCATTCTGTCCTGTGACTGTCAAATTTTCCAAGCCCTCTTTCCTCATGATGTGCCCTAGAAATTTCAGCTGCCTATTCCTGATGTTAACTGGAAGTTTACTTTTTGTTTCCATTTTCTCCAGAACTTCGCCGTTGCTCACCTATTCGGTCCATGTTATTCTCAGAATGATTCTGTAGAACCACATTTCTGTTGCTTGAAATCTCTTCTTCATCTTTAAGGAGATTGTCCATACTTCACTACCATATCGGAGACCAGATATCACATAACAGTTCAGTACTATTTTTCTTCTTTTAACGAGGTTTTTCTGTTTCTTAGTACTCTGCTTAGCTTTTAGAAGCCATCTTTGGCTATCCCAATGCGCCTTTGGATTTCAGTTTCGCACTTTGGGTCGTCTGTTAAAACACTTTCCAGATATTTAATTTTTTTGTTTTACTTGTTTCATTTTGGTATCTCCGATTTGTAATCTGCATTTGGCCTCATACGTGTACATATATACCAACGTCAAAAATTGCCCAATTCGCACGACTGCTATCACGCTGGCGTCAGTATCGATCACCCCTCCAATACATTGTGCAGAGCTGGAATCCTTGGGTCTAGGCTCCCGTCATAACTTATGAAGAGAGAACAGATACACTTTGATCCCTGTCCGAAAGGAGTACTTTACCCCACCCACCTCACTACGAGGGTAACATGTGTCATGCGGTCGTGTATAGGGTCCAAGTATAAAAATTGCCCAATACATCGGAACACTATCACGCTGGCGCCGGTACGCTCCAACCGCTCTCTTGTGCCATGAAGAAGGTGTTGCCGCAGAAACGGAATCCTCAGGGCCAAGCCACCCTCATAACTTTTAGATGTAGAGAGAAGAGATACAACAATATGAACTTAATGACACATGGCACAGTGGATAAAGGCGTTGGTTATATCCAGTGACAGGATCCACAGAGTTGTGAGTTCAATACCTGGTTAAGGCAGTGGAGAACTTGGAGAGGTGAATTAACAGGAGATAACTGATAACTGACATCCATTAGACATAGCACGTGGAACTAGAACAGTCTACCCCAGCGAGCAAAATAAAGGTTTCAGTTCGACATTCCAACCACCTGAAGAAGGCCGAAATGTACAACGGGCGAAATGTGATAAATATGGCAACAAAGATGAGGACAATAGTCCGAATAATGTAAATAGTGTACATAATACCTCATATTAGAAATATAGATAAATATGAACTCAGCCTGATTTTATTAAATAAATACCAGAATGCTGTGGTTGAAAAATTCACACCACCATGACTTTTCTAGAAAGCATTTTTATTTGGGACAAACGAGTACATGTTAAATAAATCAGTTATCAATTCCGTGTCTGATTCCCGGTACAGGAGTTAAACACGCACCTCTACTTACGCTGATTTGTCAGTGTGCCTCAGTGTACGTCTCCACACCTATCTAACGGTTTAAAAAAAAATAATATTCTCTAAGATTTACACATACTATCAAGGTGCGTTTACCATAGCGCAGTGATTAGCAAGCGCGTCTTATAAATTAATCCCCTTATATAGAAAGTTTGATACTCACCGGAAATCCCCCATGGTTAAACGAATTAATGACTACATACCGTATCTAGAATTTCTCAAGCTTTACGAGATGCTGTTAGGGGAATTTGACCATTAAAAATATACTTACTTATCCGAACACCTATTTTCTACTGTCTCCTTCGAAGTAAATAAATGGAGTTAGGTACGTTGACCAGAAAGCTATCAACGTAAGAAATACAAATGCATAAAGACATATAAAGTATATCCCTTTCATAGACTGCAGAAAAGCATTTGATAAGGAACGTTGAGCAGAGTAACTCGTGATATTAGAAAAGCTTGATCTACACAGAAAGGATATTTAAATAATCCGTAATTTGTATTCGAAACAGTTATTATATGGTTAAAAATGTTGAGCAAACACAAAAATATTCTGACACGTTTTTCTCTTAATATCATGAATTTAAGCGTAGTGCCGGATTGGCAGCTATGCCCTTATGCAAATTAATTGAAACAACTGCTTTAGTTTCCTTTCTTTCACTATACGGTCAGTTTTAAACCCACTGGAGTGACAAGGTGTAATAGATTTCTATTATTTCCTCAGATTAGATCATTTGCAGTGGTGTGAATCTATTTTCGGGGTGTATGATGAAATTTGTTTGGTCTTGAAAAATATTGCGTCATCCGTGATTGCATCAGATTTTCATCACACGCAGATACTATTGTCTCTACTGTCGATTAGTTGTCCTATGGCCATTGTCTGCGATGGAGCTTACTCTAAGAGAGCGTACGAAAATTGTAACTTTGCACGAACACATTGGCAAGCCTTACTAATGAGCAAATCAAAGTACTGTAGATTGACCAGGAAACTCTCTTGATTTAAATCCAATCGAGAATCTGTGGTCAATCTGCAAGGAACGACTTCGTAGAATGGACAGACGAATGACTAACATGTGCTCTGGTCTCGTGTTTCATTGGAAAAATACGAAAAAAAAAGAGTAAATAATAACGGAATTATTCGTTCTGTTTCAATTAATTTGCACAAGGGTGTAGGTCACATTATTTTACTTTTGAAATAGATGCAACCGTAAGTTCAATTCTAACAGTTTCTTTTCTTGCACTTCTAAAGCGTGGAACTCTCTTCCGTCTTTTTGCTTTCCTATCAACAAATAGAGGATTCTTTTGCAAAAGTATAAATATTTAGGCGAAAGACTGTTGGTGTTAACGGATTTCGTTAATCCTATTAATCCTGTTAAAATCTCAGATCTCGTTGTCTTCAGTTCATTGCTCGAACCACTGAGCTTAAACTTTCAATTAATAAAGAAATCGAAGTCGCCTAAGCTTAACTTACGGTGGGGGGGGGGCGTGTCGGAATATTGTGTTGCGCCAATCTTCCAGGTAAAGAAGGCGAGTCTGCCTATAAAATCAGCTTTAAAACTACTTTTCTGATTTTAGGAAAGTTTTATTTTTCCAAACATTGCAAGCTAAGCGCGTTGTCATTGTTTTTTGGTCGATTCAGAAACCTCTCGTCCGTTCGACCTCCACTCGATCCATCGAACGAAACCAACAAGTGCCAAATACAAAAGTTTATGCTGAGAAAAGGTGCGTGGATTTAATAACTAATGCATTGATGACTTTGTCTGAACGAAAAATATCATGTATTTAACCTTTAAAACTAAAACCGGGATCACATGAATGTAATAATGAGCCTCGTTGATCCAGCAGTTTCATCTGCATGAGGTAAAACCTCAAAATGTTAAATGTAATGTCAATTCTCATCTACTGTCTTTTTGAATACGGGTTTTTATTCTCCTTTTCTTCTCACTGACGTTTTCACGTTTTAGTTCCCCTTCTCACTAATCTCTTCAGTCTTAGTGTTTATATGACGTTGCTTGAGGGCGATGGTGATTAAAAAACGAATATGAAAAGAATTAAGAAAGCCAGGTGTTTTATCACCGGACTTATTTAGCCTATACAGTGAAATAGTCCTAAATGAACTACAAGTCCTACCAGAATTTATTATTGAGGATATAACATTAACATAAGATACGCACATAAGACTGTGTTGATGGCAGATTCAGAAAGACAAGTCAAAGAACTCATAGACAATCTGCTTGAAGAACAAAAGTCTAACCATTAACTGAAAGGCTGCATACATGGTTGTCAGCAAAAGAGACCACCTAACTAGTAGACTAAATATTGGGGACGTCAAGATCAAGCAAGTGAAGGTTGGGCAATGTTGTCAAAAATAAAGATAAACTTGAATAGGCAGAGATGGGATTCTACATGTGATTAACAAAGAAGTTCTAAGTTGAACAGGAACTACAAGGAAATTGCTGCTAGCAATCGGAAAGGGTTGAAATTGAAAGGACACAGGAAGGAATGGTTTGGAGAATTTACAACTCACAGGACATACAGAAGGCTCAAACAAGGGGAACACAAGTTTGCGTAAACAGATGGCAGAAGAAGGACAAATAGGGTACTAATGTAGCAAGAGTTACTCAGAGCTAAAAAAAAAAGTCAAGGAGTATGTTTTTTGATTGATTGATTCGTTTTCTACGGCTTTTCAACGCTTTACAGGTCATTTAAAGCTAGACATTGTTTTATATTTTCTTTTGAGATAATAATGTTTCAGTGATAAAAGTCTTACTAATTCACCCATATCTGGAGGGAGAAGAGGTGGATTCATACCTTTACTAAGGGTATTTGCGGGTAAGTGATGTTAAGAATTCGCAAGATATAAAGATTTGAACCCCAGGTTCAAAACAAAAAAAAAAGAAGAAAAGTTGGATTCGTTCAGATAGGAACACAGGAACAGGTATCAACGAACAACAAACACCAGATTAACATTTGTAAATAAATTTTATATAACAAAACAGAAAATAAAAAATATGAGAAAAGTATGAAGTGACAGACGTACAATTAATAAAAGAACACTTATCTGATTTTATGAATTTGAAGTTCGAATGTTCATAATAACAAAGTTGCTGTAGAGTGTCCATACAAAAGTTGGTTGTTCTTTCTTCCGCAATGTGAAATATAAAATTCGAGAATAATGTTTGTGTACCGTTTCCCCTTGGTTAATTGGATTGCATCCGAGATGAAAGCAAAATGATTTCTTTGTATTTATTTGGGTACAATATTCCTTTATCCTTTACCCAGCCAAATAGATCCCAGATGAAATTTTCTTATTCCTTACACAACAATGACATAGGTATGTGGGTGTATTTCTTATATTTCTTATTACTCAAGATCACATGATGAGGGTCTATTTTTTTTCACGAACTGTTGTCGTTGTAGTTCATCGGGAAAACTAAAGTTACAATAACCAAAGTTCCACTTGAAGATGTATGTCACGTGAGCATAGGTGACCTATTATTACTCACCTTCTGAGGCGGTCATTCTGTTTGTTGTCAAGCGACCCCAAATTCCTTTCTTAGCCGAAACAAGACTCACTCCAGACGGGTATTAAAGCAAAAAAATAAAAAAGAGAAAGAGGAAAAGAAGAAACACAGACAGCGCGTCTCTTACTAAATTTATTATACGTCTGATTTAACAGTTAACATTGGGGGTCATGTCACAGTGAATATAACGAACCCAACGTGAATTGGAACTCGACTCTCCGATTAACAATTCAGAGCCATTATCCATTGCACCTCCCGTACATCCAAGCTTACAACTCTTGGTATTCTCAAACGGTTACCTATCTAGGTACTGGCCAGGTTCGACGTTGTTTAACTTCAGAGATCGTACGCGAACCGGTGTTTCAACGTGAGTTGGCTGTAAGCCTTCAAAAGTTAGAGAGAGCTGTGATCGCCTAAGTCCTGAAACGTTATGGCATATAAAAGAAATCTTTTACGCACTGATTTTCTCAGAGTAGTGACCTTATCTTTTTGCCTGTTGTAAACTCTGACCTTCTTCCGGAGTCTATCCTAAGTGGTAAAGGTAGTTTATCTAAAAATGATTTCTGGTAAAAATTAAGTGGTAGTGCATTGCTCACAAAAGCAGCGACAAAAGTTCGTACTACATTCAGTCGATTACAAGGCACTGTTGCAATTACCTGAAGCTTTGGTATCACGTCATGCTAACTAATGCCTTGGAAAATATTTTTGAACGTTTTGTAACGAATGTCACTAACCAAGCATGTTTAATAGGGCATCATACATCTCAGTTACTGGTTAGTTATGACAACACATGACAAAACTATTAAGCACGTTACATCTCGAAAGGTAGTTGACAATTTAATATTCTCGGCTCGGATGCTAAAAATGTGGATTCCTTTATAACCAATCTCGAATTCCAGCCTAGAAAAACGGGCATCTAGATCAGGGTTCAGCAACCTCTTGCTAACTATGGGCCAACGTAGGTTTTTAAAATCATTCAGTATGCCAACAGCATATGTATTTTTATACAAGTCAAGGTCAATATACCTGTTCTACAATATATTTTATATAGTAATATATACTATATATACTTTAGTATATATACAAATTGAAACAGCTAGACATCTTTGCGTTGTAGTAGTTATTGGTTCGGACTTCGTGATATCATTTGCGACTGCGTGCCATTGGAAATTGCTAGGCGTGCCATTGGAAATTGCTAGGCGTGCCGACCCCTGATCTAGATCAGTGTTACCCAACCTATGGCCATATGGGTCATGGCAAAATTTCAATGGGCCACAAATATTTTGTAATTTTTACTGAGCTACCCGCCTAATATACGGGCCACATACTTAGTGTTTGGATAACTTTTAATTAGTCGTGCATTGAAAATACCGTTTTTTTGTCTGACTATAGAAAGAAAATGACAACATTTCAGTTTCATTACGGCTATAACTGTTCTACTCTGAAAATACGGTATTTTTTTTTAAAGCAATTCACCCTAGCAAGACAGGAGTGCCACTAGCACGCAAGGGGTTACAGAGGATTAAGAACAAGTGTAAAGAGGCGTGTTTGAAGAAAGGATACGGAGAAGGACGGGGAGCAAGCTCAGGGTGATAGATGTCAATTTACATTACACTTGAATATTTGAAGATTATAGTCATCGGGGAAGCAAGTAAGGGGAAGGGAGTTCCGCAGACGGGAAGTGCGAGAGAAGAAGCTGTTTGGATAGAAGAGACGGTTACATTTAACCGTTCTGACAGTGAAAGGGTATATGTTTATAAGTGGGCATATCCATAAACTCTTATTAATGGCTTTTAATAATTGGTATTTTAATTATGTCCAAGAAAAAAAACAATATATGTGTGTTATATACCGTGCCTAAGAACACTAATGGGCATGTCCCAATCTTCAAATACATTGGACACTGTTGTAAGTATGGGTAATATAGTATCTAAGTAGTCCGCTAATAGCTGTGGTTTACCTACTTCACGCCGCTGGCGAGTATTGTATTTTGTTGATGTTATAAAGATTACCATTTCCTTTCCAAGCTTCGCTTTGGTTATTCCTCATTCAGTAACCCTTTCTAGGTTACAACAATATGTATTCAGATATACATATGTATTCTAATATAGGAAAAACTTGCATAGATGCATCTCATTGAATTAATGTATTTGAAATCAATTTTGTTTGCATGTTTTTTTTTTGTTTTCATGAGCCACAGACATTTTCTGGGTTCAAAGTGGGCCATGAGTTAAAAAAGGTTGGGAACCACTTATCTAGATTATGAAACTTTCTTTCAGAAACTGTTCGGATGTTGAGTGATTGATTTTTTACGGTTTCTCAACCTTTTGCAGGTTACTTAAAATCAGAAAAAATTTTAAGAATTTTTTTTAGATAAGAATGATTTACTGATACAGCCTCACTAATCAACCTATATCTGGAGGGAGAAAAGATCGATTCATACCATTCCTAGAGGTACTGGCCCGTAAGTGGATATAACGAACCCGACTGGAATTGGAACTCGGCTCTCCGATTAACAATTCCGAGTTGTTCACAACACACCACATTCAAGCTTACAGCACTTGGCATTCCCAAGCGGTCACCCATTTAGGTACTGACCGGGCTCGACATTGCTTAACCTCGGCGATCGTACGCGAACCGATGTTTCAATGTGTACGGATGTTGAATATTGCATCGTTACAACGTTACTATGTAGCATTGGCTTTAATTGCAGGTAAGGTGCATGGCTCATTTCGTAGAGACGTTGCATTATTAATCCAATATTTTCTGGTTCGAACCTTATAATAATTTAGGTACCTAAACAGCGTAGATGTCATGCACATTACTTTTCGCGAAGGCCTCAGTCCATTTTCGCACTTGCAAAATCTACACGACGTAATATCTAAGAATATGTCTTTATGTTTAAAAAGACCAAGACCGACCGCTTCACATAGGGAATCATTTATATATTTTCACGTCAATGTTTTCTCTTTTCTATGTTAGTTTGTAACAACTAACTCACCATCCCGGTACTAGAAACAGATGCGAGACCTCGCGAATTCTCGTTCGCTTGCTCTACCATTGATTCAAGCCTGTTGTTGCAATGTGACAAGTGAGTACAATGAATTAATTAATCAAAACGTCTGTTCTTTAGTCAGTTGTCTTGGGTTCGAGACTTCAAGCGACCTTGAGCAAGTTTAACATAACACCGACTCTGAACAGTTTGTCTTTTATCAACTACATCGTGCAACAAGTGGCACTTTAAGCGTATTTAATATTTAGAAGATGGAAACCTTCTAGCTCATCTAGTATAAACGTCGTCGCTTCAGTTTGCCGGCTTTACCCTGAGACCAGGTATGGATATTTAAGCTGTGCGTTAGCTGTGATTTAATCGTGTTTATTTCATTTTTGTATTGTTCCTGGTATTTTACTAATAAAATTACCTCAAAAATAAATCGGAAGCGTCTCTGACATCAGTTATCACGGCTACTTGTTAATTACAGGTTCGACCAAGCGAATTGTTGCATACGGAACGGAGCCTAACTACAGCTGAGAAGTCCTAACTGCCGGATCAATGAGGCTCATTATTACACTCATGTGATCCCAGTTTTAGGTTTAAAGGTCAAATAAGCGATATTCTTCGTTCAGACGAAATGGTCAGCGCGTTAGTTGTGAAATCCACGCATCTTTCCTCAGCATTGTGTCTAATAATATATTTGGCACTTGCTGGATTCTTTCGAGGGATCGAGCGAAGGACGAACGAACGAAAGGTTTCTGAATCTATCAACAAAGAATGACTATGCGCTTGGTTTGCGATTTTTTGGAAAAATAAAAATTTCCTTAAAATAGAAACAGGAAAGAGGTTTTATTTTTAATGTTGATTTTATAGGCAGACTCATCCTCTTTACCTGGAAGATTGGCGTAACATAATATTCATGCACACCTGGGTTTTTTTTTCTCCGTAAGTTAAGCTTAGGCGAGATCGACTTTGATAATTGAATGCTCGAGCTCAGTGGTTCGAGCAATGGACTAACGACAGCGAGATCTGAGAATTTAACATGATTAATAGGATTAACTAAATCCGTTTTTAACGCCAATAGTCTCTCGTCGAAAGAATATTTATAGTTTCGCAAACGAATCTTCTACTTGCTGACGGTCAGTCTAGTACGTTGTAAAAATATCAACGATCTTTTCGATAGGTACTGTGATTACTACTATTAGATTTTACGCCAAACGACATCGCTACTAATAAAGAAAAAATATGTTTTTCCTTCATCTTGCTTCTCTCTCTCTGTTTTATTTCTTAGTTCTCTCTCAGTAGTTTATTTCTTTTGTTTTGGTACTTTTAATAACTAAAACCAATTGAAACTATCCTCTCTATCTCTCTATCTATCTATCTTTCACTCTCTGTACAAGCACGCACTGAAAAGTTAGATGATCAACCAAGGAGTCCTTCCGAAAGAAGAAAGTAATATTTGGTAAGGCCGAGAACTTTTCTGCACCACTCGTGTATACACACACACACACACACACACACACTCTATATATATATATATATATATATATATATATATATATATATATATAATTGCATTTGGTGGTAGTGGCGTTATTTGAGTTGCTGCTGCAGTCATTACTGCTGCTGCTGCTGCTTGCTACTCCATCGTCATCGCCGTGTACCCGCAACCATCATCACAACCACCTGCTCCAACGATGTGCAAGTAAGAGACCAGACAACATTTAAATACAACGGAGGAAGGTACGAGCAGGTTCGGTATACCAATACATACATACATATATATATATACATACATACATACATATATATATCTATATATATATAGAGAGAGATAGATATATAGATATATATATATATATAGATATATATATAGATATATAAACACAGAGATATATGCGTTATCTATACACACGCACACACGTACACCACATTATTCAATTTGTCTACTCTTACCTGTTGGAGTGCTTTATACCTGTATCTACCTATCCTGCTATTGCAAGCAAAAGTGTTAAACTCAGTACAGCTATAAATGTAATATACAATTACATACGTATATATATATATATATATATATATATATAGCCGTAGTTATATACACCAGCCGGGCTTTACTATTGGAAAAAAAAAAGATCGGTTTTTCTGTGCTTTGTGATGACGTATTTCTACTGTGACGGTTATTACTTTCTGTGTGTTTTTTACCTGTAATTGGTTCTTTTTTTTTTTCACTTACCTTTCGCTTTTAAACAAAGGATTACGACTGAACCAAAAAGGAAAAGGAAGAAAAGAAGAAAAGAAAAAAAAACAACGTATGTGTACATCGCGCGGGCACACACGCTTACGCTCACATGTGTGCGAAAAGTAAACGTGCGCGCGCACACACACGCACACACACACACGCGCGCACATGAGACAAAACGTAAGGCCAGTCTTGCTGACAAATCGTAAGTGAGAGAGAGAGAGAGACATAGAAAGTAGAAAGAAAGGGAAATATTGTGTGAGGAAAGAGAAAATAGAAAGTAAAAAAAAAAGAAAAGAAAGGAGGCGAGTGCTCGAGTGTGAGGGAACGGGAAAAAAGAGAGCGAGAAAGAAAGTAGGAAAAAGTGGGCTTGCGAGAAAGAAAGAAAAAAAGAAAGAAAGAAAGAAACACAAAATTAAGAGTGTGAGAGAGAGAAAAGTGAAGAGTGAGATAAACGAGAAAAGAAAGTGATAAAGAGATACCGAGTGAGAGAGAAACAAAGGTTGATAAACAGAAAGAGTGAGAAAGAGAGAAGGACTAACTAACAGAAAGAAAGTGACAAAGATATAGATTAAAGGATAGAGAAAGAGTGTGTGTGAGTGGGGAAATTAATCGCTAAAACAGAGCTTTCCTTTATGCCTAGATAAAATGGCGGAAACCATCCCTCAACTGGCTAGCCCGGTTGTAACAGCGGATACTAGTAACGTGGTAAGTGCCCACGGTGGACCCGTTATTGTTAAAAAAGACGACAATAGGTCTACTACAGCTGCTATTAACTTCTACATTAACGACATCGCGAGAAAGGAATCTAATTTCAACAATAAAAGTGAAGTTGTTCTTCCAAGTTTACTAAACGGGAAGTCGGATAAACACAACGGTGAGGAAAATAAAGAAAATCTCCAGGAAAGTGAGGTAAGGTTTAAGTTTTCGAAAAGAATAAATAAATAAAAAAAAAAAAAACTCCCCTAACCTCTGTCGGCTACCCATTTTGTTTTGAAAAAGAAAAAAAAAATATGTCGGCTACTTTCTCTTTCTTTCCTTTTTTTTTTTCTTCTTTAGTAAACAGTTTTTAAAACGGTCTTAGTTTAAGACTTCGTTTTAAATGCTTATAAATTAAGGTAACAAAATCTGTTATTTTTTTAAAATATTTTTCTTTACTCATATTTTTCCTCGTTAAGCCTATAAAAAATCATTATTTAATATTTACTTTAACTAGCTGCCCTTTCGCCACTATAAAAAAAAAGTACAATTTGTTCCCCCCATGTTGACCTGAAACTTAAAAAAAGAATTGACTCTTCTCTACCAGACTTTTTTTCTTTTAACAGTCAAAACCATTTTTTTAAAGTTAAAACAAAAGCTTTACATTGTTGTCTTCCTCATCGGCTTTCTTTTTGTAGCGACCTGGTCACTTTTTAGTTTTTACATTTGTAAAAAAAAAAAAAAGTACTTACCTGGTGAGTTATACATCTGGAACGTTGACATCATTTATTTTCTACTTCAGTTTATCTATTGTGATACAAAAAAACTATATAATAGCATCTATCGACTCATTACATGTAACTTACATAGTCGCTTCTTTTGTAATATATTTCAGTTAGTGGATGCTAACAAAGAATGGTCGCGTGCGTTTGGTGTTTGTTTATTCATTTTATTTGAATATAATGTCTTATCTCACAAACAGAAACGAAAAAAGATGTGAGTACGCCACAAACTGAAAGTTGTGTAACTGCGTTCAATAAATAAATCTGGGAGATAAGAAAAATACATATACTACTAACTACTTCATATCTACCATATTTCCTTCTCACAAACTCCAATATATATATTCAAATAACTATAGAATTAATTTATATCTATATTTTCACCTGATAATATCCAAAAAGAAAACACCTGGATTATTCCCCATCCGTTTCCAAAGCTTAGGAACCTTTACGCACTTTTTTAAAAACAAGGTGACATGTGTTGATAAAACACCTAAAACTTTTTTAGCATGTTAATTTTGAAGTAATCATCTTTTCGTTATTCGAAATAGTATTTATTTGGCATGTGTGACAGGTGTATTTTTTTTATTTTGCCTTCCAAAAAATGTCATTATCATCACCTCAACACAAACAAAACAATAAATGATTATATCTCTCTTTCTTATAATTCTTAACGATTACTTCTCTCTTTCTCTCTCTCTCTCGATCCGAAAGCAATGATTTTTATTTTTATTTTTCAACTCCAACACTGGAAAGACGTTGTTTTACTATTGAAAACAGTAACAAGACCCAATAATAATAATAATAATTCACCTAGAATGACCTTTACGTTGGCTTTTAACTTGTTTTTAAAATCCCCTACTGTGCGCGCACGCGCGTATGTCTTCATATAAAAAGACCACTGCATTAATATCGGGTGGTCTTAATTCATAATTCTTTAAAACAAATCTTTATTTAATACATGTCAATTAGGTTTCTAATTAATTCAATTAGCATTCAGTATATACGAACGAAACTTAACCACTGCTTGAATCGAAATCTACCCTTTGTTTTACCTACTTGAGCAAACTGATCTTTGAAATAACATCACCATTTTCAAACACTCACACACACGTGTGTGTGTGTGTGTGTGTATATATATATATATATATATATATATATATATATATGTGTATATATATATATATATAATATATATATACACACATACCTAAGTTCGAAGTGAAACTTAGTATCGTTGTTCTCTCAACTCATCAGGAACGAAATATTACAGTTGATTTTTTTTAATTGTTTTTTTTTAATCAACCGTAATAGTTTGTGTCTAATGAGTTGGTAGAACCACGAAACTTTAAGTTGCACTTTGAACGTAGGTGTATATATATATATATATATATATATATATATATATATATACACTTCTTAGCTTTGTCTAGCCACATTGAGCACTGTTTTTTTTTTTTTTTTTTTTTTTACACCTTATTTAGATTAAGTAAATATTTATTCGCTTACCTGTGTATGCACGCTATACACAGCTGCTAATATCTAATTATTTGGTTCATATCCACATTTATATTTTATTTATATATATATATATATATATATATATATATATATATAATTCAACTAATTACTTTCAAATCAAACTTCACTGCTTTGAAGGAAATTGCAACCATATTTATGCTACATAAAGTAATTGTCTATTTTTGTTTTTCGCATTTTACACACACACACACACACACACACACACACACACATATATATATATATATATATATATATATATATGTCTGCGTGCGTGAGCTGCGTATTATTAAAATTTTATTTCCTTGCTCAAAATTCACCATCTAATTTTTTTTTTAAGTCATGTCCTTTCAGGACGTGGGCGGTGATTGTTCTCCATAGATTCCTTTTCTTAATCATCTGTGAATTACTATAACTTCTTAGGAAAGATAGTGGAGTGGTTTGCCGTTTTGAATTCATAGTTGGCTCTCTCCTAGACTGGCAGCCACCCAAGGCGAGAGAGAACTGTCTGTCCTGATATTTAACCCATAGCTATGGAGGGAGAAGACGATTTACCGCCTTTCCCAAAGCCAAAGCAGAAAAGTCTCTCGTTCTTTCAAACATGTCAAACACTTCATAACTATCCTCCATTGAAATATGTTTCACACACACACACATACATACATATATATATATATATATATATATATATATATATATATATATATATATATATATATATATGAGAGAGAGATCATCTTCAGAAACTTGAACTGTAATTACATTTTTGTTTTTAAATCGATTTCACTCCAAGCAAGGTAGTAAAGCCACTAAGACACAAGGAGTTACTTGGTGTGGAAGAATTAGAATACCGAGCAAGAACAAAAGAACAGTAATCAGGGGGACAGATAGCGATTGATATTGCATTTGAATTTCTGAAGATTAAAGTTTGCTGTAAAGCATAGTACCGGAAGAGAGTTCCACAGTGGAGAAATGCGAGAAAAGAAAATCTTAACATAGAATTTACGGTTACATCTAGTCAACTCAACTGTAAATTGATGAGACCTCATCGCCAGTCTAGTACTTATCTTACATCTGCTTCAATTTTTGCAGATCTGAATGAATGGAAATATTTGAAAACTTAAAAGTTTGTTAATTGAAGTTAATTTTTCCTCCAAGAGTTAATTTTGATTTAATTATGCCAGACAAGTTGGAACTGTCGATCAACACAAAGAAAATACCCGTTGGTGTCTATTATAGAGAGAGCTACCTTGTTTTTGTTTTCTATTTACTTTCCATGTGTATTTGATTTTGATTTTTGTTTTTTGTTTAAATACTCCTAAAAAAATGAGAGTTGTAATGTCACATATCCTTAATGTATTTGTAGTTTCAATTCAAAATAAACGTAGCCCTCATCAATGCTGGAAAGAGCCATCAGTGGACTTAAGAAACCTCTTCTTTTGAGAATTTGTTTTCATAAAAAGATTTTAAAAATTTTAACCAAAAATAGTACTAGCTGCTCGGTCAGTGAATAAGGAAACTATTACTATTACCATGAGAGATGAGGAGACAGATACTACACTTTGATACCAACCCGAGAGCTAGGGAGTAAAAGAAAGTGAACTCGGGTAGCACTGGCTGTTCGGTCAATGAATGCAAAATGTTTCCTTATATGGAAACTGCTAATATTATCGTTATTATTTATTTACACATATTTTTTTGTGTTAATATTTTAGGCATTTATTTATACATTCTTTTATTATTACTATTATGTTATTTCCTTTGATTTCTGGTGTGTACACATTTCTTTCCGGGTCCCGCCCGACGACCTAAGGTTAGAAATGGCATGACATTTTCCACTGACCAATTGTACACACACACTTGATATAGATAAAAAGCCTTTCGTAAGGTGTGGGCTGTACTTGTGAGGATTAGGGGTAGAAACCCTGTCTGATACTAAATCATTCGGGTTTCGATCCAGGCTTGAGGTAATCGGATATCTAGTCACACTGATGAGCTGTTAAACAGGAAAACAGTCTGTTTGTGGATGACTATGCCCACAGAATTACTTTTATTATTATTGATGTTTTTAACGTCAAAGCTGAATTATATACAGTTAAACAAAAAAAAATTTGATATATAATTTCTTTTGTGATCCTAATTTTTCTTTTAAAATATTTTTAGTTTCTTTTTCCTTTACTTTTCATCGGAAATATTTGCTTCTTTCTTTATTTCTCAAACTTTTAAAAGTGTTCTTTATTTACATTTAAGTTCCTAAAATATTTTCCTGGTATTATTTTTTTAAAAAATGATTTCACTTCTTTTGGTCAAATCGGTAAATTTCATAATTTCGATGCTAAACTTTCTCGTGTATGCAAACAAAAGTTCAGCCTTCTTTTGGGAGTTAAATATCTATCTCGTTTTTTTTTTTTTTTTCTTCTTCTTCTTCTCTGTGATGGGAATTCAGATATATTACTGGAAGTGTATGGAATAAAAGAAAGCAGTCTTGCTTGTAATTGCTCTGAAAAAGGTAACGTGTGTATGTGTGTGTGCTCGAAGTACAAATATTTCTTCGGAACTGTGCAACTCGGCACAAGCACGTGCCTTTGTTTGTGTGTGCGTGCACGCGCGCGCATGCGCGTGATGTACGTTTTGCAACTAACCAAGATATATTGCTTACACACACAAAAAAGGCACAATACCTGCATACTAACCAGGATAAAGAATTTTTTTTCTTTTCTTTAATATAATAACAATCATCGAAACTATATATCATTTCTTAGTACAACTGCCAAGGTTTATAACCGTTCTGTGAAATGCTGCAAAGATTTGGGCGAGTATCCTCATCTTGACAGTTTCGATCACAATGTTTAAGCCGGCATATTCTCAAGCCTTCCTTGGCTTATATTGATAAGTGAAGAAAATTTTATTATTAGATTTAGAGAATGTATAAGTTTATAGTCTCGATAACGACATTTCAACCGGAAAGTTCTGTCATGATTTTTTTTTTTTTAAATCAATTCATCTTAAGCGAGGTGATAATGCCACTAAGACGTAAGGGGCTGCTGGGAGTGAAAGAGAATAATAATAATAATAATAATAATAATAAACCTTTAGACGGAACCGGAAACCCAATTCTAAACAGGGAACAAGAGAAAAAAATTCTACTCTTGTTCAAAAAACCGGGGAGGGGTGTGAACCTGGCGTTGGACTAACCTATCTACTCCTATTGAAATTTCTGTTTTAATCATTTTTATCTACAAAATCTCTTATTTTTATTTATCTATGTATTTTCCTCTGTACACTGTTTAAGTAGTTCATTTTATAAATAAACATTGTGTTCGAAATAGGTTGGCGAGAAAAACAAGTCATGAGCTATCCGCCCATCAACTCCGGATCAACAGGTTACTTGTACTTAGACGTGTTTATAATTTCTACTCAATAAACGCTGTTTCCTGCGATTGTGTAATGTAACCCGATTTTGCTTCCATATAAAAAAAAGTCTATTGTTTGCTATGAGTCTTCTATTCCAAATCCACGTATCGCCAACTGCACTCAGTTATCCGCGTATCGCCAACTTCACTTACACTTAACCGCGGTTGGCTCGATCAGCAAAACGTGAATTCAAAACTTTTATTTTATTAAGTAGAATCACTCTTATTTCCTCTGTATTCCATTTGTAAGGTGTAAATTCCACTCAAAACTGTGTCCCAAGAACAGCTATTTTGTTGAAAAGGCTCCCGTGTGGATGGTTCCTTGAACACTTCAATTTTAGCCTCGTCTGAAAATTCTCCACTACCATAACCCGGTATTGCACTCCCACTCTTTGGGTCCTGTCACTCGATCTAACTAAAGCCTTTATCCACTGTGCCATGTGTCCTTGAGGACATCTATGTATGAATTTCTAGTTATTGTAAACCTAATGTCTTCAGAGTGTGAGTTCAATACCCTGTTAAGGTAGTGGAGAACTTGGAGAGGGGAATTAACAGGAGATAACTGACAACTGACATCCATTAAAACATGGCACGTAGAACTAGAACAGTCTACCCCATTGAGCGAATTAAAGGGTTCAGTTCGACATTCCAACCACCTGAAGAAGGCCGGAGCGTACAACGGCCGGTACGTTGTAATAAATATGGCGACAAAGATGAGGACACTAGTCCGAATAATGTAAATAATGTATCTTTGGACATATTACGTTATTATCCGCGGATTTCACCTTCTCCGCGGATAGTGAGCACCTATTATATATAACCTTTTGTCCCACTTTGGAAAAGTAGAGGTTGGGGACGTGGTACCCCATATGGTTGAAGAGTACACGACGCCGTTTGCTTGTATTTCCTTTCACATTCAAATGAACTTTATTCGATAGAAAGCAAAATTAATAAAGTCTATATTCATCATTATCATTTCGTTTTAGTTTTGACTTATATATTTTATTTTATTTGTCGTCACTTAAAAAAAAGATTCCACCCAATTCGTACCGTTTTCATTCATGATAAATTTCCGTCTCCTTTTTTTTTTTTTTTTTTCTATAAACTGTGTCCCTTCAGGACGTAGGGGTTCATGGCTCTCAAAGACTTCCTATCCGTTGTAGTTCATAGTAACGTTTGTATTTTTACCATACCATCCACCCACCTTGTCAGGTAGGTGGCCCGCAGCCCCCCCTCTTGTTCCTTTTGCTTTCTATATGTCCTTTGAGTGCCGAATTCTCCAAACCCTCCTTCCTCGTTTATGTGCCCAAAATCTTTTTAACTATCTCTTTCTAATTTCTGCGTATAATAAGAATCAAAATCACAGCTTATGTACCTGGTGCCTGTCTATGGTGGATGAAGCCTTAACCAGTTAGGCTACAGTAACTTAATGATTAAGCAGAGTTCAGATCTTTTAATATATTAATATTACTATTGTTTTAATATATTAATATTGTTTTAAAAGTATTTGTATTATTTACATTATTCGGACTGTTATCCCCATCTTCCTTTCTATATTCCTTACAATTACCAATTTTTAGCTCCTTCTCTCTAAACATAATTCTTTTAAGTCAAGAGGTCATCGAGGTGCCATGCTGTGTTTGCAAGACCAATTCTAGCGGAAATAGTGCCCATCTCCTCCTTTCCACGCGGGATGGGAAAGTTTGTACCGAATTACAGACGTAGGCCCGTCCTGGGTATGACGATGAACTACATCCGGGTCCTGGATATGACGATGAACTACATCCGGGTCCTGGATATGACGATGAACTACATCCGGGTCCTGGATATGACGATGAACTACATCCGGGTCCTGGATATGACGATGAACTACATCCGGCAGCAAGGTATTTGATCAGCTTTTGAGGAGGTTTCTGTAATTTGTGAATAAATAAAATATTTGGATCTTTTAAGGTTAATTCACCCCAAATAATGTAAAGTAACTCATCGCAAATATTAATTCACCCCAAGAAATTATAAATTTTAAATCATTTTTTTTTTTTTTTTTTTTTTTTTTTGGCACGAGTTAAAAATAATTACAATTTAAATTAAAAATCTGTTTTTCGCTTGTTTGTCGGATTGAGCACGAACGTAGACCCCCACACTCAAAAATAGCGCACCCGAGTTGCCCACATTTGGTGTGATCGCAAAGGTCAACCCAAAACGGAATGCAATGGAAGCGCCTCGCTCTAGGAGAATTTGATGTGAATTTTAGTAAATATAAATTATTTTTCTTTTAGTGTGAATTAGCAGAAAATATAAAAATATTTTATTTATTTATTCACTTAAACAAATTACCGAGAAAGCTAGATTCAGACTAAGGTTCGTATTTCTAGACTGAGTTCAATTATAGGTAGATCTCGATGTCTCCTTCATATCGTACTGCGAGCAAAGGTTTTACTTAACAGTACTAATGCGACAGCTTACACTATGTTACATAATGCCAGACTGACCTAGAATTACTGGTTTTTCTATAAGACAATAGGGGCTCATTCGTTCCTTCCTACGAAACGCTAGCGATCATAATTTTAAAGTAAGGAAGCCCAAAAATAAGACCTAAATTAAAATCCTATTTCTTATTGACTAAAAATTAAATTTATGGCATAATTTTGGGGTCAAATTCCAGCAGGACCCAAACAGTGTGAGTTCAATACCCCGTTAAGGCAGTGGAGAACTTTTAGAGGGGAATTAACAGGAGATAACTGATAACTGACATCCATTAAACATGGCACGTGGAACTAGAACAGTCTACCCCAGTGAGCGAAATAAAAGGTTCAGTTCGACATTCCAACCACCGGAAGGAGGCCGGAGCGTACAACATCTGAAACGTTGTAATAAATATGGCGACAAAGATGAGGACAATAGTCCGAATAGTGTAAATAGTGTACATAATACCTCATCTCAGAAATATAGACAGATATAGAATTTTAATCTTTGGGAATCAAAACATTTTCGAACGATCAGTCTTGTATATCTTTAATTTCGTTTCTGGTGATCAGTCAAGTTGTCTTTTATTTTCTTTTAAGCTTAGCCCGAAAAAGAGACTAATGCTTTTTTTATGTCCCTTCAGGAAATAGGCGGTTATGGCCTTCCACATAATCCTGTTCCTTGTAGCTCTTAATAAGTTTTCTTTTCTTTTTTTTATTTCTCCCAAACGCTGTTCTACCATCCATTTACTCAAGCTCATCAAATATGTTTCTGCTTTTCTCTGTCCCTCTTTCTCTCAATCTGTCCCGTGAGTATCAGATTTTCCAAACCCTCCTTCCTCATTACGTTGCCCCTAAAACTTTCAACTGCCCCTTTCTGATGTTAAATATGAGTTTCCTTTTTGTTTCCATTTTCTCCAAAACTATGTCATTGCTCACATGCACGGTCTATTGTATCCTCAGCATCTTTCTGGAGAACAACATTTTTGTTGCTTTTAGTCTCTTCTTCGTCTTTGAGGAGATTGCCCAGCATTTGCAATGCTGTCAAAGGTTTAAAATAAGAACAAAATATTTATCTACCCTCCTCGCATACAATGGTAGATTTGCTAGAAGTGGAGTCCTTCGCGTGTACATGCATATGGTGCCAGAAATTGTCGGGATACCTCGGCACTTCATTTTAGGGCATATTATAGATTGAACCTGGTTGACAACCTTTAAATGCAATGTTAAAGACTCGGCCTGGGAGAACAGCTTCCCTTGGAACTGGATTTTGGTTAATATCCGCCTCGGGTCGAAAAAGCCAAGATAAAAAAAAAGCTATGTAGGGACATAGAAAACCGTCTGACTTCCCCTGACCGAAACTGCTATAACCTGCGAGAAATAATACGTTGATTTTTATTAATCTCCCGCCCTCGGCATTTGGCTTTCTCTTTTCGTAATGGGGACAAATTCTTAAATAAAATTTGATATTTGTCCTTATCAGCTTAGATACTTTCCGTATTATAGGAGTAACGGGAAAAGATTTCGAACTTGGGTCAAGTTGAATATCAACAAACTCGGTCGGATTTTGAACACTGTTCACCAACTACATTTTTATGGCTGTTATCCGTTAGGCCAACTCAACACCTCTCATCATAAAACCGCCCATGAATATTTCGTTCACTGTGTCTTTTATAGATGATGTAGAAAATTTTGGTTGCGCCGGTATGCCAAGTGAAGAGAACATTTGACAATTCGAATCTTTTTTTTACCTCGACTGTAACAACTATTATTGGCGCCAGTAACACTCCACTTATTAATAACGGGAGAGCTTCTATATTACAGAAACAAGACCTGTCTGGTGGTTGAGATGGTTGTATCTCTCTTACCGGCGCCGGTAATCCGTATCCGAGTTCAGGCAAAAAAAGAAAAAGGTTTCAAATACTGATCCCTGCATCATCGGTCAGACACGCCAACCTTCCCCATTTCGAAGGTATTGCCTCATATCTCAGAACAAATGGGTAAGGTTTCTCCCTTCGAGCACCTAATAATGTTCGTCACCCTTTCTCGTGGAAACTTGATTCTTTCTGTCTCATGGTTTCCACCCTGCGGAAATACGATCGAAAGATCTTGTTTCTGACTCCGCAACGTTCGCATGCGGCAAGAAAAAGGTTAAAACTGTCTGCTAACAATTTCGGTTAATTATAACACAGATGTAGATGATTTTTTTTTTTTGGCTTGTTTTGCGAGTTATCTGTCTATATCTCTGAGATGAGGTATTATGATTACTTGCATTATTTACATTATTCGGCCTATCTTCATCGCATATTCAAAATGTTTCAGCCGTTGTACGCTCCGGACTTCTGTAATTGCGATCCGAAATACTTTATTTCGACCACCGGGTTAGATTGTTCGAGTTCATGCCTATCCGGATGTCTCCCTTTAACTTAACTCTCCAAGTTTTGGCCTGGTATTGAACTCACAACCCTAGTCTAGCCACTGGATTTAACCAACGTCTTTATCCAATGGGCCATGTGTCCTTGAAGACCTCAGTGTATGGATTTTTGGGACTTATTAATCTAATGTCTCTGCAGCCGTTTTTTTTTTTTTTTTACCAATGCTCATATTGCAATTTTTTTCTGTTATTATTATTCAATTTTTTTTACCAGACCTTATACTGCATTTTTTTTTTTTTTTCGAGTTGTATAGAAAAACATAAAAATTATTATTGCCTACTTTACTAACTGAAGCAACAGAAATGCGATTCCACAGAAGAGCACAGATTGTGGACTAGACGTGTAAGCAACAAAAAGCACACTTATACTTAGAATAAAATAAAGACAGTTGAAACTTCCAGTGCACATAACGAGGAAAGAGGGCTTAGAAAATTAGACACTCGCATGACATATTGAGCACAACAGGAACAGAGAAAGGCAACGCATTCACCGCCTGACTAGTTTGTGTAAATGGCTGGCAGAACAAGGAAAAAAATAAGATTTACTAAGATCTACAAAGAAAAGAAAGTTGTGGAGAGACATAATCATCTACGTCCTGAAGGAACATGGTACTTAGAAGAAGACTGAATCTGCAGGTGCATCTTGATTGTTATAGCCACAGCGTTTTGTTAGTTATATTGTCATTTGCGCTTTTGATATTAACATCGTTTTAATGGAGAAAAAAATCTTCAAATACTCTCTATCCAAATGATAAATAATAAACAGTGATAGCATGCTCCGTATTTTTGACCAGATTCTGTTGGAAAGAGAAAATGTATTATCATATGCTTTGATATTCAGGTTAGCATGCTCAACTTAGTTGTTATACACACAATATTCCGGTCATTGTACACATCGGCTACTTCCGGTGTCTGTATTTTTGACAGAATTCCTGAGATGAAGAATTATCATATGCTTTGTTATTCGAACCCTCGTGCTCATCTCTGTTGTTACATTCACAACATTCCGCCCGTTGTACACTCAGACCTTCTTTAAGTGTTCACCGAACTAGGTAATTGGAATTTTTAACTCAACACTTTATTCAATTTAGGACAGGAGATTCTTCTCATTCCGCTGTGGAGTTTTCTTTTATCAGTTAATTCTCTTTCATCAATTTTTTTTTTTTTTTTTTTTTTTTGTAACCTCGTTTTGTCCGTTTCCTTCACTAAACCGGAGAATGTAATCAAGGATCAAACTCCAAACTACCAGGATGAGCAGATATATGTTTTAGCCAGCGCTTGAATGTTTAGATTGTGTGTTCGAGTAAAACGATATATAATAATAAATCCTCATCACCAAAATCCTGACATAAATTTAAAAAAAAAATCCAACATGTGTACTGAAATGTTATGTAATATAACTATTTTTATATGGCAGTGAATGCTGGACAATCTAGTCGTAGATGGAGAAATTTGAAGGTACAGAAACTTAGTTCTACAGAAGGATGCTGAGAATACCTTGAACCACATGTGAGCAACTAGAGAAAATGGAAACAAAAAAGACACTGACGCTTAAAGCCAAGGAAAGAGAGTTGAAATTTATAGAGCACATAATGAGGAAAGAGGGCTTGGAAAATTTGAAACTCACAAGATATACTGAAGACAAGAATTATGGGGAAAAGTAATGCATAACATACCTAGCGAGTTTGTGTAAATGGTTGGCAGAATAGCGTTTAAGAGAGATAGCAAAAAGACAAAATTTAAGTAAGTGTGGAGAGCCATGATCGCCAAAGTCCGGAAGAACCATGTCTAACACTATGATCTTTTTTTAATTTAACCGAAACAATAAATTTGAAAAGCTTAAAATTGTAGTGATCGGGATAGCATCCTCTTGGAAGTCGATTACACAAAGTAGGGGTTCGCCATATAGAAGGACTGATATGACCTAGTAGTTCGGCACTTTTTTATCTGTTTGCAATTATTTTTTTTTTCTGTTTCTTAAAAGTTTTCAAATTTGCTTTTAACTGGAGGCTGAAGTGATTGACAGTTCTACACTAAGATGTCTGTTTGAATCCACCCCCACTATCTCGGTGACAAGTTGAAACCTGTATATAAACTAGGGTAATGGATATGTGTCTTGTTGATCGATTCAATACTTGTAAAATCTTTGGAATCCCACTAAAGAAATATCAATTGCGAACGAAGGCCGGTATAAATTCCTAACAGAGCACTGAGACTGTCAACAGAATTGATTAGAAAGAAAAAAAAAATTTGTATTTTAGATCCGAAAAAGACTGTCCTTTTCTTTCAGTGGAAAGAAGCACTATGGTTCTATATTATCAATATTATTAGATTCCACAATATTAGAATTTGGACAGCGGGGTGGGGGCTGCTTCCCCTCCCTTACTTTTTCCTAAAACAGAATTAAACCGACTAAATTTGACCTCAATCTGACAACGCTGAACTGTATGATTTTACTAAAAACATGCTTCTTCTATGTACCGTGTCTCTTCAGGTCATTGGCGATCATGGCTCTCCACAATTTGGTATCCATTGTAACACTTCATAATTTTTTTTTTTTTTTGCTATCTCTCCTAACTACTGTTCCGCCAACCATTTACACAGTGAGGTTATTCGTTGTTTTCATTGTCCTTCTTCAGTATGTCCTATGAGTGTCAGATTTTCCGGGCCCTCTTTCCTCATTGTGTGCATTAGAAAGTTCAACTGTCTCTTTCTGATGCTACATGCCTCTTTTTTGTTTCCATTTTCTCTCAAACTGAAATGTTCAGTTCATGATATTTTCAGCATCCTTCTGTAGAACCACATTTCTATAGCCTCAAGTCTCTTCCTTATCTGTAATGAGATGTCTATTTTCTAAGCGTAGCTTAGATGTGGCTCAAGGCCAGTTTAGAGCATTCGGTGGGGATAGAACACGCTACCCAATCGTAAATGATCTATCGAGGCAAGCTTGTTAACCATTACACCACGTCGGTGTGCCCCAATCCCCAGCATTCACTATCATATAGGAGTAATGATGTTATATAACTGTTCAGCAGACTTTCCTTTGTTTCCAATTAAATTTTCCTATTTCTTAATAATTTGCTTAACTTTTGGAAGGCATCTTTCGCTATCTCAATGCACCTTTCGGATTTCAGTGTCACACTTTCCATACTTTGTTAAAACTCTTCCGAGCTATTTAGATTTTTGCACTTGTTTAATTTTGGTATCTCCAATTTGTTTCACTTACTGACAACCATACTTTATCTTTATAATTGATGTTTAGTCTTCCCGCTTTCCTTTACTGTAGGAGCTCCTGTTCTTTCTTTTAATGTCTGCTCCCAACACTATCATCTTCATCTTTCTATCTATATATAAAATTCTGTGACTTCCGTTAGTCCGTCCGTTCGTCACAGCCTCCAGAATAGCCATAAATTGACGATCGAAGCTAGATTTTAGGACGTCCTAGGTAAGACGATAAACTACATCCGACAGCAAGGCCATCGTAATAAAGGTTTTGAGGAGCGTGGAACCAACTCTTAATTGCTGGTGTTCCCAGGCCCACTCTGACCTTTGGTGGTAGAACCTGTCAGGGTCCCACCTACGGGCAGATAGCTACCCCCTAAAAGGGGCAAAATACTATGAAAGTATAAAAATAAGTTTTAATTCCAGCAATACATTTCTTAATTTTTTTACGAGCAATACGTTTTGGGGGAAAACTATTACCAGCAATACATATTTGAAAAAAAAAAAAATATTACCCACAATACATTTTTTGAAAAAAAAAAAATTACCCACAATACATTTTTTTGAAAAAAAAAAAATATTACCCACAATACATTTTTTGAAAAAAAATATTACCCACAATACATTTTTGAAAAAAAAGTATTACCCACAATACATTTTTTGAAAAAAAAACATCTTGTCGGCATTAGATAACCCATTGAAGTGTTGATATGCCGTAAAACAAACCAAACCAAACAAGACTTTAGGGAGAATTGCAGTTGGTTTTCCTAGGGTGCGAATCTTAGTACTTAGAACAAATTAAAAGTTTTATTATTTAAGATACAAAATACTCCCACTATTTTAAAAACGATTTAATGATTAAAATAACAAATACTTATTTACTAAAAATGCATTATTGTATTTTGCATATCTTTAAGTTTATTTATATATATATATATATATATATATATATATATATATATAATTTTATTCTGAAAAAAGATAGTCGTAAAACTGTAAATATAAACACAGTAGAGAGAGTTTCAAATGAGCAGAGGTATTAAGCCGAAGAATAAAGTTTATTCCTAAAACATCCAAAAATCCTTTCGAATGGACAAGAATCCAATTTCCAGTTAGCTCTGCGTTTCGAGAGCTATAAACAAATCACAGGGTCAAACGCTTCAAAACGTTTGAATTTTGCTCCAGAAAGAAATATTTACGCATGGCCAGTTGTATGTTGCATACTCGAGAGTAAGAAATCCTAAGAATTTATTTATTCTTCGCTGTTAAAAAGGAAGAAAAAAAGAAGAAATTTTCTTAAAAATATTCTTTGCAATGAAGTTCTATAAAATTAAACAAATTGTTAAACCATGAAATAGGGGTTTTGTCAAGGTATGTTTCAAATAAATCAGCTTATTCAAATTTCGTCGATTGGTTTGCGAAATTAAACGAAACATAGTTTGTCAATCTCAACAAAAAAAGTTAGCGACAATACTAAATACAGTGAGGATTTCGACACACGTTAGCGTGTTGCAAAAAAAATTCTAGTAGCTAACTATTGTTAAGATGGTGGCCACTAATAATGATGATTAGTAGAACTTCTAATTCTCTCAGTGTTGTTTTTTTTTCCTGAAAAATTTGCTACTAAAAGTTTTATATAAGTCTGATACGCGGAAAAGGTTTATCGGTTTCATTCCTGAAAATAGGTACATCCGGAAAGCAAACAAAAAAAATCATCATGTTGATCATCATTATTATTATTTATTTATTTAACTTCTTCTATGGCATAGACGTGTATATACGTTGTCACCGAAAGTGTTTTTTCAGACATTGACGTATAAACACGTCCAAAACAAAGGGTTCAAAAACCACCTACAGTTCGAACAATGTAACTAATGTAAATAGTTAAAATACCTCATCTCAGAAATATAGACAGATGTCCCAATAAGCATAACACAATTACTTTGGCATTCACTGTAATAAATCTAGAAATTAGGTTCTCGGGCAATTTCTGATAAATCTGGTCGGATTTATTCATTTTAATTATAACTCTTTTGCACCAAATACAAGTGCCGTCATTAATAGACATGCCAATAGGAATTTTAATATATTTAAATATCCTCCTGGCGTCAGTTGAAATTGAAGTGTTTTTTCTTCATATATCAAAATGATGATTAGAAGACATCCGTTTATTTCTCGAGGTAAAAGTAGCTTCAAAATCCAGTCCTTTGGTTCTTAGACTGGAGTGACTCGTTGACCACAGCACATGCCTGGGCAACAATATATGGAAACTGTCCACTGCCAACACCACATAATCCCACTCTCGATCGTACCGGCACGATGCAATGGAATACAAGGCATTAAATTTGGGGCCGGCTTGGCTGCAGGAGTTTCTGTAAGGTTGTCAGTTTTAACAGCCATCTTGGGATCCAATCGGGTTTTTTTTTTATCTGGATTTACCTCCTTAGACTTTTCCGTGTTTGGACATGACCGCAAGGTCGCGAGGGTTTAAAATCGGCGCTTTTCTTCTCTTAGATGAACAGCCTTCCTGGGCTGGCGAAGCCCCTCTACCCAAATAGCTGGTTATGAGGCGCCAGTTGTCCGCCTTCACCCATTTTCCGGCTTTGAGTCTTCAAAGGATGATATGAGTTCAAGATAGAGCAAGTTTAAGATTAGCGTTTTCCTTCTTTATGGGTTGCTTTCCTGGGCTGATAAACTACATCTACCTAAAGCAGTTTGTTATGAAGCGTCAGTGGTTCACTTTCGCCCTTTCTCCGGCCTTAAGCTGGACTGGGTTGCCAAAGAATGATATGACCGTAAGGTAGCCAACATTTTAAAATCAGCGTTTTCCTTCCTCTATATGGAATGCCTTCCTAGGTTAATAAACTCATTGTACCCAAAGCAGCTGGTTATGAGGGGGCAGTGGTCCACCTTAAGCCCTTCTGCGGCTTTGAGATGGACTTAGTTTTCAGAGGCTGTTTAAGACGTATGCCACAGGAGCATAAGACTATGATTATAACTTAGGATTTACGAAACTGAAAACATCACCAGAGACTGGGAAAGTTTCCATCTTAAATCAAGACAATGTGACCGCACTGTGCCAGTGGTGGGGAATTAAGGGTAACTATTTAATATTACCGGCGCTCGTATTTCGCACAAAACAAGACGTGATATATCCAATTTTGACAGGAGAAGAAAAAAAGAACTGGAAATGTTATTGACTCTCTTTTATATCAAATTTACAAAAACGTTTACTTTGTTTACCACTGCCCATGGACTTAAACGCTACTCCTAAACCTAGCTTTAATAATTTTTTCCAGAGTTTGAAAGTTTGCAAAGGTGGGCTAACTAATTATTAAACATTAACTTTAGCAAATAATGTTTCCTCATTGGGGAAACGTCAGTCAGCTCCCCAGTCATATACTTTCAATAAGGCTCCTTGTCTGGAATGTCTCATGATTGATTGCTTGTTTTACAGCTTATTTTCAGGTTATTTAAAGCCAGAAAATATTTTGGAATTGTAGGAATTATTATTATTATTATTATTATTATTATTATTATTATTATTTTGGAATTTTAGATAATAATGATCTTCTGATAAGTCTTAATAATGAACTCATAGCTGGGAGCGAGAAAAGGTGGATCAATATCTTTCCCAAACACGTAAGTGAATATAAAAACATCGACTGGAATTTGAACACGACACTCTGATCTCATTCCGTGCCCTTATCTATCACACCACCCGCATATCCAAGTTTGCAGTAAATGGTATTCCCAAGCGGTTTCCCATCTAGGCACTGACCGGGCTCAATGTTACTTTGGTGATCGGGCGAGAAACGGTGTCTCAGGGTGATGTGGCCGTAAGCCGAACGGCTCTTGGGACTCGGGCTCATTCCAGACCTCAGGTGGTATATATACGATCCATCGTTGAAGAAGATGGGGAAAATGATCGGTTCCTTGTATCACGCCAGAAAGCATCTGGCTTCTCCTGACCTGCTATATCTGATCTGGAGCTGCCCAGTCTTCCCTTTCCAGTCTTGATAAAGTTCAAAAGCTTCTATGCGCCGCTGTGGGTAATGGATTATTTTCCACCCTATAATCCCTTTCCCACAGATAAAAAATTGATAGCCAGCCTCTCTCTACTCTATCGCTATTTCCATGGCAACTGTTCAGACGAATTACATTTCTTGGTTTCACCAGTTCAGCTCTTCACAGCTAAGTCTCTCTCTTCTCTATCGCTATTTCCATGGCAACTGTTCAGACGAATTACATTTCTTGGTTTCACCAGTTCAGCTCTTCACAGCTAAGTCTCTCTCTTCTCTATCGCTATTTCCATGGCAACTGTTCAGACGAATTACATTTCTTGGTTTCACCAGTTCAGCTCTTCACAGCTAAGTCTCTCTCTTCTCTATCGCTATTTCCATGGCAACTGTTCAGACGAATTACATTTCTTGGTTTCACCAGTTCAGCTCTTCACAGCTAAGTCTCTCTCTTCTCTATCGCTATTTCCATGACAAATGTCTAGATTTTCACAGGGCATGAATCTGATTAAATAGGATAACTGGATATATAATTTAAATGTATTGCTAAAGAAGAAACTTTCAATTAGGAAGTATTGTGACATTGTTAAGACAAAGGAAAGCGTGTTGAATTGCTATATGATATCAAATCTCCTATATAGCAGAAAATGTTGAACAATTTCCTTACAGATGAAGATGAGACTTGACGTGACAGATGTAGTTCTACAACGAATTTAAAGAAGGCCATACTCGGAGCATGTGAGCAATGAGGAAGACTTAAGAAAAATATGAACTACGAGGAAACTTTTAATCAAAAAGATAGTTGAAATTTTGGACCATTGAATGAAGAGGGTCACTTTTTCAATCCTTTCACCGAAGCAAGGTGATAATGTCATTAAGACGTTCGGGGTTACTGCGAGCGAAATAGAATTAGAAGACCTTAGTGAAGAGAAAGGACAATAAAAGAACAGGGTTCATGAAGACAAAGGATTGCGATTGACGTTGCATTTATATTTGTGAAGATTGTAGGTGACATAGAAGCCAGAAGAGAATCCCACATGCGAGAAAAGAAACTGAGAATAGAACTTAATGTTATATCTACGTAATTCAACAGTAAAACTATGAAATATAGTAGCCAATCTAGTGGTACGCTTAAATTCATACGGTCAAGGTACCAAGGAGGAGAGCGATATTTATTTGTAAATATTTACAAAATGTGGCACAAGGCGAAAATGGGGAATGGGGGAAAAGAATGGTCTTCATCTGCCTTAATGTTAAACTAAGCTCGCTACAAACACTGACCCAAACATGCTACAATATTTCTTACACCAAAACAACACATTCTTACTTACCTTTCTTACTACATCCACCATGATAACGCAATGTCGCCATGACCTAACTAAACCCCATATGTACAATTCATTGTCTGTGTGGGGAGGGGAATAAAATAACAATTTAAAAAAAGCCCCAGTGAGTATTTACAATATGAAAACACAATTTACAAAATAAAAACAAATAAAATAGTGTTAGTAAACCCCCCCACACACACACACACACAATCCTTAAATGCGGCAGAAACATCAGTTAACTGGGCGACATCAATGCGGCACTTTAATAATGTAAAACATTCATTCATCCCATACATTCACTCAAACACACACAGATTCAAACACAACAACAAATAGGAAAATCACACCCGAAACGAAAGCCGCCCGCACCCGCCAGAGAACTGACATCACTGACCACCTGACGAGGATGGGTGGGGAGTGAAACCCTGGCGAAGAGCGATATTTATTTGTAATATTTACAAAATGTGGCACAAGGCCAAAATGGGGGATGGGGAAAGGACGGTCTTCTTCTGCCTTAAGTTTAAACTTAGTAGCCACAAACACTGACCAAAAGATACCAAAATATTCCTAACACCAAAACAACGCATTCTTACTTATCTATCTTACTACATCCACCATAGTACCTCATTGTTTTCATGAAGGTACCAACTAAGCCCCATATGTCCAATTCATTGTGTGTAGGGGGAGGGAAATAAAACAACAATTTAAAAACTAGCACCAATGAGTATTTACAATATGAATACAAATCTATTTACAAGAAACTAAACAAAAAAATAGTGTTAGTAATAAAAACCCTTACAATCCTTAAATGTGGTAGAAACGCCAGTCAACTGGACAAAATCAATACGGTACTTTAATAATATAAGAAATTCATTTATCCGAAACACTCACAAAAACACTTAGTGAAGAGTTCACTCGAACGGTTGTCATGAAAGTATTGATAGAAAAGACACACGGAGGCAACTTTCTGGCGATGAGAAAGTGACTGAAGTCGAGACGCCAGATTGTTATACACTTCATTCATCGGATCTACACTATCTGATATTTCATGAAGACACATTAAAAGACACATTTACCAGGCGGATCATAAGCATTTTTAAGCAACTTCACCCGAAGCAAGGCAGTAAAGCCACTGAGATACAAAGAGTTACTAGGCGTGGAAAAAAAAATTAGAAAACAGAAACATTACTAAGGAGTGAGAACAAAAGAAAAATAACCAGGAGGACAGTAGATAGCGATTGGCATTGCATTTACATTGTTGAAGATTACTGGAAGGCATGGAACCGGAAGAGAGTTCCACAAGCGAGAAGAGCGAGAAAAGAAACTATTAGCATAGAACTTACTCTTATATCTATCCAATTCAACTGTAAATTGATTAAACCTCGTCGCCAGTCTAGTATTTCGCTGAAATACATAAAGTCTAGATACTACAGCGGACAGCGATATTTATTTCCGCTTCAATACAGAAAATATGGCACAAGGCCAAAAATGGGGAATGGGGGGGAAAAGGACAGATTTTTCTGCCTTAATATTAAACTTAGCTAGCCACAAACACTGACCCAAACATACCACGATATTCCTAACGCCAAAACAACACATTCTTAGTTATCTTTCTTACTACATCCACCATAATACCACATTGTCTCTATGAAAATCCTAATAACGTCCTCATATATACAATTCATTGTCTGTAGCGGGAGGGGAATAAAACAATTTAAAGACTAGTCCCAATGAATATTTACAATATGAAAACAAAACTATTAACAAAAAAAAAACAAATAAAGTAATGTTAATAATACCCCACCCACAATCATTAAGCGAAGGGCGATATTTATTTCGGCTTCAATACAGAAAATGTGACACGAGGCCAAAAATAGGGAAATGGGGAAAAGGACGGTCTTCTTCTGCCTTAACATTAAACTTAGCTACCCACAAACACTGACCCAAACATACCACGATATTCCTAACACCAAAACAACACATTCTTAGCTACCTTTCTTACTACAATACATCTACCAAGGAGGAGAGCTTATTAGAACAACTGCCATGAAAATATTTATAGAAAAGACAGGAAGAAGTCACGTGATGGCAGAGAGAGAGAGAAAGTGGATTGAAGTTGAGATGCCAGGTCAGGATTGATTATATTACAGACCTTTCTTTGGATGTTGTCGAGAACCTACAGATATGTAGCCGGTGCACCAGACTAGATATGGCAGCAATATTTAATGCACAGAAGAATGGTAGATTTATAAATGTGCAAAATGAATTCTGATGAGAACATTGTCTGAGACGAGAACCTTGAAACAACTTTCCTAGCAGCAAACTTAGCAATTAATTGAATATAATCACTCCACTTCATGTTATGTGCGAAACATGAGACCAAGAAGGCACAATGCCTAGAAAAAAATAACACTCACAAAGAATAAAGGTGAAACAGCGAGTCTGCGTAATAGGATGGTAAAACCGGAACAAAGAAGCTTGTTTTCAAGATTATTACGTAGAGTAACGAGATAGGATGCTGCGGAGAGCCATCATTGGCCAAAACATGTACATAATGCTTTTACTGTAGAAATGCATAGAAAATTAAGATAAGGGTTTGTAAATGGCAAGGAATTAACGCGTGCTTTACCGTCATAACAGGGCGTTTATATATACGAGAGAGGGCTGAAAAGTTAACGGCTTAACCAGAAATCGCTTTTTAGAAAGAAACTTTGATATTTAATCAGATCTTGGGAAGTGTGTCGAGTCGAGTCGAGAAGTTGTCATTATCTATCGTATAATATACCCAATATATTTCTCACTTCACGTAGATGAATACACTTATATTGATATCGGACAAAATGAGTAACCTCAATAGAAACTAATTATTTTTAACTGCGTTATTGATTGCTCTGAATGAGGTTACTGTTTTAGCGACTGCTACAGGGGAGAAACCTGAGGTATTAAAGTCAAACATGACATGGCTAAATCTGTCCAGACAAAATGTGCAACTCTGTGAAAAAGTAGTCTGTTAAAAAAAAAATCTGAAAAAATGTCTTTACTCATTTCATATAATTATTAAGTTTATGCATTTTTTAAAAATTATTTAAACAGGTTTTATGTATATCCCAATCTCCTCCTTTATGGTGTGTGTGTATGGGGGTGGGGAGCCGATAATATAAAACTAGACTCTTCGTCATCATCCATAATCTTTGTTATTTCTTCTACAACTCTATTTTATATATTGCGTGGTTTGTTAATATATAAACTCGAGATTTTTTTATCATTCCATCATCACCAG
>OZ038504.1:59597252-59604752 GCA_964036315.1 Acanthosepion esculentum
CATACAAAAAAAAAACTTTCCTGACAAAAAACTGTAAACATTTCGTGATCTGAGATTAAAAATATACGTAATTTTGTTTGTTTTTGTTTTTTAGGTTTTTTTTTTTTTTTTGTTTTTTGGGGTTTTTTTTGTTTTTGTTTTTTTTTTTAATTATTTATTTATTTTATTTTTTATTTTTTTTTAGTCGTGGCCCGTGGCATGTTCGTTCGCCCTATATGACCCCCTACAGTTTTGTATAAAAATCTTCATTTAATCCCGAGTTAATTATTGATAAATAAAAGTTGTAATTACTTTTGGAGTAAAAAAATTTCTATTAAAAAAGTTCCTATTTGTAAATTTTTTTTTTTTATTTATTTTATTTCTTTTTTTTAAGCGTTTCACCCCAAGCAAGGCGGGAAGCCACTAGCACGCAACTGGTTACAGAGAGTTGGAGCTAGAGCAAATAGGACTGATAGAGAAAAAGGATCAAGAGAAGGTTACGGGATAGATCAGGGCATCTGGTGACGTCGATTGACATTACATATGAATAGTTGGAGATTATAGCTATCAGGGAAACAGGAAGAGGAGAGGGAGTTCCACAGGCGAGAGGTGCGAGACATGAAGCTATTACATTTAACAGTTTTGACAGTGAAAGGGTGTGAGCGAGATGCCAGCCTAGTAGAACGCTTAAATTCATGAAGTTAGGGAAGCAGTTACAGTGAAAGTATTAGTCAAAAATCGCTTTTATTATATTATTTGACCTTCTCAACAAAGAAACCCGTTCACAGATATATACTTCACCCACCCCTTTGTATTAAAACCTATTTAAACTATAAGTAAAAACAAAAACAAAAAAAGAATAAATCCTTTTAAATCTCAACTATTTTCAGTATGAAACACTTTTGATTTACAATACTTCTGTCTTGGTTCCACACTTAGGAAAAGCGATACATTTACATTTTAAAATCCTTCTCAAAAAATAAAAAATGTTTCTTGAAGCTTTTATTTTAGTTTTAATTCCAAGCTAATAGATTAAATTTAATATTCCCAATGATCTAAAATACTTTGAACGAAACCCTGATATAACTTTTTTGAGTTTTATGATACGCGTACATTTCTTGTAGTGCGTTTAGTTATATCAAAAATACTTTTACAAACATTGAGGGCGAATTCCTCACTGTAAGACAAGAAGAAAACGCCATATAAAAAAATGTCCGCAAATCCTTCGTTTTTGAGTTATTAAGTTTAAAGAATGTTTACAGTAGATGGCACTATGTTGGCATGCAGACCAGGTTACAGTTGTCATTCGTGTACATTTTTGGATAGCCTGTCTTCATCATTTAACGTGTGTAATAGTGAGTTAACTGAGAAGTGATCCGTTTAACAATGGCAGGATATTCATACCGTGGGCAGGTAGATATGATTTTTACATACGGCCGCGCGAATGGTAATGGACGCAAGGCTGCACGGCTGTATCAGATTGCGTTTCTAGACCTAAGTCAGACGCGTCATCCAACATCGCATTTTACCTTGTTTTGGTGTCAGGAACCCACCCCAAACTTTGTAAATGTATTTTCGATACACCCAGTATAGTATGCAAAAGCATATTTCTGTCAATTCATGAACAAGTTATGGATGGCGAAACTTTGAAGTCAAATATCTCAAAACTAATTTTTAATTTTGTGTGAAGATTTAACAGCGATTAGGACATTGGTTATCAAAGATTTTATGATATGCTGCATGTTTAGGTCGATATTAGTTTCATCAACATTACCACCAATGCTATTATCGGGTGTGGCTGACCAATTCCCACTACATTCTGGTGTGGAATTCTTCCATGCGCATTGTGTCGCAGGTAAACCACAAGCGATGTCCTCCAAATTGAAGACACGCCTTTGATTTCAGCTTAAGATGTACTTAAGATATCACCATGTTACTAGTCTCGTAAATCCATTAGAGAAGGCACGGCGACGTATTAGATAGCGGCTCGGATTGAGGAATCGGAGAGCCGAATTCGAATTCCAGTCGGATCCATTACATTCACTTACTTGGGAAATGGCAGAAGTCTAGTCTAGGAGAAAATAACTCTGAATTCAAAAACTGTATGTAGCCCTGGTTTAGCACATACTATACAGCTAATCGTTCGAACAGGTCCGACTACGTTCGACATGGATGGATGAATGGAAATCCATTAGAATTGTACAAAAACTACATTTATTGCAGCCATAGCAGCAGTGAGATGTCTAAGGCAAGATGACATCGCCTATCCCTCTTCAGGATGTTCAATTAAGTTTTTTTTCTCCCAGACAAGTTGCAGCCTCAAGTCAAGGGATCCCGGTCGGGGTGCAGGACCACTCAACACCGCCGACTCAACACCGGGACAAATCAGGTCTGAGACGACCCAGCATAAAAAACATAACTTTTTTTTTTATAACCGAATAAAAGTAATTCATTAAGGATTAAAACGTAAATTACTTAATATATTTACTTTATTAAAAATATAAATTTATTCATGATTTACTTTATGAAAAATTATTTTAAAAATATTCACTAATTAACGTTTTAACCCATAATACATTACTTTTATTCGGCTATTAAAAACAAGTTATGTTTTTTCTGATGTTGAGTTGTCTGAGTCAAAAGTTATCCCGGCGCTGTTGAATTGTTCTAGCTCAGTCGGTTCTGTTATTTAATCCATAGCGTGGGTAGATTCATACCCTTTCCCAATGGTATTTGTACTAAAGTGAAAATTACAAACTCAGTCGGAATTCGAACTCTGCCCGCTAATCTTATTCCGATTTGCTAAACGAACACTATGCGCAAATCCTCATCAAACATATCAGGAAACTGATTTTCCATCGTCCTGTGTTTTCAAACAGTAAACATAGACTTGATTTTGGCCTTGATCAAGCACGTCTTCTCTGTCAGCAAAACCAGCATTGAGCATCTACTGGGGCGTAACGTGTCTGTCTAAATCATAATCTCTGATTCTGCTGCTATCTCCATTCAAGACGGAGGCAATCATGCCTCGTCACACATTGCTTTTCTTTATCTGTAAATTCATATTACATCTTCGGGGAAAGATCAGCGCAATGGTTTCTTGTTGTCTTCTCCACAGCCTTAATTAAAATAGTTGGCATTCTCCTAGACTGGCTGCTACTCAAGGCTAGAAGGCTAAGCCTACGAAACTATTTAGCACATGGCGTCGGTAGAGAAGAAATTGATTTCTGCTTTTCCCAAAAGCAGTAATGCGAAAATGGACGCAACAGAAAAAGCTGGAATCTGAATTCGGCTAGTCGATTCCACCTTCCGCGCTGATAACTGTTATTCTACCTTCACCCCGCCTCTCCTGTATATTATGAAGCGTGAGAAGATTGAAACTGCCTTGGTTATTTAGTTACTTGGTTCTGTAGCCGGTGCCATGCTATATGGGATATAAAATGATCGTTTGTGCTAAGGAATCTTGCCTGTATCTATCGTCTCTTCATTTTAACTTAAATTTAATATAAATATGTCTCCAATAACCATGTCCTGAAGATGGTCTATTAGACCGAAACGTCTGACGTTGACAGTAAAATAAAAAAAACAGTAAACTCACATATTCGGATTTTGCTTTGGCTTTTCCACATTTTCATCATATATATATATATATATATATATATATATATATATATATATATATATATATATAGTGTGTGTGTAATATGAGCTATATCTCTTGGTGCCACCGGCTCAGACCATTGAAACTGGGCTGGGACAGGCTATGGCACGTACAGAAGGATAAATCAGTATCATTCCATTAGCAAGAAGTAAGTTCCACTCGGACGGCTTCTTTTGAAGAACTGCTGCTTTGTGGAACAGACTCCAGACAGGATGTTTTTCCCAATCAAAAAAATCATAACCTTTTCAAGTCTATGTTTAACCGTTCTCTTTCTTACATACTCTCTTGCCTTTTCTTTTGCTCATACAACATGACAACCTACCTCGTAGGCATTGTATTGTGTGAACATTAGTATAAATATATACCGGGTGTAACAGCAAAATTGTTCAAATCGTGTAAGAAGCAAAACTGTCCATTTGTTAGACTGAGGTTTGAACCGTTGTATCTTAGAAATGATTAAAGATATCTTACTGGAATTCTCCGCGGTTTTTATAACACTATTTGATTTGAGCAATAAGATTGTATAATTACTCCCTAAGCTTAACAGAAGAATCGTGATGAAATCTAATCATAAACGAAAATGACATGTTCATCGTAAATTAATCATAGCTATATATCGGAAGCTCATGAAGGATTGAAATAAAGTTCAGATATATATATAATATAATATAATATTTGAACTTTATTATTCTTCAGTTAAGCTTAGGGAGTTTTTCAACTTATTCAAGATGATCTAATATATATATATATATATATATCCCTCCTTTATCCATGGAGAAACACTCCATCCACCTGTCTATTCCTGAAAATATGGATTGTACGACCCCCCCCCCCCCGAATGATTGATTCATCTCTACACAAAAAGTGTCTGAGGTATAACCGAAGAATTTCTTGTTAAAGGAAAAATAAATTCAAAACGTCGGCATTTGACGTCTTTTCAGACAAAATTAATTAGCGTATATAAAAAAAAAATACGGTTCTATAAATTTAGTGTTTTAATCAGATCACCTGATGAGTGGATGTAATGTCCGTGAAACTTTAAGCACACATACACACACACACTCAGACACACACACACATATATATATATATATATATATATATATATATATATATATATAATTCTTTTTCTTTACATCACACATATATATATATATATATATATATATATATATATGTGTGTGATGTAAAGAAAAATAATTATATATATATATATATATATATATATGTGATGTAAAGAAAAAGAATTATATATATATATATATATGTGATGTAAAGAAAAAGAATTATATATATATATGTGATGTAAAGAAAAAGAATTATATATATATATATATGTGATGTAAGGAAAAAGAATTATATATATATATATATGTGATGTAAGGAAAAAGAATTATATATATATATATATGTGATGTAAGGAAAAAGAATTATATATATATATATGTGATGTAAGGAAAAAGAATTATATATATATATATGTGATGTAAGGAAAAAGAATTATATATATATATATATATATATATATATGTGATGTAAGGAAAAAGAATTATATATATATATATATATGTGATGTAAGGAAAAAGAATTATATATATATATATATATGTGATGTAAGGAAAAAGAATTATATATATATATATATATATGTCATGTAAAGAAAAAGAATTATATATATATATATATATATATGTGTGATGTAAAGAAAAAGAATTATATATATATATATGTGTGATGTAAAGAAAAAGAATTATATATATATATATATATATGTGTGATGTAAAGAAAAAGAATTATATATATATATATATATATGTGTGATGTAAAGAAAAAGAATTATATATATATATATATGTGTGATGTAAAGAAAAAGAATTATATATATATATATATATATGTGATGTAAAGAAAAAGAATTATATATATATATATATATAAGTGATGTAAAGAAAAAGAATTATTTATATATATGTGATGTAAAGAAAAAGAATCTAAATGAAATCGGCTAGATAAAAAAAAAATCCTAGCATCCCTCGTTTGTGCGCATGCGTAGAATTTTTTTCCACTTTGTTTTTATATATATATATACTTTTTTAATAGAGATCTGACACTGTGATAATAGAAGTTTTGCGAGGAATTATGAAATGTTGTAAGAGGCAGGGAGCAAATTTACTATAGATGACCTTACGATCACAGCACTCTCTAGACATTAGTTCTTGATACATAAAAATATACATATCGTCATCTCGTATATAATCCTTTTTTTCCTCTTGTTTTTGTTTGATTTTTTTTGTCTCCATCCATGCCTATAAAACTTGGGTACCTCAATGTGGTGTAATGGTTAGCAAGCGGGTCTCACTAGAACAATTACTCACTGGGTACGTCATACTTTTGGCTTTGTGCCACATTTAAGCTACGCTTAGAATCGCGCCATACCGATAAAACTTAATCTCTTCTGATTTTTTTTCTTAAATTATAAATTAGCAGTAATAACTAATAATGAAATAGAAGAATTTCAACATTAGACTGGAATAAATTAATTCACCATTAGAAGATTGGTTCTTAGTATAGTTCTTATGATTTCATCCTCAAAAATATATCTTCCTTTTTTTTTTTCTTTTTTTTTTTCACTTAATGGGAACGCTTACCTATTCCTCTTTGGCACATCCATTTTCCCGGCATCACTTATGGATTGACCGTGGGTGACTGGGAGAGCGGATATGTCATCCCTCCACACTCATACCAACACCTTCTCCAGTACAATAAAATGTTAGTTTTAGCGATTTTGATCTTGTTATGATTAAGCAGGTCTTCCCTGGCAACAGTGCCAACACTCGACAATTGCTGGCTCATCGTGTAAATATCAGATTGATGTCGATCAGCTGTATGAAATTATCGAATTTTTGGTTTGTATTGCTTCTCTCAAATATATACAACAGTATGGACATAGCTTTCAGCACAGAATGACGACTGTCTTTTATACGTAAATGCAATCCCCCGTTTAAACACAAAACGTTTTTTTTTCAAGAAATGTATTGCTGACAAAAAATTTTTTCAAAAAATGTATTGCTGGTACTTTTGCTATAAAATTGAATTTTTATACTTTCATGATGTTTTGACCCCAGTTTGGGATCCTAACAGAAGGTACTACCACGGATCAGGATGGACCTGCAAACAACAGTAATTAAGAGGTGGTTCCACGCCCCTCAAAACCTCCCGATGAGGCCTTACTGCCGGGCGTACTTCATCCGTTTGTTAATCGGTGCAATTTTAATCGTGAAACGATTAGCAGTGGATTTATACAAATGTTCGTATTTTTCAACAACCTATGACTTGATTTCTATAAACAACATCAGGATTATGTACCACATCAGTTCCTTTCTTCCTTACTTTTACCTTTTTTATGTCCCCACAGAAAGTAGGTGATCATGGCTCTCCACAACTTTCCGTCCCATGTAGCTCTTAATAAACTTTGTATTTCTGTTATTTATCCTAGGCCCTGTTCCGCCATCCATTTACTTAAGTTCATTATGTTATGCGTTGTTTTCCACTGTCCCTCTTGCTCTCAATCTGTCCTGTGAGTATCAGATTTTCCAAGCACTCTTTCCTCATTATGAGCACCAGAAACCTCAGCTCTCTCTTCCTGGTGTTAAGTATAAGTTTCCATTTTTTTTTCTAAAACTTCGCCGTTGCTCACATGTGCGGTCCATGATATCCTCAGCATCCTTCTGTAGAACCACATTTATGTTGCTTCAAGTCTCTTCATCTTTGAGGAGATTGTCCAGCACTCACTGCCATACTGGAGAACAGACATCACGTAACAGTTTAGTATTCTTTTCCTTGTTTCTAGCGAAGTTTTT
>OZ038504.1:59612252-59634752 GCA_964036315.1 Acanthosepion esculentum
CCTCCGCGTTGAGTCTGAGGCCCTCATCAACAAATTCTGAAGTTCTTATCAGAATGATCAGAGAGTTTTCCGAGCTACCGTACCTTCTTAATCTCCATTAGATTCATCCAACTCTTTCCGAATCCTCTGAACTGTTCTCAGATGGACACCTAAACTCTTCGAAATGTTCATATTAGAGCTTCCGGTGCGAATGCCAAGCATTACAGCATACCGTTTTCAAAATTTCTGGCGGAGTGAATTGCGTCATGGTGCTTGTTTTCTCACAGACGGTGCCCAACTGACCCTACTAAACTGAAGTCGACAAAATACGTAAAAAAAAAAATAAATAAAAAATAAACACGACGCCCATGCGCGAAATTAAAAATATAAAATGGCGACAATTTACTCATTGCACTCCGCAATCATGCTTGGGTATAACTAACTTAATACTTGTCCGGCACATTCGTCAATTAAAAACATACGCTTTTGGTGAGAGTGGAGAAGGTGATTATTTGAGTTATTTTATTATATTATATTTTTTTAATGATAGTAAATAAATAAATAAATAAAACCGATGGCAAATCTGATGGATTTTTTTTAATCAGAAAGTTAACACTAATCGCAGTGTTTTTTCCTGTCTAAAGATTATAATTCATTTTCCCCTCGACTGAAACCTGAAGAAGATTCTCTTATTTTCGAACAGATCTAATTAGTAATGATTTCTTAAAATAAAAATACGAAACAAAGAAAGAAACCTATTTTGTCGTATTAAATTTGATGTAAAACGAGAAAGTTTCTAACGTAAATCTTTTGGCTTATCAATTTTCTCATAATCGAAGCTGAACAGAATTTAAACTTTATCAGTTGTGTGTGTGTGTATACGTGTTAAAGAAAGGCGGGAGAACGAGAGAGATAAAAAAGCTAATTATTTAATTAATCAAAGGGTTACTGGTACATCAATGTTATCTCCAAGTTTTTTTCCCTTGTTTTGAAATCTTTAAAAAGCAGATATGATGTCGACTTTGCATTGCTTTTGGCTTCAGTCAAAGCAGGCACGAATAATACACATCCTCTCTCACACACACACACACATATATATATATATATATATATATATATATATATATATATACACACACACACACACGAGTATAGGATTGGTGTATACGAAATAAATTCCAATAACCAACAAATACTATTCTTAAAAGAGTGCTCAACACAGAGTAGAGCAAATATAATTATTCGAAAATTATAACACAAATATGTTATAAAATCACAAAAAGTAGCCATTTTGTTTCAACACTTCTGGTGTCTTATTAAGTGGTGGTGTTGAATGGCTATTTTTGTAGTGATTTTATAACATATTTATGTTATAATTTTCGAATAAAAAATGTATATATATATATGTGTGTGTGTGTGTTATCTAATATAGGAAATTCTATTAAAGACTCTTTTCGCCGAAGAAGTATATGTTCTCTTTGGTTTATTCAGTTTAAATGCAAGAAAGACAAAATTGTGTGCGAGGAAAATGTGTTGGAATATCTGAGGATAAGTGGGTATCATAAATCAAATTAATTATCCTAGCTTATCACCTCCTAATTTCCAGATTTGGTGAGTGTCTGTGCACCTCTGTGCTTGTTCGTCTTATCCATATCCGTATTAGACTCGTTTGGTATTGTAGGATTTTAAATCTGGGATTTGTTTTTGTTTTTTGTTATTTGCGTCTTTTAATAAAATTTTACACTGCCTCATCATCTTTACTTTTGTTTCGGATACTATTTTTCATCACACACACACACACACACACACACACACATATGGAGAACTTATGGCACCACCTACATGTACATATTGCATTAACATTTTTTCATTTATATATATATATATATATATATATATATATATATATATATATATAATGGACTCTCCCGTCGGTTTCGACGTATGATAATCTGACAGCTTTAATGATTCAGTTATGAAATTTTGTGCGATAATCTTAAGTGGCACTTAAGACCCACTAGTGATTTACAAAGGAGGCCATATATGGAGCAAGAGTGAGGATTGTGAGATGAGATCACTGTTAGATTGGCTGACCTTTTGGATCTTGCTTTCACTTCTTGAAGATGATTCGGACAAGCAGATTGAAAACTGCTGAGTCCACTAAAACACGTCGATCTCCATTCTACCCGCTCCAAGGCCAAACGCTCAAAGGTATCATGTGGTATATTGACTGCTGAGTTGTGGATAAGAATGAACGAATCTAGGTAAACCGCCAGAAAACCAACTCAAGTGATTTGATTAAATTGGTGAAGGCTTGTGCAGAACCATCCACACATTTCGGAATTATTGATACACTCAGTCGGTGCAAATAAATGCCGCAGAAGAAGCAGGCAATAGACATCAGGCTTTTCGTGTAAGAGTTTTCCATCTCCAGTCGTGTTCAATAACACTAAAGAGCTTGGTCAGCACTTTAGTGTTATAGAACACACACACACACACACACACATATATATATATATATATATATATATATATATATAGTATTTTCCCGGCATCTAAGACACGGTGTTCAAATCATTTTACCGTATTGTCAGGCCTATAAGTCGCACTCTTCAGTATATTAACACTGACATTACCCCATATCTGAAACGGTCAGTCTCAGGACGTGAAATTTACGCTAATTTAATAATTCGTACAACTTTAGCATGAATTATTTACTGGTGAAAATTCTAGGGCGCATAATGAGGAAAGATAGTTTAGAAAATTTGATACTCACAAGACGTATTACAGGAAAGAGGGACGGGGGAAAGCAACCTAGCTACGAGCTCGTGCAAATGTCTGGTAGGACAGAATTTTGGAGATATAGCAATTTTGACTAAATTTACTGAGATACAAAGGTCAGGAAATTGTGGAAAGACATGTTTGTCACCATCCTAAAAAGGCACGTCACATGAAAGAAAAATTAAACACCGCAAATTAGACGTTTGCCTCATATACTATATTTTATTTTTATTAATAATTTCTTAGTTTTGTTTTTAGAACAATATTATCTTTTTGAGGCTGTTTCTCCTTCAAATCCTACAAATGATTGCGCTATAATAATAATAACCAACGTCTTATGACTGTCAATAGAATTTCGTAAAGTCGGATGTCATAAAAGACATGCTACTTCTAAATTCTTCAATGTAATTATCGCATTTGAATAGATGCGACGTTATCAAATCTTCGATATCTGAAAAATGTCAAACTGATCCATTGCCAATATTGATAACAATAATCGGATACAGTCGTCTATATCTCAAAAGTGTTATTGACTGAACCATTGCCAGTATTGATAACAATAATGTGATATAGTCGTCTATATCTCAAAAGTGTTATTGACTGAACCACTGCCAATATTGATAACAATAATCTGATGCAGTCGTCTATATCTCAAAAGTGTTATTGACTGAACCATTGCCAATATTGATAACAATAATCTGATGCAGTCGTCTATATCTCAAAAGTGTTATTGACTGAACCATTGCCAATATTGATAACAATAATCTGATGCAGTCGTCTATATCTCAAAAGTGTTATTGACTGAACCATTGCCAATATTGATAACAATAATCTGATGCAGTCGTCTATATCTCAAAAGTGTTATTGACTGAACCATTGCCAATATTGATAACAATAATCTGATGCAGTCGTCTATATCTCAAAAGTGTTATTGACTGAACCATTGCCAATATTGATAACAATAATCTGATGCAGTCGTCTATATCTCAAAAGTGTTATTGTCTGAACCATTGCCAACATTGATAACAATAATCTGATATCATCGTTTATATCTCCAAAATGTTATTGCCACTTTTGATATCAATAATTTCAAACAGGACAATGAGAAATGTCTCAACATTTTTTCCCCCTGGACAAGCTCTTTGTACGATGGAGGTAAGTTTTAAGATATAGGCCTTTCCATAGGTTGCCAGTTGATGTCCGTTCTGAAAAAGGAATGGGCGGATGGATGAAAGCGGGATTGGCGGTCCGAGTTCAAAATCTAGTCTAGTGTAATTTGTTCATTTTCGCAAAGACGCCCTTGGGAAATATCTGAATCTCTCACCTCTCCTCAGGTATGGGTTAAATAGCAGAACAGACAGGGTTATCAAGAGTTGTACCAAGTGTAGAATTAGCATTTTTTTATGTGCCATATTCTTTCAGGACGTAAACGATCATGGATCTCCACCTCCCTCTATCCCTTGCAGCTCTCAGCAAGCTCCTTCCCTCTGCTTCTTCCCTCAGACCACGTTCTTTCATCCATCTGCTCAAGCCCGCCAGGAATGTCACGCGCTGCTTTCCCTTGTCTCTCTTTCTCTCTATTCGACCCGTGAGTATCAGATTCTCCACTCCCACCTTCCTCATTATGTGTCCCAGAAACTTCAGCTGCCTCTTCCTGATATTAAGCATAAGCGTCCTCTTTGTTTCAGTCCTCTCTAAGACCTCATTGCTGCTCACACGCTCGGTCCATGATATCCTTAGCATCCTTCTGTAGAACCACATCTCCGTCGCCTCGATTCTCTTCTTCATCCTTGGGGAAATCGTTGCCGTAAAGAAGGACAGATGTCACGTAACAGCTCAGTATTCTCTTCTTGGTTACCAAAGAAATACTGCTGTCTCGCAATACTCTGCCCAGCTTTTGAAATGCGTCTTTGGCTACCCCAATGCGTCTACGGATCTCAGTGTCGCACTTACTGTTCTCTGTTAAAACGCTTCCCAGATATGTAATCTTCCACGTCGGCTTGATTCTAGTGTTTCCGACCTGCAAATCGCATTTCGGGCTCATCCTCTTACTGAGGACCATGCGTTCTGTCTTCTTGTAGTTTATGCTTAGTCCCTACTTATCAGTCTCCGTCGCTACCTTCTGTAGATTTTGTCATTTCTTTTCCGTGTCTGCTATCAGTACTGTGTCATCTGCGTATTATGTTGTTAAGACTGTGGGCGCCAACGCTAAATCCAGGTATGGTTTCCAATTCTCTCAGAATTGCCCCGCTGGTGATCCGAATTTCAAAGTGATTTCCTGAAGTGCGAGAACGGTATTATTTGTGTTTCGTGTGGTCGTTCTTTTACAACTGATTCCCCACAGGACTCTTGGACCTCACCCTGCCACTGAACAGAAAGCGAGAGGGTGTAATTCACTGAAACACTCACCATTCCTAAAAAAAAAAAAAAAAATCGCCATCTTTTAGGTTAGATAACTGTATCTGAGAACAGGCATATAAAATACTTGCAGGCACCTAATACGTAAATTAAAGTATACAATTATGGAATACACCTTAGATTTAATCTACGTTGGCTGAATGTTTACCTGGCTTCCTGATGTGTATTGTTCTGTGAAATCTCTGAAAGCAAAGGTCATGACATTTCGCCACTGTATTCTCCGAGATTCTTGTTGGAAAGATTGAAACCTAAGTGCGGAAAAATTATTTTAAGATGACTCATCTTAGTTAGACTTCGAGTATTGCCAAATATATGGGCGCTAGGAAACGATAGTGTCCTTAAGTGATAACGAGACGTTGAACTTTGCCTGACGTCATTGAAATTCTTTCAATTAACGCACCAAAACACTCCAGGAAGCAAAACACGATTACTTCAGACGTCTGCGCTATTTAAGTGCGACGGAATAATAGCGAAACCTTTCATTTGCTTCCGAATTTTCATTAATGTCGACGAGATATTTAAATTTTTAATTACTATCCGATTCACTGCCAAAGTAAGAAGACCAAGAATTAAAATGTTCTCGGGCTGAATTTCTGGTATGAGGACTTACCAACAAATACATTATACGCATGCGAACTATTGGCATCTTTTATTATCACGTTTCGGCATTTGTTACCTCCAGCCTTCAACAGCTGTTTTCTGATAAAAGAATTTAAAACGGAAACCTTTATTTAATCTACACTAATAGATTGTTCTCGTTCCGCTGACCATCTCTCGGAATATCTCGTCTGCTCAGTTATTGTTCTTCCCGTCGATATTGAGTCCAAGTTTGCACTGTCCTGCCCGGGGATTGAACTCATAGTTAGAATGAAATCAATACTTAAATTCACTAGGTTATGTCCTGTGGGACAATCCTGAGTGCAAGAGCTTGGAGCCTTAAACTTAATGTGCCCCATGGTATATAGCGTCATCTGTTTCAAGTAGTTCTTTTGATTCATTTTTTAAAATCGTACTCTAAGAAGATATTGCTCTAGAAATATGGTTGGCGTGTGGGCCTTGCAACCATCATGTGCTCGTCACTGGTTGCTCACTCACTGGTGTCATTTGACTTGTTCTGATAAAAAAGTTAAATTATCGAGTAACCTAAATTTGTTGGCAAAGAGAAGTATAGTGTATTTGTGTGTGCAAGCGTAGTACCCGTCAAAAATGTCTGACAAATTGTGTATAGATCACAATATTGTTTTGTGAAAAGTTTTAAGAAGAAAACTAGAGGCCACAGAAATATGGTTCTACAGAAGGATACTGAGAATTCCATGGAAAGCAGAAGTTTCTTGGACACATGTGGAAGAAGGATATGGAAAACGTAATACTAACTGGGAATTTGGGATTACGATCATATCACGTTGAAACATGGGTTCCTCTTAGATCACTGCAGTTAATCAATATCGTGCCTAGTCAGTACCTAGATGGGTGGCCGCTTGGGAATACCAGGTGCTGTAAGCTTGGATATGCGGGTGGTGTTATGGACAATGGCTCGGAATTGTTAATCGGATAGCAATTCCGGTTGGGTCCGTTATATTCCCTAACGTGCAAAATATTATTGGAAAAGGTATAAATTTCCTTCTCCCCCAAGCTATGACTTAATTAGTAATATTTATATCACTAAACCATTATTATATCAAAGAAAATTCTTATAATCTCAAAGTATTTTCTGGTTTTACATAACCTGCAAAGGGTTGATAAACCGTAGAAAACGAGTCAAACCCAAATCACGGTGCATTTCGAGGGCAAGGTAGTCATCTGTGTGAATGGATAGTTTATCCTGGAGCAGGAACCTTAGAAAAAATAGAGAAACTGTTGAGGGTAACAAAGGATATGACGTTTTGTAGAGCAATGATCGCCTATGGTGTCCTGATCGGACGCAGCCCATAGAAGAATCATCATCATCATCCTACTTATCCTCCTCATCCTTCTTCTCCTTCCGTACTAGTGAACACTCTGTTTTCGATGAATGTAAGTTCGTTTGCTTGCTTTATTTTCTGGACAGTCCGGGTTTATTTTTATTTCTTATTGTATTTATCCATTTAGTTGTCTGAGTTTGGTCTTGTTTATTTTTTTTCTCTCTCTCAGGATTATTCGTCAAATCCACCGTATGTGAGCCAATTCTGTTGCCAATTCCACCGTATGTGAGCCAATTCTGTTGCCAATTCCACCGTATGTGAGCCAATTCTGTTGCCAATTCCACCGTATGTGAGCCAATTCTGTTGCCAATTCCACCGTATGTGAGCCAATTCTGTTGCCAATTCCACCGTATGTGAGCCAATTCTGTTGCCAATTCCACCGTATGTGAGCCAACTCTGTTGCCAATTCCACCGTATGTGAGCCAATTCTGTTGCCAATTCCACCGTATGTGAGCCAATTCTGTTGCCAATTCCACCGTATGTGAGCCAATTCTGTTGCCAATTCCACCGTATGTGAGCCAATTCTGTTGCCAATTCCACCGTATGTGAGCCAGTTCTGTTGCCAATTCCACCGTATGTGAGCCAGTTCTGTTGCCAATTCCACCGTATGTGAGCCAATTCTGTTGCCAATTCCACCGTATGTGAGCCAATTCTGTTGCCAATTCCACCGTATGTGAGCCAATTCTGTTGCCAATTCCACCGTATGTGAGCCAATTCTGTTGCCAATTCCACCGTATGAGAGCCAATTCAGTTGCCAATTCCAACTGAACCGCAAGAAAATGTCCTACACATATGATTTGAAAGCGATGAAGGCTTGTGCAGAACGATCCAAACATTTCAGAACTGATAACAAAAGACCTGGTGCCACTAAATGAATTTAGAATTGTCTTTCTCTTAGACTGATTGACAACCAAGACTAAATATAAGACGAGGAAAATATATGTACATTAGCTTTATTGCTGAGTTGGAGTAGTAATCTCGGATACGACTCTTAATATCGGATTCCTTACGCCTCTGTGGCTGTCTTGGGTCAGCAGCATAAGACTTCAGTGTCTTCTGTGAGTGCCCTTCCAAAATGTCGAAGGACAGGCAGATGACCCTTCTACAGCAAAATCAAACTGATAGCCGTTTGTATACCGTGTTACTGGCTCGAAAACGAACACTGTTGTTTGAAGCTGAATGAAAATACATTTCTTTTGCAACGGGGATTGGCTTGCCACTCTAGTAGGCGGATATGAGCAGCCTATTAATATTATTATTATTTCCGTTCTCAACAACATCATCATATTTTAGATCTTGAAGGTGATGATGATAAAAACTTTCAGTCATCTTTCTCTTTTCATTCTTCATTGTCTTTCCCTTTATTAGCTTCATCTTCATCATATTTTTTCGTTTTCTTCCTCTTTGTTTTATCAAATAAATGCCTCCAGTAAGTACATTTAACTTAATTCGATCACGGGAGCTAACTGGATACAACTTAGAATATTCTCTCTCTCTCTCTCTCTCTCAGTGTGTGTGTCTCTCTCTCTCTCTTTCTCTCTCTCTCAGTGTGTGTGTGTCTCTCTCTCTTTCTCTCTCTCTCTCAGTGTGTGTGTGTCTCTCTCTTTCTCTCCCTCTTAACCTCCTTCCTCTCCTATTTTTCTCTTAAGCTCCCTCCTTACCTATCCTTCTCTCTTAAGCTCCCTCCTTACCTATCCTTCTCTCTTAAGCTCCCTCCTTACCTATCCTTCTCTCTTATGCTCCCTCCTTACCTATCCTTCTCTCTTATGCTCCCTCCTTACCTCTCTCTCTAACCTCACTCCTTACCCCTCTCTCTCTCTTTAACCTCACTCCTTACCTCTCTCTCTCTTTAATCTCGCTCCTTACCTCCTTCTCTCTCTTTAACCTCACTCCTTGCCTCCCTCTCTCATCCTCCTTCTCATAGTTTAAAATCCTATTTTCATTATCTATACTAACCAAGTAGCTTTTACTAAATACTGGTCCCATTGATTATGGCTTCGACTAATCGCAGTAGGCTAAACCAAAATAGTCAAAGTGAATTCTGTATGAAAATAACGGCCTTATTATGCCAGACGATTCTAGAATTCCTAATTTAGATGACCCTTGATTAGATGGAGAAAAAATGATGTCCATCACAAATTATTTTTTGTCTATTTGTAAATGTAATACATTTCGACAAGTTCGAAAGAAACAAATAACTAAAGCCTGCCGAAAATAAATATACTGCACATTTTCCCCTCTAACCACCCCTCTCTCTCGATCCCTCCTTCCTCTCTAATCACCAACCTTTCCTTCCTTTTCTCCTCCATCTTTTTTTTCTCTTTCTCCTCTCTACCCTTTAAGCTAACGGTTAGCGTTCGCCTCCTGAACAGTTTGACCTCTCCCACTTAAAGTTATTCAAATATCAAAATATGCAGGTGACACTTAGATTAGAATATCTCCAACACCTGTTGATATTTGCATCAAGTTGAGAATTCCTACATAGAATAAAATCGACCACTGAATAAATATATAATATAATATAATATATATATATATATATATATATATATATATATATATATATATATATATATATATATATATATATATATATAATATGTGTGTGTGTGTTTGTATATATATGTGTGTGTGTGTATATATATATATATGTGTGTGTGTGTGTACATATATGTGTGTGTATATATATATATATATGTGTGTGTGTGTGTACATATATATATATATATATATATATATATATATGTCTGTGTGTGTATACAGTGCGTTCGATAAAAGTGACTCACCTGATTTTTTTTACTTAAAAATTTTTTCGACTATTGTTTTGAGGGTCAAACTAATTTTGAATCTTACTAATATAAAGACCCCTTCCCGACCACCTACTAAAAACGTTTACTCACCCTAAGGTATTCTATTGATAATTATTATTTTGGATATGAATGAGATTTAGGGAAAAACTCTGTGCAAAAAAATTGACTCACTTATTTCCTGCAACTAGTAATCAATAGAAACATAACCGAACAGCTTTAAATAAAGAATAATAGAGGTATAATTTATTTATAATAGGTAATATAGTTCGAAATATTTACTAATCTATGGGTGCTCCTTTATTTTGAATGACCTTTTTCAAGTTTTTGGCATTGACTTGATTAGGTTCTGGCAAATCTCATCTCCAAGCATTGAATTCCATTTGGATATGAAATTCACAATCAAATCCTCTTTGTTTCTCAACTGCTTTCTCGAGAGCCTGGACTTTATAATGCTCCATAAGTTTTCTATGGGGTTGAGGTCAGGAGATTGGGGCGGCCATGTCATAACACTCACCCGCTTCTCATCAAAGTATTCCTTCATCAATTTTGATCTGTGACAGGGAGCATTATCCTGCATAAAAATGAGGTTGGTTGGGTCAATTTGCACCCTTTCAGCAGAAGGGAGCAGAGAAGACTCTAAACTTCTCTTCTACTGCTCGCTCCTGAGTGTCTTTTCAATAGGTTTTAAGAAACCAGTTCCATGAAAAGAAAAGCATCCCCAGAATATTATACTGAACGGATGCTAGACAGTACTTACTGCTAAATTCAAAGAGCTTTCAAAGATTCTTCTTCGGATTTTAGATCGCTTAATCATTTGGATTTAGCTCAAATTTCGTTTCAACGGAGATGAGAAGATTTAGTAAAAAAAATCAGGTGAGTCAGTTTTATCGAACAGCACTGTATATATATATATATATATATATATATATATATATATATACACACGAACACACACTATATACAAAGTACTCAATCCGACCCACATTCCAGAAATTATATTTTTAAGGGATTCTTGGTCGGGGTGAGAACATTTCGGTACCCTAAGGGCACTTTACTTCAAAATCAGAAAGAGTCGGTTAATATTTCTAGAACGCATGATGAGAAAAGAAGGTTTGGAAAATTTGATACTTCCAAGACGTACGCTGTTTCCCTCTGAAACTTACCTGACGTGTTTGTGCAAATGGACGGTAGAATAAGAGCCAGGGAGGATAGTTAGGAGATAAATATTACTTAACCCTTTTCACGACGTTGACATGTATATACGGGGTTTTTTGTGGGGGGTGTTTTGTTTTTTACGGAAAGTGTATTTTTCAGACAAGGACGAATAAACTAACTGCAGACGTGTTTATACGTCGATCTTGATTCTTTTTATGCTCTTCTGAGCTTGAAACAAGTTCAGTTGTCAACTCGTACGTCTGGTAAAGGCTATAGCCACCGATCGGGTTACTCAAGGTAACTCAGTTTCTAAGTTACCATATTGAAAACAAATAAAACAACCCATCTGAAAATGAAACGTTTTTTTCCAAAATAATTTTCGGGGATGGCATTAAATATACAATGGAGAGAAACTTGTGGACAGATATCATCGTCCATGTCCTGAAGTGACACGACATACAGAATTTCATTTTTTTTTTGCCTGTAGTGCAACGTTTCAACCGGTCTCTTCTCCGGTGATCCTTAGAATGTATATGACTGTGTATTCGGTAATCCTGAGACTTACTGTTTTATTTCGCTACCAAGTGTTCCTTGCTTTTGTCGCTTTACTTATTTAGTATAAGCACCAAAAAAGTCCGTAGAATACATCTACCTGAAAGTGATTTTAATAACAGATAAACCTGCAAAAATTACGGTGTTGAATACAAGCACTGGCAACGTTCTTCAAGCAGAGTGACTTATCATACAAAAACTTGCACTACAAAGACGATTCAAGATTATTTTTCGTTGAAGGTACCTCAGCCATTTTTACTACAGAAGACAATACGCGTAATAATCTAACTGGGTTTCGGGGATAATGAGTTATCATTATTTCAGTCAGTTATGTGCCAAACGTGATACACGCTTAGTCGATCATGTATCTTTCGATACGTGACTGACGAGGCAGTTTTTCCCGCAGTAGGTTGTCATTTCTTTCTGCGGTTAGACCAGTTGCCACCCAAGGCTATAGAACCCGGTCAGTCCTGCTATTTACGCAGGAAGAAGAGGACACCTTTCATACCTTTCCCAAGGGTATTAGCACGTAAGTGAATGTAATGGATTTGAGTGGAATTCGAACTCGGCTCTCCGATTCCGCAATCCGAGCCACTATCCATTAATCCACCGTGCTTCCTATCATTATTTACACTATTTATATTCGGGCTATTCCTCTCATATTTGTTGTTGTTATCACAACGTTTCGACCTTTCGGCTCTCCGGCCTTCCTCAGGTGTATATCGATCTAGGTAATCTACAGGGAATTCCGAACTGAACCCTTTATTTAATCTACAAGGGTAGACTCTTCTCGTTCCACTGCCCATGTCTAGAGATATCTCGTATAGTTCTTATTTTCTCTGCAGTACTAAAGAAATCCTAATTAATTTAGATGATAAATGTACCTACTAAATGTCTAGACATTTTTTTGCTAATGTCACATTACAAATCAATATATTTACATCATTATCTATAACAAGTTGTAGGAAGTGTATTAAAATTACAAGCTCTGTTTTGTTCGGCTTTTTTTTTATCATTTCACCCCAAGCAAGGTAACATGGCCATTAAGACGCAAGGGGGGAACTGAGTGTAAAAGAATGAGAAAAAGAAAACATTATTAATGACAGAGAACAATAAAAGAATAGGAAGTAAGAAGACAGAAGATAACGATTGACATTACATTTAGATTTTTGAGGATCAAACTTAACTAGAAAGCAAAACACTGGAAGAAAGTTCCACAAGCGAGAAGTACGAGAGAAGAAACTATTAGCATAGAACTTACGGTTACATCTAGCAATTTCAACTGTAAAATGATGATACTATGTTGCCAATCTAATGCTGCGCTTAAATTAATAAAGTCGAGATACCAAAGAGGAAATCTCATCAGAACGATTACCATCAAAATATTTATAGAAAAGGCACGAGAAAGCTACGTTACGGCGATGGGAAAGTAACTGAAGCTGAGATGCCAGGTCAAGGCCAAAATCATTGCAGATTCTTTTTTTGATATTATCAAGAATCTTGAAATACATAGCAGAAATACCAAACCAGATTTGACAGCAATATTCAATGCATGGGGGGAAAGGTTGATTTCTAAACGTCTAAGATAGATGTACCGTTGCAAAAACGTTGGAGCAAAGCCGTTTTGTTTGCTGGGACGATACACCAATGGATAATACTCACAAAAATGAGGACAATAGTTCGTGTGTAAATAATGCACACCCTGGTGCAAATTAATTGAAACAAAACGAATAGTTCCGTTATTATTTACATTTTTCCGCATTTTTCCAATGAAACATGTTCCATGAAGTCGTTCCTTGCAGATTGACCATAGATTCTCAACTGGATTTAAATCAGGAAAGTTTCCGGGCCAATGTATAGTACTTTGATTTGCTCATTGGTAAGGCTTGCCAGTGTGTTTGTGCAGCGTTATAATTTTCGTACGCTTCCTTGGAGTAACGTACATCGCAGACAATGGCCATAGGACAACTAATCGACAGTCGAGACAGTAGTGTCCGGGTGTATTAGAAAATCTGATGCAATCACGAATGATGCAATATTTTTCAAGGCCAAACAAATTTTATCATACACTCCGAAAATAGATTCATATTACTGCACGCCACTGGAAATGACCTAATCTGAGGGAAAATAGAAATCGGTTACACCCCCCTGCCATTCCAGTGGGTCTAAAACTGACCGTATGGTGAAAGAAAGGAAACTAAAGCGGTTGTTTAAATTAATTTGCACAAGGGTGTACATATGATTTTGTTGAAGGTCGATCTGACATCAACCGTAACAAAAGAAAACAAAAGTTTAATCATTACATAGGAACACTAAGCATCAACTCACTGCCGGTGTCAATGGTTTATTTACAAAAAAATAAAAATACACTCGCAAAAATGGAGGTTTCTTGATTTCACCATTGCATTCATCTCCAAGTACTTAGCTGCTCTCTTCTCGGTCAACCATTGTCCCATAACAGGAATAGTTTTGCCATGGACAGAGCTCGGGGTGAAATCGGTTTATTAATTTTCACTTAAATATCTGGAAAGTGCTGTAACAGACGACGCAAAATTCGATACTGAAATCCAAAGGCGCATCGGGATAGCCAAAGATGCCTTCAAAAAGCTAAGCAGAGTATTAAGAAACAGGAAAATTTCGTTAGAAACAAAAGAAAGAATACTTAGATTATTTACATTATTCAGACTGTTATCCTCATCTTTATTGCCATATTCACAACGTTTCGGCCGTTGTACGCTCCGGCCTTCATCAGGTGTTTGGATTTTGGAGATGAGGGATTATGATTACTTGGATTATATACATTGTCCGAACTGTTATCCTCATCTTCATTGCCATATTCCCAACGCTCTGGCCTTTCATCAGGTGATTGGAATTTCGAATCTAACCCTTTATTTCTTCCGCCGGAGTAGATCTCCTGAGCCGACCAAGCATAGATATGAATACAATATGGAAACCAGTAATAATTATTGATCGGAAAAGCAATGAATAACAATAAAAATTGCAATATAGCTCTGGTAAAAAATGCAATAATAACAGAAAAATTGCAATAAGAGAACTGGTAAAAAATGGATTTGAGACATTTGGTTTATAAGTCCCCAAAATTCATACATAGATGTCCTCAAGGACACCTGGCCCAGTGGATAGAGATGTTGGTTAGATCCAGTATGAGTTCAATACCAGTCCACAGCAGTAGTAAATCAAGTGGAGAGTTCAGTTAGAGGGAAATAACTGTGACATCCGGAAGAGGCATGGAACTAGAACAATCTACCGGAGCGTACAATCTCAATGAAGATGGGGATAAGAGTCCGAATAATGTAAATAATGCAAGTAATTATAATACCTCATCTCAGAGATATAGACAGATATTAAAAGAGTAATATGTGGTATATGTCCTCCTATACAGCCATGAATGCTGGACAATCTGCTCGAGGAAACATGTTTCTACAGAAGGATGTTGAGGATAACATGAACCGAATGTCAGCTACGGCGAGTTTTTTTAACAAAAAACTTAAACTTGACATCAGGGAGAGACATTTAGAAAAAAATGTTTCCTTCCTTTTTTCACTGCTCCTCTTTTTTCACTCCTCCTCTTTTTCCCCCTCTTCTTTTTTCCCTCCTCTTCTTTTTTCCCTCCTCTTCTTTTTTTTCCTCTTCTTTTTTTCCTCTTCTTTTTTTCCTCTTCTTTTTTTTCCTCTTCCTTTTTTCCTCTTCCTTTTTTTCCTCTTCTTTTTTTTTCTCTTCTTTTTTTTCCTCTTCTTTTTTTTCCTCTTCTTTTTTTTCCTCTTCTTTTTTTTCCTCTTCTTTTTTTTCCTCTTCTTTTTTTTCCTCTTCTTTTTTTCCTCTTCTTTTTTTCCTCTTCTTTTTTTTCCTCTTCTTTTTTTTCCTCTTCCTTTTTTTCTCTTCTTTTTTTCCCTCTTCTTTTTTTCCCTCTTCTTTTTTCTCTCTTCTTCTTTTTTTCCCTCTTCTTTTTTCTCTCTTCTTCTTTTTTCCCTCTTCTTTTTTCTCTCTTCTTCTTTTTTTCCCTCTTCTTCTTTTTTTCCCTCTTCTTCTTTTTTCCCTCTTCTTCTTCCCTCTTCTTCTTCCCTCTTCTTCTTCTTTTTCCCTCTTCTTCTTCTTTTTCCCTCTTCTTCTTTTTTCGCCACTTTATTAGGAACATACGACTGCTTCAGCAACAATAACCGACGAGTTTAAGTATTCATCACATCGTGCGGAATCAGCTCAAGCATACACAACCACAATTTGAACTCTATTCGCTCATTTTAGATTTCCAAACTAGTGGCCGTTTTACCACAGCGGATCCCGAAGGAGGCGGTTAATTAATCTCACATCAAATAGCCTTTTCTTAATTGTTTCTTACGATTATTAAAATATTAGATTACCAGTAAATTTAAAGTCTTTTACAAATAACTGAAGTAGGCCATCTCCATTTAAGATTGGCGGGAAACCGATGACTTTTTAATACTTAGAAAGTGCTTAGGAAAATGTGACCGGTTTTTGAAATAATTCATAATTTTATTTAGTACTATTCAGATATTGTTCGCCCGTTTCCAGTGTGTGGAAGCATATACTGCCTGGCACAAGGATTGAACTGAACCCTTTAATTAATCTATGAGACGTAGACTGTTCTTGTTCCACTGCCCATGTCTAGGGATATCTCATTTAATTCATATTTTTATTTAGTACTGTCCAGTTATTGCTTGCCTGTTTCCAGTGAGTCCAAGTACATACTGCCCGACCTAGGGATTGAACTCACAACCACTGTTACCAAATTCACAAACCAGCACTCTAATTTACTAGCCCTAAGATGATAGTCCAAATTCAGACAGTAAAAAAAAAAATTACAATTGCATAGTCAATCAATTATGCGCCATGCGTGATACACGCTTAGACGATCATGTATCTTTCGATTCATGACTGACGAGGCAGATTTTTTCGCCGCGGTAGGTTGCCTTTTCTTTCTGCAGTAGACCAGTTGCCAACTAAGGCTAGAGAACCCGGTCTGTCTTGCTACTTGCCCATAGCTGGGGGGGGGGAGAAGAAGACGGTTCATACATTTCCCAAGGGTATTAGCACGTAAGTGAATTCAATGGATTCAACTGGAATTCGAACTCGACTCTCAGATTCCTCAATCCATTGCGTTATTTTATGAGATGAAAAAATAATCTGTAAAATTTACCATCTGTCTGAGCCACACCTTCGACTTTAAACACCCGACTTCGCAGATCCTTCCGCGTTTATCGTCTCATTGAGCCTCCCACTCCACTTTTAGCGCCTGACTTAGCCTCCTACTCCACTCCACTCTTACTTTTAGCGTCTCCCACTCCACGTCTTATTTGATGGCGCCGTGCTTAATTTCGAAACTGAAATTTCTTGATCGATGTGGTAGAATCTTAAAGATTTTCTTAATCATTACAAAATAAAATAACCTTTTTTTTTTTCTTTTTTTCTTTTTTTTTCGCCTCTCTGTCAAAACGGAGTAACAAGGAGGTTACTTCCCTTCTTGGTGTCAGTTACTAATCAGACTCATTCAAAATAAACAAAATGAAATCGGAAAGCTTTTAAGTGGGATGTCGATAAGGCTCTTTTTTTTTTCTTTTTTTTTTTTTAGTAGAACAGGGCGAGAAGATTTCAACATTAAGAATTAACCATCTAAATCATGATTTTAACTTTGTCTCTAATATCTACACATCGTACCAAGAATTAACACAATCAGAATTTGATTTTACTTAAGACCCCCAAAATTCCACCATCCTCACTTAATAACTTAATTAAAGAGAAATAGAATTACACAAGTAGAACTACGGATCACTTGGAAGCGAAGAGGAGATACGTCAGCTAAATATAATGAATTTTTAACAAGTTACCCTGTTTCTCTATCTATATCTCTGAGATGAGGTATGATTACTTGTATTATTTACATTATTCGGACTGTTATCCTCGTCTTCATTGCCATAATCACAACGTTTCAGCCGTTGTACTCTCCGGCCTTTATGTCTATGTCTCTCTATATCTCTGTCTATATCTCTGAGATGAGGTATTATGATTGTATTATTTACATTATTCGGACTGTTATCCTCATCTTCATTGCCATATTCACAACGTTTCGGCCGTTGTACGCTCCGGCCTCCTTCAGATGATTGGAATTTCGTACCAAACCCTTTATTTCGTCCACCAGAGTATTCTATTGTTCTAGTTCCATGAGCCATGCCTCTTCCGGATGTCAGAGTTATTCCCTTTAACTCAACTCTCCAATTTTTTGGTTCGCCTCTGCTTTGGGTCTATTCACTGGATCTAACCAATGACTTTATCCACTGGGCCATGTGCCCTTAAGGACAAGTTACCATGTTTCTGTTTTTGTAAGCTTAACGCATGACCAGTGCGTACAAATCCCCCCATCGACCACCCAAGCCTGATTGGGGGTCCTGGGCAGTGCTTTTTTACTTGGGCGGAAAGTTCTTTGTTCTTGATGCCAGCACCGTTTGTTCCAATGTGGTGCCGCCAATGTCAAAGGACCAGCAGTACGTACTCTTGTGTTTGCTTGGCATCATGCGAATGGTTGTGTGGACGACGCGACAGACGGAATTTCACGGAGACGAGAAGTTCTCTTCTCAACTGGTCGCTTTCTTTAAGCATCAGCTTAAAGTCAAGATCAGGGCGGAAAAGGTGCGTCCCTCTTCGCTGAAATTCGGCAAATGTTGGGTGAGAGTTTCGCAATTGGTGCGTGTGAGAGGAGCTGACATTGAGTGGTTGTTAGACGCAAGTTAGGAAAAAGGATTTTTGAGCCACGGCTTGAAACATCAGTCACCCCAGACTTGGTTAAGGTAAGATAAGCGATTGACCAACTCGGTCAGAACTAGCTAGAGTATGCAAGTGCTTAGGCCACCATTTTTGTCCCACGTGTATTTTATTGCCCCATCCCCTCCCTCCCTTTTTAGGTGACAGATGTTCTTGTTCTCTGGCGTGATCAGATAGGACCAACGTCTGATATTTCTACCCAGTTAACCAGAATTTCTGCCGCATTTTCACCATTGGGCGGGACCCGATACTAACACATATTTATTTTGCAGGTTTCATTGTATATATTCATTGTATCCCCCGCCCTGTTTTTCTCTGAATAAAATTTCATATTAGGATTCTAGTGGAATACTTGAGGTATTTTGGTAATTATGGTGCGAGAGTTTTTGTTGCAAATGTGGTATTATGGTGAAAGGATTATTGTCAGTACGATTGGGTCCATGAGAGCGACTAGCTAGTTATGAGTTAAGACTAGAGAAGACCACACTTTTTCCCCCTCCCCCAACTCCGCCCTTGTGGCATATTTTGTAATTTCTACAAATAAATATTAAGATCAAAGTGTAGTATCTGTTCTCAGATCGCTCGCTTGATCGGCCTTTTGGGCTGAGAGTCGATCACTTGATACATGCCTGGCACAGGGATTCGTCCCTGCGCTGGTAGTATCGCGGCTACGTCTAGCTATGACCAGCTTGGACAAGCTAGGACCAGCTAAGACCAGCAAAGTCCAGCGGCCCGGGTGGAAACACTCGGGTACCCACGTTAAAAACCGACCTTGTGTCACAACCTAACTCAGTGGGGGGTTAAGTAAATATCTATCAAAATTCGCATTTTATCTATTTAAATTTATATACGTTACAAATTAAACTAAGCACAACTATTTTTCGAGGATTTTAATGCCATTTGAGGGGGGGGGGCTTATTTTTTTCGTTTAAATCCGTGAATTTGTTTTGCTCAAAAAGCACTAAATAAAATTCACTATTTTTATCCTTAATGTTGAATGTGTTAAAATTATTCAACTTTTAAACAAGAAAAATGTCAAGTTGATGTTAAAAATTGCCACAAAACATTGTTGATTTAAGATGAAATGATCTATTATGACATGTCTCTAATTTGTATTTAGATACAATTTTCCGAGTTGAATTATTCACCTATACTGCATATGATCCATTATTGTACATAATTAGGTTACGATTAAATTTGTATTTTATATGAATACTACCTTATGAAAATTGAGATGTATTATAGTCGGGGGCCGTAACATAGATTGGGGAGGGGACGTATCATAGATTCTAGAGGGAGCGTGACATGTTTTTTGTAGATTGTGGGTGGGGGGAAGACCCTTGCTCCGGCCCTGACTTAACGTATGTACATTTTTTTAAAAAAACCTCTCCTTCAAACCGAAACGAAAACGGTATTTTTAGATCAGAAATAACATATCGTTATCTGTGTAAATATTATCAACTCATTGATGAAATGTCTTTTTAAAAAAAAATCTATTAATAAATCTTTCATCACTTTATTGAAACGAGCAAAACAGGTAAGGAACAAAAATATTATTTAAAAAGTGAAGAGAGCAGTATTTTTCATTGTATCGTTTATTTCTCCGATAACGATCTTCAAAGACTTTATTACTTCACATGCAGGTGAACACATAGGATTATTCTTTTCTTTCCATTCGTTGGTTCCTGCATTTTTTACTTCGCCTTGCTTCCCCAACCGCGCCTACTCTTTGTCATGTTTGACAATTGTTTAGAAAATTGGTAGTACATTGTTCCGTTGTTGGCTTTCGTACTCAGAAAGCCTTTGTTACTGTTGTTGTTAAAATATTTACACTGCTGTCATCTTTCTCTCAGTCGTTCATGTACATTGCAAGGTACACGATTCACAATGAATCTATTTGTATCAAATGTGCAGCCTTAATACACTGGACTGGGAGGGATAGTTATAAGTCTCTCTCACACTTGTTTTCATCCACTTTTTTATCTTTTTTTCCCTCTCTCTCCTTTTAACTCTCTCTCCTTTTCTCTCTCTCTCTCTTGTTCTCTCTCTTGTTCTCTCTCTCTCTCTCTTGTTCTCTCTCTCTCTCTTGTTCTCTCTCTCTCTCTCTTGTTCTCTCTCTCTCTCTCTTGTTCTCTCTCGCTCTCTCTTGTTCTCTCTCGCTCTCTCTTGTTCTCTCTCGCTCTCTCTTGTTCTCTCTCGCTCTCTCTTGTTCTCTCTCGCTCTCTCTTGTTCTCTCTCGCTCTCTCTTGTTCTCTCTCGCTCTCTCTTGTTCTCTCTCGCCTTCTCTGTCTTTTACTTTCTCTGTCTTTTACTTTCTCTGTCTTTTACTTTCTCTGTCTTTTACTTTCTCTGTCTTTTACTTTCTCTGTCTTTTACTTTCTCTGTCTTTTACTTTCTCTGTCTTTTACTTTCTCTGTCTTTTACTTTCTCTGTCTTTTACTTTCTCTGTCTTTTACTTTCTCTGTCTTTTACTTTCTCTGTCTTTTACTTTCTCTGTCTTTTACTTTCTCTGTCTTTTACTTTCTCTGTCTTTTACTTTCTCTGTCTTTTACTTTCTCTGTCTTTTACTTTCTCTGTCTTTTACTTTCTCTGTCTTTTACTTTCTCTGTCTTTTACTTTCTCTGTCTTTTACTTTCTCTGTCTCTTTTCTTTTTACTTGTCTTTTTCCCTCATCTTCCACTCCCGTTGCCCTCCTTTCTCCCTCTCTCGTCTTTTCCCTCCTTTCTCTTTTTATTTCACTCCCTTTTCTTTATCACCCTTCATTTTCTTTCTCTATTTGGTTCTTTGTCTCTCCTTCTCTCTCTCATCTCTCTTTTTCTGTCGTTGTTTCTCTCTCTCTTCCTCTTCTCTCGTACATACAGCCACATACCACAATCTGCTTTAAACCTAGCTACTTGCCGCATTTGCACGTAGTGCTCACTTCCACGGCAATGTCTGCTTCGTTCAAATCAAAAATGTTTACGATGTCAATAATTGGAGATTTGTGTTGATCTGTAATCTTTGAATGAACGGAGGGTGGCACACAATCAACAAAATACATTTCCATTCATGCGTTTCTTTCATTAAGATCCCCCCTTTTAATAAGGCCATCTTTACTCGCTCTTAAATCACTAGCATTGGCTTAAGGCAGCTGAAATAAAGCAATTATCGCGTACGAACTGTGGTATTTTTTTCATGATACATGTTCATGTTAACACGAATTGGCCGCCACTTGGCATGAACTTGAAAATACGTCTCTTCAAATTAGCAGCGTTGGAGCTTCTCAGCCTTTTCATCTAGTTTCTCATTTTTTTAAAATCTTTATTCGATAGGACAGCGTCTCGTTTGTGTTCATACATTTCTTGACGTGGTTAACTCTCTAACTGGTTTGCACAAATTCTTATCGCTTGAAAAGGCATCAGACATTCTGTCAATTATGATAAAAGAAAATGATATCCTCGGTCCCATATATTACGTTAGTGATACCGCATTTCTTAAAAGACTTAACCATTTTATCACTCCTACCCCCGCCCCACTGATTCTTCACCCACATGACCATCTGAGCAATTGTTGGTCTTTTCGTTCGTTTGCTTTTAGCACTCATGAACCGATAACACCACGACGTATGACCAATAAATAAATGTACGGCTTTTATCACATGGATTTCTCTTCACATTAAAAAATTATCATTTTTGTAGAAACGGATAATCCATACCTTTTTGATGCACCACCCACCCGTAGGCTTTATTCTTAAGATCGTGTCATTTTGTGCTTTTGAATCTTGAAAATTACGTGTGAATACGTTTATTCACCGATGTGTAGGATTTTGACGTTAAATTTTGGGATAAAAATACTATAAGAAGCAAGAAACAAAGCTTTTGTGAATTTTGCTTATTTTTCTAGTTTTTCTTTGTTTGTTTTTTCTAGTTTTTGTTTGTTTTTTCTAGTTTTTCTTTGTTTGTTTTTTTCTAGTTTTTCTTTGTTTGTTTTTTCTAGTTTTTGTTTGTTTGTTTTTTCTAGTTTTTGTTTGTTTGTTTTTTCTAGTTTTTGTTTGTTTGTTTTTTCTAGTT
>OZ038504.1:59639752-59644752 GCA_964036315.1 Acanthosepion esculentum
CGTGTAAAACAAATATATATATATGTCATCCACAGACAGACTGTTTCGCTGTTTCACAGCTCATCAGTGTGGCTAGACGTCCGGTTGCCTCTAGCTAGGCTCGAAACCCGACTGAATTTCCGTCAGTCGGAACTTCTCCCACTAAGCCGCCAGCGCACGGCAGGAATGAAGGTGAATTTTAGCGTGTTTATTTTTAGATTTAGATAAACACACAGTGACTGACAGTGACTCAATTCTGAAGGTGAATTTTAGCGTGTTTATTTTTAGATTTAGATAAACACACAGTGACTGACAGTGACTCAATTCTGCCGAAGAGTCGTGTAATATTAGCTTAAATAGTCACTGTTTACAAACTCACACCTCAAACCAGAGAGCTCAACCGAAATTAATTTTTCAGGAGCCAAAATTATATATATATATATATATATATATATATATATATATATATATATATATATATATATATTATTGGGAATAAATGATCTACAGTGTGTCATGCAATTTTAGTTTAACCATTGCGAAATATTATCAAAGCCTAACAGACAGTATATGTACTTTCTGCGGAGTTTTCCTTCGCCTAGACTGGTTACCAACTTCGACAAGAGAACTACGAGCGCGAAGAAGATGGCTTAATGCCATTTGCAAGTGAACAAAACAGATCCATCCGAAATTTGAACTCGGCCGACCGATGTCACTTCTGTGACAATAATCAACACGTGCTCTCCCAACATCGATACGTGCGCGCAGAAATGAATAGATCCGTACACACGCGAGAAAACTTAAGAATCTTTCTCATCATTAAAAAAATGTTGAATTATATCATATCATTTATTTCTATTTAAAATTCATTAAAAAATTTTAAATAATTTGTGGCTGAGAAAAATGCCGTTAGTTGAAACACATTTTCGGTTCATTCCTTAATTCAATTTTTTTTTTTTTTACAGCGTGGTTCACCCTTTACAAGGCCCGGGGGCCACTCAATGTAGAGGGTTACCTTTGGAGGCCATTTGTGTGTATAGGAGTGAAAGATAATGGTTAACCCTAGCCTTGAACTGGTTAAGATTGTAGTGATCAGGGAAACATACTATTGGGAGTCGGTTCCACATGGCAGTGGTTCGCGGGAAGAAGCTGTTCGATAGGGAACTTACTTCTCACCGATGGAATACGGAGGGAAGGGATACTTCGATGATTCAGATCTTAATAGCCTTGAGGAGATTTAATTTTCCTATTTCATTCTCTCTCTCTCTCTCTCTCTCTATTACTCGGATGTGCGGGCGGTGTAATGGATAATAGCTCAGAATTGTTAATCGGAGAGCCGAGTTCGAATTCCAGTTGGGTTCGCTATATTGACTTACGCGCAAACACCATTGAGAAAGGTATGAATCCACCTCTTCTCCCCTCAGCGATGTGATAATTATTAAGACCCGTATCACTAGATCCTTATTATCTAAAAAAAAAAAAAAAAAAAAAGAATTCTGACACTGTGAAAATATTTTCTGTCTTTAAATAACCTGCAAAGGGTTGGTAAGCCGTAAAAAGATTTTATTTGTTTCCAGAGGAATTTTTTGTTGCTTAATATTAAAAACATTTAACATTTCGCGAACACATAATGATAAAAGAAAGCTTAGGGAAATGAACCTTCATAGGACATACGGAAGGGAAAAGAGATACAGGGGAAAACCGCTAATAACCGACCTATCGGGCTTGTGAAAATGTATATCAGAACTTGGGTTGGGAAGGACAGTGATAGGACAAAACTTGCTAATATCTACAAAGGTTGAACGTTGTGGAGGGCTATGATCACTGCCGCTCTGCACAGAAGAAGAATTATAGGTATATTTACTCGCGTTTCTCACTAACGCAATATGCGACACAGGGTCGTTTTAACGTGGGATGCGTCATAAACATAGGTATGCGTATATAGGCCAAGGACAAAACTTGTTTTTTCCCAGCCCCCGCGACTACTGTCACGCTAGCATCAGCATTACACTCTGGGTATGACGATAAACTACATCCGGCAGCAAGGCTTCTGATCGAGAGATTGGAGATTTTGAAGAGCTCTACGCTCCTCAAATTGCTGTTGTTCCCGGGTCCACTTTGACCCGGGGTGGTACCAACTGTTAGGGTACCAGCTATGAGTAAATCGTGAACCCCCCTCCACCGACAAAAACGAAACATTATGAAAGTATGAAAATACATTTTTATAGTAAAAATACCAGCATTATATTGTTATATTTAAAAAATGACCAACAATACCTATTTATAATAAAATTACCAATATTATATGTAGATGAAGACATACAAATACGTTCAAAATATTTAAATTCTGGCATTAAATAACATATAGATGTTGATATGCTGCTAATTAAAATCAGCCTACCAACAATACATATTTATAGTAAAATTACCAGCAATACATATTAAAAGCCAAATAACCAACAATACCTTTTATCTATAACTGAAGGCATAGAATTGCGTTCAAAATTTATTTAGTTGACGCCATTACATTGTGCTCCAAATATTTAGATTTCGGCATTAAATAACCCATAGAGATGTTAATATACCACTAAACAAAACCAACCAACTTATTGCAATATGGAAGGTGCTCCAGCAGGGTTGAAATCCCCGGGGCTGTGCAACTTCTATCTAAAATAAGGGGAGACATAGCTCCACTTACAGCACAGGAGCAATAACCACGCTTCAGTCAATCTTCATTGGTTAATAGTTAACGGCTGTGCCCGGCAAATATAAGTAATTTATATGAAAAAAAAATTGCAGTTTATTTTTATGTAAAATAACTTTATTACAATGACACAGTTTTCAGGATACAAAATAACCTTGAAATAATTTTTTTTTTTAAATGTCGACGACTTTTTCCATTGTTATAAAATATCGATTACCTGGAAATATTTTTTCGGAAGTTTTCGCTTTGAAAATAATATAGGGACAAATAGAAACTTTCTTTCCTGTTAAATCTCGTTCATCCTCACGGGACAAAGTTTGCGTGGTTTTCTACTCCTGTTTGCTAAGAAGACCTTTTCTTTTTAATGCTAAATTACGAAAGGATTTTTCTCCAAAAATCATTTTATCCCTGCTGACACAAGGTGACCTTGCTTGTGAAATGTATTTGCGTGAGTCGGTTTATCAAGCATGTCACTTTTTGTGTTGAATATTTCACTGTTTAATTCAAGGTTGCAGTCAGAGAAAAAACAAATTCTCAATTGAAATTTCAAGTAATCTAGAAACACGCATGTCAGAAATGTGCTCGCCGCCTTCAAAAGCTTAAAATATTTCTATAATTCGATTTAAAAAAAAAAGGAGACTTAACCACGTAAAGAATGTATACGTTGAAATATACAATGTAAAAATCGGAACTCTTAAAATAAATGTTATTCAGGTATGCAATGTTTGTTTGTCCGGATAAAATCTGATGTAAAAGGGAAGGGAAGTGATTACCCGCTTTCTCAACATATAATCAGTTTTATTTTTAAGAAATGCCATAATGAAGTCTGTATACATGACTGGTTTATTCTCGACAACTTTTTGACATATATATATATATATATATATATATATATATATATATATATATATAATCAATAGACAGCTAAGTAGGTAATAGAACTTGATGTAACTGTATATATTTCTAATGCATTCTCCTTCTCTACCACGCTCCTTCTCTTTCACTCTCTATCTCCTTTTGCATACATTTTTTACGCACTCTCTCTCTCTGTGTATATTTTCTATTCTCTCACTTTTTAGTCTTTCTTCCCCCCCTCTCTCTCTCTCTCTCTCTCTATATATATATATATATATATATATATATATATATCGGACATTCAGGCCGATAAATATTATTTAATACTGTTTATTATAAAACAGAGCATTTGCTTAAATACTTGTATATATAAAAAGAACGTTAAACATTATATATCTAAATGTCTTTAAATATATATATATATATATATATATATATACATCTATATTACAACACCTCTCACTCACACACACACACACACACTCGTATATATAGTTTTAACGTATGATATATTTATAGGTAAAAGTGTTCGATATCATAGAGCGTATGTAAATACAAAAGTAGACACTGGGGTCAACACCAAACATTTAATGAAGATTGCATTGAAGCATGAAAGAGTCGCCGCTTGGTGTCCAACTTTTACATTATATGCACAGTGGAGTAATGGTTATTGGCTTGGATTGAGGAATCAGAGAGCCGCGTTCGAATTCCAGTCGAATCCATTACATTCATTTACGTGCTAATACCCTTGGGAAAGGTATGAATCCTCTTCTTCTCCCTCCAGCTATGGGTAAATAGCAGGACAGACCGGCTTCTATAGCCTTGGACGGCAACTGGTCTAGGATAAAGGACAACACTGAATTCAAAACCTGCGGAGGGTCGTGTGGGGACCTTTTGGCACGTAGTGCACCAGGTGTCTGTATTCGGCTCTTCAAAAAGTGTGGGTGGTTCTGCATCACCACTATGATGTCGCTTCCTTGGAACTGAGCTGCGTGACCCTCATACAACGGGAGAGTCGGATATATATATATATTTATTTATTTATATTATATTTTATAACATATATATGAGAATCTCCTATGATATAATTTATTAATACAAGTCCACTAAAATTAATCGGTCTTTCATTTTTCCTTGTTTTTGACTTTGTTCTTGATACCTCTTGTAAGTGTTTTTTTTTAACCGTTTCAAATATAGTGTGTGAGTGCCCTTAGATGCTAATATAATCGAAGATTTTAAAAAACTGTTACGTGTGCATTCAATATTTAGTTTTAATCCATTTTGAAAAATCGCTGTAGTATTCTAAAAACAGGGTTCCTACTTCTGTAACATTGTTTGCTTGAAGACCAATGACTTTCCTTCTTTCGTTTTCTTATTCTCCAGGGTGTGGCCGATCATAGCTCTCCAGAGTTACCCACTGTTTTTGCTGCCCTATGTGACTTTTGATACAATTCTATTTCCG
>OZ038504.1:59647252-59712252 GCA_964036315.1 Acanthosepion esculentum
CACACATATATATATATATATATATATATATATATATATATATATATATATATTGAAAAACGACAGACAAGGTGCTTTTATTTAGTTTTTATACAATTTCTCATGCGGTCAAATAAGAAATAGTTTGTTGTATGTATGTTTTATAAAAAAGGAAGGCATAATGGAAGACTTATTAATAAAAATGAACAAACCAACACTTAATAATATTAACTTTGAACATGGACATAATATCTTGACCGTGTTTTGAAAAATAAAAACATTTTATAAAACATACATACACCAAACTATTTCTTATTTTTAACAGTTAAAATGTAATCCTTGAAAATGGCTAAATGTATAGCCGAAAGCGCTCGGATAAAAAGAACATTCGGACATTTTTTTATATAATTTATCATCCGAAAAAAAAAAAAATTATTAGATCGCATGAGAAATTGTATAAAAAAACTAAATAAAAGCACCTTGTCTGTCGTATTCAATTAAATGTGCATGAAAGAATGATCGCTGCCTAAATACACACACACACACATATATATATATATATATATATATATATATATATATATAAAACAAACACGGACATACATAATGTTAAATAATGTTCTGGAATGTTCTCTGCCAGGTAATTGTTTAATCATTGAAACATTGATTTTAGAACATGGATCGAGAACAGAACTTTTCATCACCCCCCAACCAATCACAACCACCCCCGCCCCCAATATGTGTCTGTATCTTTTTAATAATTTGTAAGCAGCTACAATTGCCTTCAGAAGACATTCAAAGTTTGAAATATATATAACGGAGCTACATTATTGTAAAATTAATCTTCCACTGCTTGTTCTTTTTTTTTTTTTTTTTTAAGCTCTATATCTTTAGATTCAATCTGTCTTATTTTGTAGAATATGGCTGAGTACTGTTTCTTTTTACTCTTAAAAGATTGGCTTATATCAAACAACTTCTGCTTTGTCGTATTTTCAGAATGCGAAAATAAACAAATTTGTTTTTCAAGAAAAAAATCTTGATAAAACATTAAATATTATAAGTGAAAACGGAGAAAAATTAAACCTAATATAATTTGTGGCATGGATATAATACAAACCTGAAAATTTTTTTCCATAGATATCACCCCATGCAAGTCAAAAAAAGCCACTAAAACACTAGGGATTACTGGGTGTGGTAGAATTGGGAACAGAAACATTAATAATGAGCGAGAAGAGAAAAGAGTAATTAGGAGGACAGCAGATAGCAATTGGCATTGCATTTAAATTTTTGCAGATTGAAATTGGTTTGAAATCAAGGAACTGGAAAGAAATTCCACAAAATATGAGTAATTCTTTTCCATTAATGTTCTTTATAAAAATATAAGCTTTTGATCTGTCTTATCGCCAGTCGTCTTGACTTTAATCTTGTTGCTGATATAATACATCGTCAAATGGAAAATGGAATAAATCAGTCTCCCACTGTCCACGTTCAAAACTCAATATACGTAAATTATCATCAGAACCGTTGTTAGTACTTGTGAGGGAGCAACACGTCCAAAATAGCGATGCTTATGTACAGATATAATAATCATGATGTTTAGTCTAATAATTTTTTTTTTAAGCGCATCACCCCAAGCAAGGCTGGTAGCCACTATTACGCAAGGGGTTAAAGAAGGGTTGGAGGAAAAGCAGATAGGAGTGGTAAAGGAGAGGATGTGGAGAAAGAGAAAGACAGTGGGTCGATCAAGGCAAGGGGGTTACAGAAGATTTGGAGCGAGAGCAAATAGGAATGAAAAATGAAAGGATGTGGAGAAGGGAAGTGGATAGATCAAGGCAACTGGAGATGTCGATTGACGCTACACTTAAACCGTTGGAGATTGTAATTGTCAGGGAAACAGTAATAGGGAAGGGAGTTCCATAGGCGAGATGTGCGAGACATGAAGCTATTGGAGTAGAGGAGACGTCTGCATCTAACAGTTTCCACGGTGTAGGGGTGGGAGCGGGATGCCAGCCTCGTGGGGCGTTTAAATTCACGAGGCCTAGGGACAAGCGAAAGCAGCTCCTCGGTGCAATTACCGTGAAAGTACTTGTAAAAAAGGCAGAGCGAGGCAACATCGCGTCTGTGAGAGAGCGACTGCAGACGAGATGACAGATCAGGGCCAATCACGTTGCCTATCCCCAGAGATGTGCCTCATGGCCAAAAATATGCGATCTGCTGATTGCTTTTGTGAAAAGCGGCGCATAAACCTTCAGGGGAGACCCAGTTAGAAATACCTTCATGTCGGGTAACGTAGTTCGCTCAGACGCTATCCGATTGTAGGAGTTCCTAAGCATCTACATGTGTCTCTTAAGCCACCTTTGCTGCCTCAGACTTGAGATTTAAATAAATGAACCCTCTCTACATTGGACATGGCGTTTCCCTATTACTCTCGCCTATGAACAAAAATGAACAATACGCCCACCCCAGAATATCATGGCCCAATTGCTAAGGTCATACAACTGGCAAACCTAATCTGTGGTACTGCACATAATTTTTACTATTTACATCGTTCGGACTGTTGACCTCATCTTCATTGCCATATTCAGAAGATTTCGGCCATTGTATGCGCCGGCCTTCTTCGGGTGATATAGGTTGGAATTTCGAACCGAACCCTATATTTAGTCCATGGGTTAGATTGTTCTAATTCCACGTGCCGTGCCTCTTCTGGATATATCAGTTTCAGTTAAATCGCTTTAGTAACTCTCCAATTATTGTTTCCTGCTGTGACCAGGTATTGAACTCATAACTCTTTTGGGCCAAATCACTTTTGGGATTACTTAACAAAAATACATGGACCACTGGCTAAAAGCTTTGGTTGAAGTAATCCAAAAAAAGTGACTTTACTCAAAGAGTTGTGAGTTCAATGTCTGACCACAGCAGACGGAACAAAAACTTAGAGAGTTGAGTCATCAAGGGGACTTAACTGAAACTGAGATTTCCGGAAAAGGTATGACACGTGGAATTAGTACAATCTCTCACCGTGGAGTAAATAAAGAGCTCGTTTCGAAATTCCAACGTATATCACTTGAAGAAGACCGGAGCGTACAACGGTCGAAACATCGTGAATATGGCAATAAAGATGAGGACAACAGTCCGAACGATGTAAATAGTTATAAGGGTGTTTCATTAAGACGGATCAAAGTTAGCAGTAAATAAATCGGTGTTATTGGTGAAAATTTGTTTATTTCTCTATTGGATCGTGTTATTTAAGTCATGGCAATTATGTGTGAAAAATAATATCGCCCAAATGTCCGCCAAATCTAAAAGAAAAAAATCATTCGACGCTTAAACTTAATTCACATTTAAAATCGGTGCAAGTTATAGAAGTATACAGAGTATATTTACTGTAGCCCATCTTAATTCACTAAGACAAAACATGTGCATCTTACCGCCCCCAATCAAAGGTTGAAGCCATGTCTGATGTAGCAGGTTATTATTATTGTTATTATTATTATTATAGTCTTGGTTTTGCATTTGTTCCCAATCTTTACTTATGCGATAGACATTTTTTTCAGTTTTTATTATTGAATGTTCTGTGCCGCCATCTTGTTTTTTAACAACCCGAGATCGACTTGCATTATCGTAATGGCTTATTTATTTCCCTAGAGTTACATTACTCCACGTCTTATTTTTAAATACAACCTTTTATTTCCTTCTCGCTTTTTATTGTGCCAATTTCTCTACATGCTTCATCTACCCGGGTTCAATAATGTTTAAACTACTAAAATTTTTCCTTTTCTTTTTTTTTCTTTTAAAACCTATTTAAGTCTAAAAACATAAGCCACTTTCGTCTTGAATTTACGTTGAAGTGATTTGTGTATTTTGTTTGCATCCCGAGGAGTTCAGAATTTCAATATTTGGGTGTGGAATTTTTTAGCCAAATAAAGACACGTTGTCAATATATTCATGGATATAAATCTTGCGTGTAGGACGGAAAATAACACGAATTTATTGTCTCCACGAAGAATATGCCATACAAAACGAGAAAATGCAATACCGCTGATAGGTCAATGTCTGAGCGTGTATTAATTCACACGTACTACTTACGATGCGTTATATGCTGACTTCCAGCCCCTGAGGACCTGAGCAGAAAGTTTCCTTTTTTTTCAAGTCGGCTCAGGCCACTGACGTCTTCCTTTTTACTCAGGCAAAAATTTAAAAAAATTCTCGTTGCTCGATGGAGACTTCTGATTGTCTATTTTGTAAAGCTCGATACATTTTATTAGGTTTAATATTATCGTAACACCGTTCTCTGTCAGTAAAGTTTGGCTTAATTCCTGACGACTGACAGTCTTTGTTCCTTTTTGTCGATGTGAAATCTTTCTTTAGTAAAATAATTTGCATAATGCAGAAAATAGTTCTGTTCTGCTATTCTGTTGAGGCTTTTGTGTGTATGTATGTATGTATATATATATATATATGTATATATATATATATATATATATATATCGAGTGTAACAGCAAAATTGTTCAAACCATGTAACAGTATAGGGTAATTGTCCATCTTACAAAATGCTTGATATCTAAAGAAAAAGCACGAAACTAATTGGGCTCCTTTTTCCAGGTTTTCAGATAAGACGTTTAGCCATCTTGATACCATTTGTTGTAAGAATCACTGAACAACCCTTTGAATTATTCAGCTAGAAAGAGAACAGGTTAAAATAATTTCGTGTCAGCTCTACTGTCTTACCACATGAGCAATGGCGAGACGAAAAAGATCATTCAGGCCTTCAGTAATGGTATCAACATTCATACTCTGGCTTCCATCTTCAAAGTCCATTCATGAACCATCAAGAGAAAAGGTGAATTAGTTTTAAAAAGAGGGAACAGTAGAGAGGAAAACTGGATCAGGAGGTCACTACAGCAAGAGAGATCATCATTTCAACTTACAGCTAAATAAATTCTTATTGTTCAAAGTAGAGTCCAAGAGTGTTATTAAAAAGCCTTGGGGAATTCCAGAAATATATATTTAATCATTTCCAGCATACAACGACTCAAAGCTTAATTTCACAGTCGGACAATTTTGCTGTTACACGATTTGGACACGTTTGCTGTTACACCTGGTATATATGATAAAAAACAGTTTTAAATTATACTATAATCATGCGTAAAGGTTTTCAATATAAGAGATACAGCGTATGTAAATATAAATGGGAACACGGAAGTTAACACGGAGACAGTCTGTTTCATACTTTAACGCAATCTTCAGGCTAACGCATATGGCCTAAACATTGCGTTGAAGCATGAAGCAGACTGTCGCCGTTTGATGTTGATCTCAGCATAGTTAAGTTCGTTAAACTCTACTTCGCGCAAATAACCTTGGTAAAGGTATGAAGCCATCACTTCAACCCCCCCCTAATTATGAGAGACTGTGTTCTTCAGTTTTTGGTGGCAACGAGTCTTAAAGACAACTCTGAAAATTATGCACTATCATGAAAATGGCTACAATATTAAACGAAAGCACTCGGGGGTGAGGGAAAGTATCACCATTGACAATTGCCCCACAAACTCAGTTCTCAAATAAAGAGAACTTTCTTTCTTTTATCTTGTAAAAAAAAAAATAGCTCAGATAAACTCGCCAAAAAACGATTATATTTGGTGTTGGTGGGCGTGCTTTTCTACCATTTTGCTTGCTTCAATATACGAAGTTGATTTGCTTGACACATTCTTATTGGTTAGATTTTGATCTGAAATGTTCTTTGTATAATGTTCGATTTATAGGATTAATATTCAACACAATGTAAGACTTCACTTTCTCACGTTCAGTGTCTCCCTTTGCTATTTCCCATTCGGATCATCTATCCCATTCGGTTATATATATATATATATATATATATATATATATATATATATAATATATATATATATATATATTCTCTCTCCCGATGATGGCCATGTTGGCCGAAACTAGTCGAGGAATCTAAATGAAATAATAATAATAAAAACGTAAGAATATTAATCTACAACCCAGTATGTCTGAAGATTTTAATTAATTTTTTAAATAATTTTTATCGTTCAAAATATATAATCTCCAGATATCAGTCTCTTTCCGTTCATATCTATCTGTCTGCCTCTCTCTTTCCGTTCATAACTATCTGTCTGCCTCTCTCTTTCCGTTCATAACTATCTGTCTGCCTCTCTCTTTCCGTTCATAACTATCTGTCTGCCTCTCTCTTTCCGTTCATAACTATCTGTCTGCCTCTCTCTTTCCGTTCATAACTATCTGTCTGCCTCTCTCTTTCCGTTCATATCTGTCTGCCTCTCTCTTTCCGTTCATATCTGTCTGCCTCTCTCTTTCCGTTCATATCTGTCTGCCTCTCTCTTTCCGTTCATATCTGTCTGCCTCTCTCTTTCCGTTCATATCTATCTGTCTGCCTCTCTCTTTCCGTTCATATCTATCCTTTTCTTCTCTCCGCGTCTTCTCTTTTCAGAACTGATTTCATCCCGTCCCCATTCATTTCTTTAAAAGACCGTCATACCATCATTGTTACCAACAACAATAGATAACGTTATAATTTTTACCATATTTTAGTCAAAAAGGAAGATCAGTGTCATTAATCAAGGGTCAGGAAAGTAAGCTAGTTTCATTTCGGTGACTATGTAGATCAAATCATCCCACTAACCTGTACACGTCGTGCTGAGTAGAAATTACATTTTTTTTTTTCTCCATAATCTTCTATGTCCACTTAATGTTACTCTTTTCAATATCGATGATGATAATAAAGATGGCTCTTGCGCTGGAGGCGTTCAAGTGATGAGTAGATGCTAATGGCGCTTCGCAAACTCGGAACAGAAGCGATATTACTTCTACCCAATTTGTACGATTCTTCGTTTTCGAGGTGACAAAATACAATGGAAAATATGTTGCTGAAAGTCAGTTCAATTTAAATATTTTCTGGCACTGCCATTAACTGAAAACGAAACATAATGTATAGTAGGAGTGTCGAGAAGAGACACACTGTTTTCTGTGTATGCCTTTCTTGTTGTATTTGCTGAAGAGCTCACACTTTGGAGTTCACTTGGGCGAACTCTTTTAGGTGGAGACTTCATGACTTCATATATGAATAAATTCCGTCTTCGATTCAACATGAGATATTCTAACAATAAGGCATGATACGTACACACATATACCTCATACATACACACACACACACACGTTTGTGTGTGTATGTTAGGGCACCAATCACTCTTTTATACAGGTTTTCTTGAAGACGACTGATAAAGCACTGTGATTAAGATTTTTCTTGAATTCGTACAAGTGATTTCTTTTTGGGATATAGTGTCTAAGAACTGTGCAAATGACCTTTAGATCCCTCCGCTTTCAGGTAATCTATTTTTTTTATCGTAATAGGAATGGTTTAATTATCCGAACACGGTCAATAAGTTGTAGCCGTGTTCATAATTATTGTTAACGCTTTCATTATTATCTTTTCAGAAGAGTTAACAATAAAAAAAAAATAAAGAAGAAACCAGCTCTCAGTAATGTCAGTCATGAATACGACTGATTTAGTTCGGAAAGCAAAACATCCCCATTGCTATAAAAAAAGAAAGAAATTTATGTATTCAGACAAAGCAAAAAACACCCTTGATAATGTCTAACAGATTAGACGAAATTGCTCGAACCCACAGATCAATTGGACAGTTCTTACACACTCTGCGGTAGTTTATTTAATGGTAGACTTATATGTAAGATATATTCGGGTGAGAAAACTTTCTCGCACAACACAGTGAACCAACTATCCTAGCAGCAAACCTAGCAATTGATTCAATTTAATATCCCTGTTTGAATGTGAATTGTCATTTTATATGAATAAATGAAAGGAGAGCTATTCCTGTCAATAATTTTTTTTTATTCTTCGTGAATTCAATAAGAATAAAACAGAAAAAACATTTATTGATAGCAAGTATAAACCACAGAAAATACATAAGAAGAAATGAGTCCTACGGCATGCATAAAAGGTCAGAATTTGGGTTGAGAAGTTTGCTTTCTATTTAATGCTGTTATGTCCGGGTGAGCAAGTACGCTGTCCTGGTTTTGAGTAAATACCGAAATAAGCCTTACCTCGAAGACGGTTGGTGGCGAAAGAAGGTGAGCTAACCCCTTTAATGGAAGTTGTCGCATTAGGTGTCGGTTGATGAGATGTTAACCACCAGAAACCTCTTTTGCGTAGAATTGCTATTTTTTTAGCACATCTAAACCGGTTTAATTTTCGCCTCATTTTTTTTTTTTTTTTTTTTTGTCATCGGCTTTTTTTCATATAAGGAGGTTTAACCTCTTATTGGATATACTTGACAGGGTTGAAGACTGGATTAACAATAACACTATGAACTGTCTTCGTGACATCTCTCAAAGAAATTACTTGGCGAACTACATTTGTTCTCGAAGCAACATAAGACAATTACTTCTCACTTTCACTATATTAGTTGGTGGTTTCTCTCTTGATTCCAGAAGTTATCGGGCTGCCATGCAGGATATATTATCGCGTCTCTGTATCAAGATTAGTTATTAATATTTATCAAAAATATATTCCAAGAAGCACTTTTTATTCCAAATTAAGGAGAACCATAAAATAACTTTTTTTTTTATTCCCAAATAAATTTAGAACCAGAATGAAACATTTCTGAGACACACACTGAGGAAAAAGGGCATGAAAAATTTGACAAGCTCATGATATACTGAAGACAAGCGAGAGAGAGAGAGAAAAAAAAACTATCTAATGACCTTGTGTAAGTAGATGATAGGAGAAATAGTGAAAAGGCAAACCTGAGGAAGATCTACAAAGGATGGGAAATCGTGGCGAGCCGTGATCGCGTACGTTCTGAAGGGATCCGGTATAGAAAAGAAGAAATGATTGAGACAAACGTTTCCATGCAGACAAGATTACATACAACAAAATTGAGCTAACGTGTAATATATATATATATATATATATATATAATATATATATATATATATATAATATATATATATATATATATATATATATATATGTGTGTGTGTGTTTTCTTTTTTCCTTTTCCTACCCTTAAGCATATTATGTTAGTAACTCTCTCCGTGTTATCCATTTTATCACCGGTAGGATTTATTAAATCCATGTATAACGTCTCGGTGAATTTTGTCTGGAGGGAAGAAAGATGGGTAAAAAACATACACAAATGTGGTTTGATGCCAATTTTTTTAAGTCGGCGTTGGAAATGTGTCGGCTTTTTTCTTATTGCCAATTCTCAATTTCCCACCAACTGCGCCATTTCGACAACTGATCTGTACGCTGTTCATTAAAAACCAGGAAGAAGTATTTGCCAGAAGGCGGGAAAAGCATTGCTAACAGAAGGACAATTATATATCTAATGTTGATGCATTGCTAATGATATTACATTGAAAGTGAGCTATATAATATGATCAATGGTCAAGAATTGTAGCAAAAAGTTATTGTCCGAATAGAAGAGGGTTTTTTTGGGGTTTTTTTTAATCATTTCGCCTAAAACAAGATGATACTGCCACTAAGACGCAGGGAGTTACTGAGAGTGAAAGCAAATGAGAAAGCTTTAGTAAGAAGAAAGGACTACAAAAGAACAAGATTCAGGAAGAGAAAAGATGGCGATTGAAACCATGGAAATAGTTATAAGCATATCGCACATAAGAGACTTTTAGTTGGGAAATCAGACATAGCAAGTTGAGAGTTGGAAGAGAATTTACGAGCAAAGCATTCTGTTTTATCAGTATCGGATGGCAATACTTCAAACTGGTTGAAGAGAGCAGGGATTGAGGATCTACCCTAGTTTAATACACTCTTACAGAGACACCAGTAATCACGAGGACCGAACATGTGAGAGGCTATACGATGTCTCATTCTATCTATTTTATCAACCGTTTGTGGGCTACTTAAACCCGAATCATATATTGGATAATATTTGGTTTGGTATATATTACGGCATATCAACCTAAATGAGTTATTTAATGCCGACACGTTATTTATTGCTGGTAATATTTTAAAAAAAATGTATTATTGGTATTATTTTTTTTTTAATTTATTGCTGGTAATATCTTTTTTTTTTCAAAAATGTATTGTTGGTAATATTTTTTTTTTCAAAAATGTATTGCTGGTAATAATTTTTTACAAAAATGTTTTGCTGGTACTAAAACCCATGTTAACGCTTTCGTAGTGTTTTGACCCCAGTTTGGGGGGTAATTATTTGCCCATAGCTGGGACCCTAAAAGGGTGGACTTGGGAACACCCGCAATTAAGAGGTGGTTCCACGCTCCTCAATACTTGCTGATCAGAGGCCTTGCTGTTGGACGTAGTTTATCGTCATACCCAGGACGCGGATGTAGTTTATCGTCATACCCAGGATGGTATATTGGATTGTAAGAATAATTCTTCTTCTTTTCCTTTTTGTGAGTGATTATTGCATTAACAATTTTTTTGGGGGGTAACAACGATTTTTACGGATACAAGCTCTACTATTTGACCCGTAGCTTGATTTTTTTCTAAGCGTTGCTTAGATATGGCACAAGGCCGAAAGTATGGGACACCCAGTGAATATCGAACTCACTACTCAGTCCTAACTGTTTTAGCGAAACAAGTTTTCTAACCATTACACCACACCGAGGTGACCTAGGAAATAAGAGATGAAGTCATACCATTCCCAAGAATGTTTGCGGGTGAGTGAATGTAATGAACTTGACTGGAATTCGAATTTTGGTCTCCGGTTACTGCAGAATAGAATTGAGAGTATTTTTTTCTTCTAGAGGTACATTGAAAATTAGAAGAGGATTGTCAGTGGTCAGGAATTGAAGCAAACGTTATTGCCTGAATCGGTACGCTACACCTTCAATATAAAAGTATTTTATTCTATATATGCTACAGAAAAAAAAACATTTCTAGGTGATATTTTTTTAACTTTCGAAAGCTTTCAAGAATTGATACAATTTTTACTAGCAGAAAAGAATATATGTAAATTCAGTAAGTTTTTTGAGATAAATTGCAACTTAAAAGGGGATTATAAGCGGTCTGGAATAAATACAGAGAATATGACTTAGGTACAGTGTAACCCGGATATAAGAGAGTTGTCGGGACCGGATAATAAGTCTCTTATATCCGGGGTTATCCTATATCCGGGTCTCTTATATCCGGGTTACACTGTATATGCATTGTTTATGATTTTGTTAGAAATGTACTGAAATTCAGCGAATGACAGGGGGCTGGAATCTGACGAAAGAGGGCTGTTTTAATGTATTGCCTATATCCGACGTGCTTGAGACCGACACGTCGCCGATTAGGCAAGACCGAATACCGCTTTTTTTTTCCTTTTTTTTTTTTTTTTTTCTTTCTAGTTCATAATTACCCAGTTTCGTATCCAAACGTAATCAAAACAATTTCTAAAGAAGTAATGGAATTTATTTATCGGACAGGTTTTTATCACTATTTACGTTATTCGAACTATTGTCCTCATCTTTGTTACCATATTTATCACAACGTTTCGGCCGTTGTACGCTCCGGACTTTTGCAGGTCGTTGGAATGTCTAACTGAGTTCTTTATTTCGCTTGCTGGGGTAGACTGTTCTAGTTCCACGTGTCATGTCTAATGGATGTCAGTTATCAGTTATCTCCTGTTAATTCCCCTCTCCAAGTTCTCCACTGCCTTAAACAGGTATTGAACTCACACTGTCACTGGATCTAACCAACGTCTTTATCCACTGCGCCATGTGTCGACATTCCAACCACCTGAAGAAGGTCGGTGCGTACAATGGCCGAAACGTTGTGATAAATATGGCAACAAAGATGAGGACAATGGTCCGAATAATGTAAATAGTGTACATAATACCTCATCTCAGAAATATAAACATGTTTTTATCATTTAAAATGTTATTTTTGGTGGATACCCATATTTGAGTAGACGCTCCGTTTATTTTAAGCAGTATAGTTATTTTCGTCTACCGGCTTAAATATTCAAGAGATCTCATGAAAGAAAAAGGATAAGATCGCTTATATTATTTGCGTCGCCAATAATGAAAATATACAGGGTGTCTCCAAAATATACTCACTCTTTTTTAACTAATTCACTCCAAGCAGGGCGATAATGTCACTAAGATGCAAATAGCTACTAGGAGTGAAAGCGAATGACAAAAAATTAGAAGTCGGAAACCCATATTCTAAACAGGGATTAAACCTCTACTCCTATTCAATAGACCAGGGAGGAATGTGAACCGAACGATAGGCGATCATATCTACTCCTACTGAAGAAAAGTGGTAAATCAAATTTCAGAGTTCAGGCAGAGTCGTTAGAAGTCCAGAGATGAATTAGACTCTAGCTGGTACCGGAAACCCAGTCCTAAACAGGAAATCCTAAAACTCAATCCTAAACTGGGAATAAGGGATGAACCCTTACTTTTGTTCCAAAGACCGGGGAGTGGCTTTTAGCTTGCAAATAAGATTAAGGATTCAAAATTAAGAAATATTAATGTTTAATGACTTAAAAGTAAAATTAATGGTTTAAATTAAATATTAAATGGCTGTATCTGAAAAAAGGAAAAAAAAAACATTTAAAAAATTATAGGAAATCAAAACGTGGCTAGATTGTTTCGGGACACCCTGTATTTTGTAAATCCTGGCAGATACGTTAGCTAGTACATATATAGAAGCATTAATTACTGTTGATGTATGAGTTTTGTTTATCTGAAACAAAAACATTTTTCGGGAATGATTTTGTCAGTCTTTTGTTGATTTTAATTGTTTTTTTTTCTATTTTTGTAATGCTTAACATTAAGAAGAGACAAATAACAAAATACATTTAAAGTTTAGATAATTTTCCTTTTGTTGTTGATTTCCAAAGGTTTTCTTTCTTTCTTTTTTTGTTTTTTTGTTCGAAGTCTTTATCGTTGAAATGAATCGACTACCTCTCCCACCTCGTCCACACTGGTCATTACATTTTAGGATTTTTTTTTGTTGACAGGTGCTTTTTTTATGTACGGTTAGCCTTGCATATCAAGCTTCTGCGTTTTGGAAATATTCAAACATTTTTTTCTATACATTATTCCTCCCCCCCCCACAACTTGCAGATCTTTATTCATTCATTTTTAAATCACGAGAGTTTTAAAAATAAATTTGTCAAATGAATAATTTGGAGACAATATAGCGTTAATTCCTACGATGGGTGGAAGAGGGTGTTACTTCTGAAATTCAGCTTCTAGTTGAACACCCCGCACTAGTCTCTCTAGATATTAAGCATAAAAATACTTGTTTACTTCATTACTTTTTTTCTTTTTTAATTAAAACTTGCTCAACCAATGCAAGGCCCAAGAGCCACACTAGGTAGAGGGCTACTGAATGTGGAGTATGGCATGAACGCAAGAGTAGAAAGTGAAGATTACGAGGATATAGCAGAGGTACAGAGATTGAACCGGGACTAAACGAGGTTAAGAAGCCTCCACATGGTGTCTATTCCGCAAAGTAGAAGTGATCAGGAAGAAGCTTTCTGAATGGAACTTGCTCCTTACAAATGGAATCTGGGGGAAATGAGGATGATTCAATTCCGTAGACATGGGATGGCGTGCCTGCGCAGTAAATGTATGAACTGGTGGAACTAATGTTTTTAAAAATGTATGTATTAATACAAATGAACAACATCTTGGTCAATAAAATAAAACATTTCTCCTCTAAGAATATCGGGGATGAAAACTGTTTTTTTTTTGTTGTTGTTGTTTTTTAAGTGAAGCTCACTGTGTATAAGGCCCTTAAGGCCACTCAAGGTAGAGCGTTACAGTAAGAGACAGTTTATGCTCACAGGAGCGGAAAATATCAGTTAACCCTAGACTTGAACAGGTTACAATTGTAATGATCGGGGTAATATCCTCTTGGGAGTCGGTTCTACAGAGCTTAGCGGAGATAATGTTCAAATGGTCGACCTAGTGCAGGAAGATGTTAAAGTGGTCCTTAGATTTTTTTATTTTAATATTACATTTTTATCTTTATCTCAACGCTAACTCTTTTCTTTCTTTCTTTCTTTTTTTTTTTTTTTTTTTAACGACTGTTTGTTATCAACACGAGCGGAAGGAATATTGCTGTACGACAAAATTTGAATTACATATACTGGTTGGTTTTTGATGTCTGTTCTTTGTCGGTCTGAAACGCTTTCAGATATAAATCTCGTCTGAAAGTAATTTATTTCCCATTCATGTTACTTTTTTTCGCGGACGTAGAAAGTCAAATCGTCCTAAAATGTTACTAGTGAAAATGAAAAATAAAATTGAAAAAAGTAGTAAAAAATTAATATAGATCATTTTTTTTTAACTGGCTCGTCTTTTAGTTCTTTAAAGTAACCTTTACTGGAGACCTAGATGACTACTCATAGGCTCCATTCAAAATACAGTGTGTCCCTCAGTGTGTCTGACATTTAAAATGTGAATATCTGAGTAACTACGTGTCCCATGCAAACGAAATTAAATATGCTTTATATTGAAAAACAAAATATTTATTTATCAGAATTCGATATTCAAAGAGGTGTAGATTTTATAACCAATTTCACAAAGTTTCACTATGCGCACCACCTGTGATAAGACACAATTCAAGTCCGTAGTCCAGCTCCTGACAGACACGCTGTAGCATGTCTTGCGTAACATTCACCAGCGCCTCAGTGCGGACTTATCTCAATGAGAATCTACCAGGAAAATGGATCAAGCGTGCCAGTCATAATAATGACAGTGTGTTGATGAAATGGCCACCACGTTCACCTGACTTGTAATTTTTTTTCTATGGGGTCATGTGAAAGGACAGGTCTATATCTCCCCTTCCTACAAACCTAGAGGAATTTAAGCAGACAATCACTGAGGGGCTGGCGAATCTACAACTTGGAAAAATTTGTAGATTTCCCATTCCTCTTGTTGATAACTTGGCAGTTGTTAGCGCTGTGTACTGAAATAGAGTAATACCCGATTGCAGGCGCTGATTGTAAGCGTGTGGAAATTGCGGGCGCATTTGGACGCTTCTGGTTTTATTTTAAAGGTTAAATAGCCGACATATATTATGGCCTGCATATTGTAACAGGTTAATCAAAGACCAATTATAGCTAGGTTTTAAAATTTCTTCCCACATATGCAAGACTTCAACAAAAAAATAGCGTAACAAGATCTTCTACCTCTCTTTAAAACCTACTTTAAAAATATCAAAATGAAATGATTTGTCTCGTCAGCAGAGATGAAAATTTTATCAAGCCTGAGGTTTATATAACGCAGACTGGGAAGCGTTTTAACAAGCGATGAAAAGTGTTACAACGATGTCCGAATGTACACTGGAATAATGAAAGACGCTTTGAAAAATAAATGGGAGTACCAGGGATGAAAGCTCATTGGAACAGCTCCAGAGTTGTCCCCCTAGACCGGTTGCCAACCAAGGCTATAAAACTAAGTCTGTCCTGATACTTACTGGGAGGAGAAGAAATGGGATAATGTTTTTGATCTCTCCACTCTTAGGGTGCCAGCCACATGTAGTTATTTATTAGCACTCTAGTCACATGTGATTATTTATTAGGACTCTAGTCACATGTGATTATTTATTAGGACTCTAGTCACATGTGATTATTTATTAGGACTCTAGTCACATGTGATTATTTATTAGGACTCTAGTCACATGTGATTATTTATTAGGACTCTAGTCACATGTGATTATTTATTAGGACTCTAGTCACATGTGATTATTTATTAGGACTCTTGTCACATGTGATTATTTATTCTTTAATTACTTTCATGTATTCAACTAGTCTTTCTTACATCTTATTTCTGTTGTATTTTATTTAATGTATTGAATTCAAAACCTCAGGATATGTTCGCATGTATTTTATTGCAATTCCCAAATCCTATGATGCTTATGTAAGCAGTACCAAATCCAGATCCCCCGCCTAAAAAGGTCCCCGAGTTGAAAGAACAGATCCAGAGGTTTTGAATTCAGTGTTCTTCTCTTAGACCGGTTGCCATCCAAGATGTCATATTGGAAGAAAATGACTAACTACCGACACCGAGGTTCGAACGTGACACTCTGGACTTATGAATATATTTTCCGCCAGGTGTATAAATACCGGTGTCGGGCTACTGACTGCAGTGATTACTGAGTGACTATTGAGTGGACTTATCCAGTGGAATTAGTGTGAATTATTGTGCGTCGATGAGTAGGGTTTTGATTTAGGATTTACCAGACGTTACCAGCCGAGCTGAGCTACTAACAAGGTATTCACTGAATTGGTTAATTATCTTTCTTGACTTTTACTTCTTTGTTCTTAAGTATTTATTTGTAGTTGTAATTAAATACTGTTTTATATTCACACTGAAACCTTGAGTTATACTTGATTATTAACGGTCACCGTACGTCACAAAACAAGGCTATAGCACCCAGTATGTCCTGCTATTTACCTATAGCTAAGCAAAAGTTAAGTAAAATATTAAGAATCAGTAAAGTTTAAAGAAAAGGGTGTAGGTTCAATTCTTCCGTATGGTATTGACTACTGGACAATCTCTAGTGAAGGAGTGACTTGAGGCGACCGAGATATGGTTCTACAGAAAGAAGCTGAGAATACCATGGATGTAGCGTGTGAGTAACGAGTAAGTTGTGGGGGGGAAAGGAAACAGAAAGGACACTTTTACTTAGAATCAAAAGTGACAGTTGAAATTTATAGGACACACACAAGGGCTTGAAGAATGTGACGCTCACAAGACATTAACGAGGGACAGATGGAAACTGAGTAACTCACCTGACGAACTTGTGTAAAGGGATAGCAAAACAGGAATTTGAGAGATACCTTAACGAGAGTTATAAATGATAGGAAGTTGTGGAGTCATGATCACCCATGTTCTGAAGGGAGACGGCACATAGAAATACAGCACAAGGCCAAATAAAGGGAAATTATGGTAAAATGAATGTATAGCGTCGATTTTTTTTCCAAGTGATGAGGACGTGCCTATTGCGAAAATAAGCATTTGAAATTATAATATTACTTTATAAATCTATATCTATAATTCTCAAAATGTGTGTGTGTCTGTGTGATCAGATGTTTATGTATTTTCCACAGTTTTCATCCGATTTCGATTAATTTTTTGTTTTTTGTTTGATAGATAATTCTTCAGTGCCGGTTTTGAGTCCAATTTTTTGGTGACAATGGCTCTCCATTACTTCCAGTCTGTTATAACTCTCAACAACGTTTTACTATTTACTATCTGTTCTTGGATATATATCTTCCATAAAAACTTTAATAAAAATAGTTTAAATTATTACAATAATCTTTATTATTATTATACAGTTCCCTTTTCAGGGCCAGCCCCCATTCAAATTGTTGACTCCCCCCATTTGGGGATGTGCCTCAGTTGCACCCAAACTGCTAGTTAAATAATAGAACTGATTTCTAACCCCGTAAACGAGGAATGTACACAGTCATTTCAAATACGATTTTTATTCCACAAGTTCTATGATTAAAATACTACTTCGCCTAATTTCACTTTTATTTTTATTATCTATTTATTTCTATAACCATGTTTCAGCCGACGGCTTCTACAACCTTCCTCAGTACAACTTAAAAAAATACAGTATTAACATAACACCTTTTCGTATAGCTCACCGGAGATGATAAACTAATAAGGAACAAAATATTTAAGGAATCCGACATGAACCTGTTGGCATTTTCCTTAAAATTTCCTCGTTGCTTTTAAGGAAAATGAGGGGAAAAAATAGATATTTCCAGGTAGAATCGGAAAGGGACATTTGAAATTTTCTAAGGGCATAATACGCAAAGTAAGCTTTGAAAATTGGACACTCACAAAACATAGATTGGTTACTCTTCGTTTCTGTAACAAGCTTCTGTTATGGCAGAACAGAGAGCTGGAATAGAAAGCGATAAATATCGCTAACCGCTACAAAGGATCGGAAATTATGGAGAGCCATGACTGATTTTGTCCTGAAGGGACATAGCCCATAGAAGAAAACATGAACCTGAAGAAAGGAATGTTCCAGTTAAAATTTCTAAGAGGCACAATGCGAAAAGACGGCTTGTAAAATTTGACCATCATAGAAATTTAGGTTGGTTACGCTTCGTTTTCATAATGAGCTTGTGTAAATGGATGGTAGAACAGGGTGTGGGGGCGATAGAAAACGATAATTATTGCTAAGAGCTACAAGGGATCGGAAGTAGTGGAGAGCCATGATTGCCTGTGTCTTGAAGAAAACATGAACCCGAGGAAAGGAGTGTTCCAGTCAAAGTTGCTATTACTATGAAATGGAACATTTACTAGAATGTCGATATTTACTTCAAAAACGTTTCTACGGAAGGCCGAAGAGAACATTAAGAAAATTATAGGGATAAGAACATTAACGTTCAAGATAATGTATGCGTTTAATTATTTCTAAAAGTAATGTTATGAAAATAATAATCAATAAATTACTAAACAAAGCAAAAAGCGCGCGAAAATTACGTCCTCATGTTCGCTTTGTTGAATTGGAAACTTTGAACAACTTGGCACTTTAACTTTTTTGTGTAAACACGTGGATCTGACTAGGCTAGTCTCCATTTTATCTAGCTTGAATAAATTCAGATCTGTTGGTAAGGGGCTGGCTTAACTTTGAAAAGTCCACTTGAAGAGGGATTATGAACCAGTGGCAGCTGAGATAAGGGAAATTCAATCAGTGCCATTCGATGACAAATCAGTTGCTTTCTTTCTTTCTTTCTTTCTTTATCTACCCGTCAGTCCCCTCTCCGTCTGTATCCGTCTATCTGCCCTCCTCTCTGTGTCCATTCCTCTGTCCATCCCGCCATCACTCAGTGTGTGTCCGTTCGTCTGCCTATCCCTAACTCCGTTCCTCACTCCTACCCATCTGCCCGTCCCTCTCTTCGTCTCTGTTGCGTGTCTGTCCGTCCCTCTCTCCGTCTCTGTTGCGTGTCTGTCCGTCCCTCTCTCCGTCTCTGTTGCGTGTCTGTCCGTCCCTCTCTCCGTCTCTGTTGCGTGTCTGTCCGTCCCTCTCTCCGTCTCTGTTGCGTGTCTGCCCGTCACTCTCTCCGTCTTTGGTCTGTGTGTCCGTCCCTCTCTCCGTCTCTGGTCTGTGTGTCCGTCCCTCTCTCCGTCTCTGGTCTGTGTGTGTCCGTCCGTCTGTTCGTCCCTCCCACTGTGCGTCCGTTCGTACGTCCCTCCATCACTGTCTCCTTTCGCACGTCCCTCCATCACTGTCTCCTTTCGTACGTCCCTCACTCACTCACTCACTCACTGTCCTTCTGTTCCACCCTTCATCATTGTGTCCTCTCTATCTGTCCTTCTTTTGGTACCTCCCTCTGCGTGTCCTTCCGTCCATCTCTCCTTCCTTCTGCGGGTCTGTTACTCCCTCCCTCCTTGTCACCACAAATAAGTACTGTTCAAAAATAATTCTCTTTCCACTGATGCTTGCTGACAACTGAAGCGATCTGGTGTGTGTCTTTAAAAAAAACGATGCAAAAAAAAATGTAACACCGTTGATTGCCTCGTGATTAATTCCAACCATTTGACGGTCATTTCTCTCGTTGTCTTGTGGCTGGCTGTCTTCTTAAAGGCAATTTCGAGCGGGAATGGCTGCTGTCAATCCAGTCGATTGGCTTGTCACGACACCGAAATCTCAGCTTTCCTCTCTACCCACCACCACGCCTGTCTTTCTTCCTCAAAACAGGAAAATGCTGATAATATTCCTTAATGATAATATTTTTTGCTGACTAAATTATCTTAAATTTTCAAGTTTATTTACAACTTCTAGTGATTTATTCTGATGCAAGTATTGATGGACTTACAAGTCATTGATAATGTGATCCTCGTCAGGCCTCAACAAATGACCTTGTATCAAACTTGGCACATTAAAAATATTTTTATAAAGATTTCTGACTTTTAGTATGTTAGAGTAGCTCTTTGTTTTATCGTTTCATTTGTTTCACATTGTTATAGCCTATCACTGTTTTAACTTTCCTATCGATCTAAACATGATCGAAAATGAAATGCTGGGTGGAAAAAAATATTGATCTGCTAAGAGATTAAACTAATCTTAGTAAATCCCTACATAATTATTTTTTAACCTTTCTATCTAGGAAAGTTAGCCCCAAAATCCGGATGCAAATTTCTTTTATTAATAATTTAGATTTTCATGCTGTCCTATTCAGAACGACAGAATTAGTTTCATAATTCGTCAGATGTCTGATAAAGGTCATCTCTGGTATTTCTGTTCTAAAGGTTAAGTTATTCAGAATTCTCTGTTCAAATCTCTTCAATAACTGGTGTTTTGCCCAGTTGTGGTCATTCTTTCCAAAATGTGTTCAAAACTTCCAAAGGTTAAACCAATTGTTCTCAGTGCCTGGCTTTGTGGAATTATCCAATAACAATAACAGACTTCCTTAGAATATTCTGTCAGTTATACTGTGGTCAGTTTTGACATTCTTTTCCCATGTGGTGTCTTCTCTAGACTTGTCACCTTCAGAACCATCGCACGCTTTGTCCAGCACTTCAAATCACTCTTTATCCAACCTTGAATATTTACCTGAAAGGTGGTTTAAGGTCATATGGGTTATGGATAAAATATTTTATCTTCCCCCTGTTTTCGACAAATTAATTATACCTGGAAACTTGAAAACCTAATAAAATTGCAATATGAGCACTGGTAAAAATGGTTGCTGAAGACATTAAGTTTATAATACCCAGAAATTCATACACGCATGTCCTCAAGGACACATGGTACAGTGGATAAAGGCGTTAGTCAGATCCAGTGACAGAACCCAAAAGAGTGTGAGTTCAGTACCTGTTTAAGGCGGGGAGAACTTGCAGAGGGGAATTAACAGGAGATAACTGACATCCATTAGACATGGCATGTGGAACTAGAAAAGTCTACCCTAGCGATCGAAATAAATGGTTCAGTTCAACATTGCAACCACCTGAAGAAACGTTGTGATAAATATGGCAACAAAGATGAGGACGATAGTTCGAACAATGTAAATAGTGTACATAATACCTCATCTCAGAAATATTGGCAGATACTGAAGGTTCAAAGACCTGTTTATATTCTGAGATGAGGTATTGTAATTATTTACATTGTTCAGACTGTTCTCATCATCTTCGTTGCCATATTCACAACGTTTCGGCCGTTGTATGATCGGAATTTCAAACTGGACACTTTATTTCGTCCACCGGACAGATTGTTCTAGTTCCACGTGCCATACCGCTTCCGGTTATAGCATTATCAGTTATTTAACTCGATTCTTCAAGTTATTGTTCACCTCAGCTGTAGCCAGGTATTGAAGACACAACTCTTTGGGTCCAGTCACTAGTTTCAACCAACGCTTTTATCCACTGGGCCATGTATCCTTGAGGGCAACAGTCTGAACAATGTAAATAGAGGCTTACTTAGAGATGGTAGGTTGTATTTATGCCTTTCGCCAGTCTTCTTCATATTCAGCATCGTTTCGCTCTGCTTATATATACAAGGTGCGATGAATAAGATGTCGTCTAAGTTACGCAAAAATGAAAACAACACTGACATCTCGTTTTAACAAACATTTTTTACCGAAGTTACACAAAAATATCTTGAAATACTACAGAGTAAATTTATTCAATAAAATTGCCATTAGCTTCAACCCCGGCCTCCAGATGACTTCATAATATCCGGCTCCTCTTCTGGATGGTTTCTTTGTTTAAATTGTTGCATGCTGCTATAATCTTTCCCTTCAGTTCATCTTTGGAGTTTTGTTGGTCTCTTGTTCATCTGCACTCCACAAATAATAATCAAGGGGGTTGTAATCTGGGGAGTTAAGTGGCCTGATGTAAGGGGTGATGTGGTTGCAGACACTGTCTATCAGCCATAACTGGGTTCTTGTTCTTGTGTGGCAAGGTGCAGTCTTGTTGCCAGACACAGGGTCTTCCAGCAGCCACCCTCTTGACTCAGGGGAGCACTACCTACTCAAAGTATTGATGCCGTCCTCTGTGTCGAGTCTGAGACCATCACCAACAAATTCGGTAATTCTTTTCTGATGAGAGTTATCAGTGAGTTTACCGAGCTGCCTTACCTTTGTAATCACCATTAGATTCCTCCAACTCTTTCCGAATCATCTGTATTGTACTCAGATTGACACCCAAACGCTCTGAAATATTTGTATTGGAGCTTCCCGCGTGAATTCCAAACAGTACAGCGTGCTTTTTCCAAATTTCTGGCAGAGTGAATTGCATCATGGTGCTGTTTTTCTCACAGACGGTACCCAACTGACCCTAATATGCCGTGCAGTCGGCAAATACAATGCATACGCGCAAAATTAAAAATATAAAATAGCATCAATTACCCATCGCACCTTGTACAACACCTGCTTTTTAAAATATTTTCTTTCTTATCAATCCATTTTTCTTAGTAACCTTTTGATTTTCTCAAAACTCTTGTGGTATTCTTAAAACCGTTTGTCATTTTTACCTTTCTAATGTTTTTAATTTCTTTTTGATTGACCTCCGATCTTTGTCCAACATTTTCACTTTCTAATGTTCCTATCATACAAGAGCTTTAAAATATATTATTTCTCTTTTAAGATTCTACCTTTTTTATGTGTCCTGGGTATGACGATAAACTACATCCGCATCCTGGGTAAGACGATAAATTACGTCCAACAGCAAGGAGGAGGTTTTGAGGAGCGTGGAACCACCTCTTAATTGCTGATGTTCCCAGGTCCACTCTGACCCGGGATGGTAACACCTGTTAGGGTCCCAACTATGGGCAAATAGTTAACCCCAAAACTGGATTTAAACCCCTTCAATACATTTTTTGACGAAAAATTATTACCAGCAATACATTTTTGAAAATAATTATTACCAGCCATACATTATTATCAGCAATATATTTTTGAAGAAAAAAATATTAACAGCAATACATTTTTGTAAAAAAATATTACCAGTAATTAACTTAAAAAAAAAAGGTTACCAGCTATACATTTTTGAAGGAAATATATTACCAGCAATAAAAATTGTCGGCATTAAATAAACCATTGAGGTTGATATGCCGTAAAACAAACCAAACTATCTTTTTATGATACATGCAATACAGATATCCATAAATTTACTATCAAACATGTTTATGGCTGATGCTAACCACCTAGAGAGGAACTAATTGCACATTCTTAATCACACATTTTCCTCTAACATAAAGTGGAATGATTATCCTGAATAACTTGTTAGGTTTACAGCTAGGAAAGTTAGATTCTGGGTAGAATTAACTGTCGCTACAAGTATCTTGTATATTTATAAATCTACCATTCATCTATGCATTGGATATTGCTGCCTCATCTTGTCTGGTGCTCCTGCTGTATATCACGAGATTATTGACAAAATCCAAACAAAGGTCTAATATTATTGATCCTGATCTGGCATTTCGACTTCAGCGACTTTCACACCACCATGACGTGGCTTGTCTGTGTCTTTTTCCGTGAATACTTTTATGACAATTCTTCTAATGTACTCTCCTTCTGGGTACCTCAAATTTATGAATTGAAGTGTAGTACTAGATTGGCAACTAGGTCTCATTTTGCTGTTGAAGTAGCTAGATATAACCGCAAGATCTATTCTAATAGTTTCTTCTCTCACTCGCGGAAATCATAGTCATAGGTGATGTATTTTTATTTTACTATTAAGAACAGATTTTCGGGAAATGAGTAGCAGTTTGAAAAAAAATGAATGATTTATATTCTCCAAGAAGTTAAATAATAAAAAAAATTTAGCGATCACAATTTAATTTCTCAAAATTTCATGAAGTGGTGGTAGGTTGTAAGAGATGTAAAATATATATATTTTAACAAGATTTTCTAAAAATAATAATAAATAGTTTCTTGCCTCCCTGAACCTATGTTCTTCAAAACTTAAAATACATCAATTACCATCTTCTATCTTCCTAAATGCTGTTTCTTTTTTGCCCTTTCTCTTTACTAAAGTCTTCTTACTCTCTATCACTCCCAGTAATCTTTGAATCTTAGTGGCAGTATTGCTTTGGTTGGGGTGAAATGATTAAAATAAAAAAAATATAACAAACTTCAAATAGTATAAAGGAAAACTTTTGCTCCAAAATAAACTATTGTAAACAATAACTAATGTTCTTTCAAAGATGTATTGATGTGAGTTATGTACTATTTGATGAAGAATGTTGATCAAAGGAGAGAGTGTCTCTGACTAATTTCTATAGTATTGTTGCAGTTCTGGGCCAATTGTGGCTGATATGTGATTAAAACCAGAGGTCCATAAGGTCCACACCTTGTAGGTGAGTCAGGTTAAAGAAGTTACTTTTTAGCTTGTACAAACACAAATTATCATAATTCCCCATGTATAATATGCATTTTTTTTTCTAAAAATAATGAGCAAAATCAGGGGCGCGTATTATACGCAGCTACAAAAAATCTTTAAAAAATTGCCATAAAATAAGATAAGAATTACCATGAAACTAAATTAGAATATTATTATTCTATGATTAAAACAATTTTTAAATAATAGGAAATGCTGGCCGTAATGAAATTGGAGAGGTACAATTTATAGGGTTTGATTCCAAAACAAGGGGTGCGTATTATGCGCGAGTAGAAGCATTTTCCCACACTTTCAGCACAATTTTAGGGGTGTGTGTTAGGGATGAAGGCGTATTATACATGGGGAATTACAGCTCAGTTCTGTGAGTATGGGATAAGGGCATGTCTCTAGGCAGGACCAATCCTTTGGGAGGGTCTTGGGTTAATATCTGGTGTCTGATCCAACTTCTGAAAGAGGGGATTCGATTATATTGGAGTTCTGGTTCAGTGTATTCATGGGATTCAACTCTAAACTCATCTTGTGTCTCATTCTGCCCGGAGACATTTCCAAAAAGGAAATGCTGAGGGGTCTGTGTTTATCCTTGGGCCCATGTACACATGGGATCACCACTTGAAACTTGGCTTTATGCCATATTCCATTCAAGCAAGCATGCAGATAAATATTGCTTCAGCTTTTTCTGCAATTGGGAACAAAAGCTGGCTACACTTGCCGACATTTTAGATTGGAGACATGAATAGAAAATATTTATAATAAAAACATATATTTAAACTGAAGTGTGTGTATTTGTATTCTTCATTGAATATATATGACCAAAGATTTTTAGAGTTTTGCGGAAGGGTGCTGAGAATGCCATGAACAGACCATGTAAGCAATGAGGAAGTTTTAAAAAAATGGAAACAGAGTGGACACTTGTACTTAGAAACAGAAGTTGTGGAGATCCATGATTGCCCACATCATGAATGTTCGCCCAAGTAGTAGCTCATGGCTTATAAGAAGACCAAGGTTAAGCAAACCGCTTCAATACTTCAGCATCTTCCTCAGTATTCAATTCAATTTTAGTATTAATTGATATTTTATGGCTTGTCAACCCTTTGTGGCTTACTTTAAAACTAAAATATATTTTGGATTGTGGGAAGTTGCATGCAGTACCTAGATAGCAAGTCTCTTCAATACTCCAGCACTCTCCTCAGTATTCAATACAATTTTAGTATTGATTGACTTGCTTTTAAGACTTATCAACCATTTGTAGGTTATTTAAAGCTGAAGCATATTTCAGGTTATAGGAGGTTGCTTATAGTACCCGGTTTTCTCCAATTGGTCCCCCATTTAATTACTGACCAGGCTTGATGCTGCTTAACTTCAGTGATCAAATGAGATTTCCATGTTAAAGGTTTGTAGAATAGTTGTTTTTGTTAAAGCAGTTGAGAAAATTTTATTCTATTCTGTTGAAGAAAAAGTTTGAAAGAAAGTGTGTGTGTGCGTGTGTATTTTGAAAATGTGAAAGTTTCCAGCAGTCAGTTTTCAATTACATATTCAGTTTTTTTTTTTTTTTTTAATTATCCCTGGGAGCTTTGCATGCACACACACACACACACACAAGGGAATACTGAAAATTTCTCTGCCCAAACCACTGACAAAAGCATTTTGTGACAAAGCATCTTGAGAACTGTATCACATTGAAAACTTTTCAGCACCCTTTTATAGACCACATCAGTTTAGTTATTTGCCATGCGTGATACACGCTTAGGCGATCAAGTATCTTTAAATACATGACTGACTTTCCCGCAGTAGGTTGCCATTTCTTTCTGCGGTTGACTAGTTGCCATCAAAGGCTATAGAACCCAGTCTATCCTGCTATTTACCCATAGCTGGTGGGGAAGTAGAGGATTCATACCTTTCCGATGGGTATTAGCACATAAGTGAATGTAAGGGATTTGACTGGAATTTGAACTCTGCTCTCCAATTCCATAATCCTAGCTGCTATCCATTACTCCACCATGCCTCCCGACTGATACAACACGTATATGTATGAATGAGTTGATAGGCTTGATTCCTATCAAAACACTATCAACTCATTAGTATTAGTATTCTCAGCATCCTTCTGTAGAACCACATTTCTGTTGCCTCAAGTCTCTTTTTCATCTGTGAGGAGATTGACTAGCATGCACTGCTATATAGGAGGACTGATATCACATAACTGTTCATTACTCTTTTCTTTGTTTCTAATGAAATTTTCTGTATCTTAATATTTTTCTTATCTTTTGGAAGGCATTTTTCTCTATCCCAATGTGCCTTCAGATTTCAGTGACATACTTTCCGTTCTCTGTTAAAACACTTACCAAATATTTAAATTTTGTGCTTATTTATAATCTTAAGATCATGACCATAAATAAAACTCGGCATTATCTTAATAGAAAACGAACTAGAAAAGTCAGTTTTCCTTTCTATGACTTCATTTAATCCCCCAGTGACTTATATACACAGAATTATGGCATTTAGTGTCACAGACACATTGAAGCATGCAATTGATTATCTTTGTCATTTTTTTTTTTTTTTTTTTTTTTCTTAAATTAAATTGCATTCTTTTTTGGGGTCAATATCAATAAGATAAAAGGGAAAATTTAATATCACTTTAGCTAACTACATGTCAGCTGAAATAATTTGGTTGGCCATTAATACTTTGTTGGCTCCTCATGTGAGCACCTTATGGCCTTGTACCAAGCTAAGCTAAGTAGATGACAACTAAATATTAGGCTATAATCTTACTGAGCTTGTATTTAAGTGAGAATTGATTTTCTTTAGTGGCATATCAACATCTCTATGGGTTATTTAATGCCAAAATCTAAATATTTTGAACACGATTTTATGGCTTCAACTAAATATATTTTGAACGTAATTGTATGCTTTCAACTACAGAAAAAAGCATCATTGATTATTTTGCAATAAAATATATTGTTGGTAATTCTAGAAAATTGTATTACTGATCATTTTGCTTTAAAATTGTATTGTTGGTCAATGTACTATAAATAGGTATTGTTGGTAATTTTTTTATATAAAAATGTATTGCTGGTATTTTTACTATAAAAATGTACTGTTATACTTTCATGGTGTTTTGTTTTGTTTTTGTTTGGGTGTGTGCTATTTTTCCAAAGCTGGGACCCCAACAGTTGCTACCACCCCAGGTCAGCGTTAACCTGAGAACAACTGCAATTAAGAGGTGGTTCTATATCTCTAAAAGCCTCCAATCCCCTAATCAGAAGCCCTGCTGTTGGGTGTAGTTTATCATTATACCCAGGACTATTAAGTGAGAGAGAGAAATATATCTGTCTATATTTCTGAGATGAGGTATTATGTACATTATTTACATTATTTGGACTATTGTCCTCATCTTTGTCACCATATTTATTACAATGTTTTGGCCGTTGTACGCTCCGGCCTTCTTCAGGTGGTTGGAATGTCGAACTGAACCCTTTATTTTGCTCACTGGGGTAGACTGTTCTAGTTCCATGTGCCATGTTTAATGGATGTCAGTTATCAGTTATCTCCTGTTAATTTTTCCTCTGAAAGTTCTCCACTGCCTTAACTAGGTATTGAACTCACACTCTTTGGGTCCTGTCACAGTGGATAAAGGCATTAGGTCCAGTGACAGGACCCAAAGAGTGTGAGTTCAATACCCAGTTAAGGCAGTGGAGAACTTTCATAGGAAAATTAACAGGAGATAACTGATAATTGACATCCATTAAACATGGCATGTGGAACTAGAACAGTCTACCCCAGTAAGTGAAATAAAGGGATCAGTTTGACATTCCAATCCCCTGAAGTAGGCTGTAGTGTACAATGACCGATGTGTAAAAAATATAGCGACAAAGATAAGGACAATAATCTCAATAATGTAAATAATGTAGAGAAATATATATATACATATACTAAAATGAGAATTGGAAAAAAAATGGCACTAATATTTAATATAGTAATATTTATTTATAATATATGAATTTTTATAGAGAAGAATTAAAATTAAAATTTTGTTACTTACACTTGGATTTTCAGTGCTTTTTTTTCTTAGAAAAATTTTTTTTTTTCCTTTTCTATTTTCTTCTACTTTAACTGGTTTCACAAAACAATTTTTTTGAAAAGCTAAGCGAAACAGTTAAAGTAAAAAAGTTTAAAATAAAGGAAAAGAACAAATTATTTTTCTACAAAAAAAAAATACTGAAAATCCAATTGTAAGTAACAAAGTTTTAATTTTAATTCTTCTCTGTAAAAATTCATATATATAAATAAATATTACTATATTAAATGCCTTTTTTTTCCAATTCTCATTTTAGTTTGTCTATACAAGTTTTTGTACAGAATCTTTCCAACAATTTCATTTTTTATCTACACACACACACACACACACATATGTGTGTGTATAAAGTGAAGATATAGAAAGAGAGAATATTTTTAAACAAGAAGAAACAATATGATTTAAATAAAAGCAAACTAATTTTGTGTGTTTGTCACAAGCAATTCTTCAAAATGTCAGTAGGTAGACATAACCTTGTTGCTAGGCAACTGACTTATTTTTCAAAATCAATATAAGGAGAAACGTTTGTACTGACATCTACTTGTAAACAGGTAAATGTTCCAAGTGACAATGAAATTGAAAGTCGACACAAGTTTCCCCATTGTCCCCTATCATTTTTCTTTCTCACAGTCAACATCCAACTTTGTTGGTGTCATCCTTGTCTCTCCACTGTTTTAACCTCCATTGCTATATGAATTTGATCTTCTTTCATAGTCTTCAACCAAACTCTCTTTGCACTGTTGAACTTTCTCTTGTCTTTGTCTTCAGAAGACCGGAGTCAAGAACTGTTGCGGATTTGAATCAACCCACAACAAAGAAAGATGCGAAAAAAAAGTTTTAAATATAAAAACATAAAATATTTTTATTTGTTTTTTTTTTTCTACATTTTTCTTAGCGTGTATGAGTATTAAGTTCTTACAGTCATTTGTTTGTAGTTGTTTTGTTAAGATGAAAAGAAATCTGATTTCTTTGTGTGTCTCTATGAGAAAGAAGAGGCAAAGGAGAAAGTGCGGAGGAAAGTGTAAGTATCATGTAGCTTAGTGAGGAAGACGGGTGAATGTAAGAGAATTTCTTTTAAGTCAACTGTGGATATCATGGAACAAGTGTGTGAGCAACGATGAGGTTTTGGAGAGGTTGCAAACAAGGAGGAGGCTTATACTTAACATCAGGAAGAGGCAGCTGAAATTTCTGGGACAAGTAATGAGAAAGGAGAGCCTCGAGAATCTGATACTCACGGGTCAAATAGAGGGAAAGAGAGTCAAGGGAAAGCAATGCATGACATACTTGGTAGGCTTAAGCAAGTGGATGACAGAACCTGTTCTGGGGGAGGTGGCAGAGGGACAAAACTTATTGAGAGCTACAAGGGATAGGGGGAAGTGGAGAATCATGTTCGCCAACATCCTGAAAGGACACAGCCCATAAAAAGAAAGATTGTTGTGAAATGTTGCCATATATTGCCTTTTGTCTCTCTTTTGTCTAATTAGAGTCTTTGCTTAAATAGCTTTCAAAGGGATCACAAAGCTTGATTTTTTTTTTATATAGTTGACAGGAACATGATCCATTGATGGGAGAATGTTAAATATTTATTTTCAAAGCATTAATTTATTAACTAAAAACAATGCACAATCATACGAGTCAGAAACCATTTTTCTTGTCATTTAGTGTTTGACTGTCTTGGAGTTTATTTCCACCTTTGCTCCACAGAACCTTATGGTCAGTATTTCTTTAATGTGAGCTTCTTATTCCTTTCCTGATTTTGCTTTCCTCTATTGCCTTCTCTTGAACCAATATCTTTACTTGTCCTGGGCGTGACGATAAACTACATCCAACAGCAAGGCCTCTGATCAGGAGGCTTAGAGGAGTGTGGAACCACCTCTTAATTGCTGGTGTTCCCAGGTCCACCCTGACCCAGGGTGGTAGCACCTGTTAGGGTCCCAACTATGGGCAAATAGTTAACCTCAAAACTGAGGTAAAAAGCATTATGAAAGTGCAAAAATAGATTTTAATACCAGAAATACTTTGTAAAAAAACTATTACCAGAAATAAATTTTTGAAGAAAAAAAATATTACCAGCAATATGTTTTTGAAAAAAAAAATATTACCAGATATACATTTTTGATGAAAAAATATAACAATACGTTTTTTGAAAAAAATTATTACCAGCAATACGTTTTTTGAAAAAAATTATTACCAGCAATACGTTTTTTGAAAAAAAATATTACCAGCAATACAATTTTGAGGAAAAAAATATTACCAGAAATAGATTTTTGACAAAACAAAATATTATCAGGAAAAAATTAAGGTCTGCTACGTATAGCTGCAGTATAAGCCACGGGTGGGCTCTGTGGGTGTTGAATAAACACAAATGTGCCTGAGCAAGCGTCTGCAATAGGGATTGGCTAGCTGCCCTAGCCCTATGGTACTGTCAAATACGAGTGGCCAGCTATACACACACACACACACACACACACACACACACACACACACACACACACATATATACTTTATTATTTATTTATTTACATACACTCTCTCTGATATTGAGCACTTTATCCCATAAATATAGCACAATTTAAAACCATATATATATATTATATTATATTATATATATGTGTGTGTGTGTGTGATAGAAATTATTAGGAGGATTTTAAATAATTCTAAAAGAAACCTCAACAGAATGCAGAAAGCACTGGACAGCCGTTTCGTCCTATATTTGGGACTCATCAGCTGTGCGCCTCCACTACCGAGAACTGTAACTGTCCAGGTTTCAATTCTCGGTAGTGGACGCGCAATGCTGATGAGTCCCAAATATAGGACGAAACGGCCGTCCAGTGCTTTCTGCATTCTGTTGAGGTTTCATCTAGACTTGATGAATTACTTATGTATATATATTCCAAATGCACCTGAGCAGGCGTCTGCAATGGGGATTGGCTAGCCGCCCTAGCAGACGGGTATCCTCGAATACAAGAGATCAGCTATACTAATATCCTCATCAGTGGATGTGGCCCTGTAACCCTTGTTCATGGGGCACCATCATATTATCCCATAAACTATCTGGACCCTAGGGAAACTATATGTATTGCACTCACAGCAGAATTGGGTGTATCCAAAACATGAGAGGCTGACCAACTGCCTGATTTGATCATGACTAGGTGCGCTATTACGTATTTTAGTCTTGTGCCAGATCAAATTAAGCATAAGAGTTTCAGTTTTTTTGTTGTTGTTTTTTTTAGTCTTTTAAAGATAATTTACATTGTTCAGACTGTTGTCCTCAACTTTATTGCTGTAATCACGAAGTTTCAGCTGTTGCATGCTCTGACCTTCTTCAGGTGATTGGAATTTCAAACTGAACTCTTTATTAGGGTAGAGATTGTTTTGGTGCCATACTTCTTCTGAATGTCTCAGTGAAATTCCAATAACCTGAAAAGGGCCAGAGCAGACAACCCCCAAAATGTTGTGAATATGACAATAAAGATGACAATTTAAATAATGACAATTCCTCATCTCAGAAATATAGACAGTCTTTTAAAGAATTTCCTGTTTGCAAAACGTTACTTAAAGATACCAGGAAAGCGTAATAGTGTTATTTGATGACTTATTCAGACTTTTTGTCAAAAGGAACAAACAAAAAAAATTCCTTGTCTTCAGGTGGTTAAACAGTTGAGAAAATGGAAATTGTAGCTGAGATAGTTAATGTTCACTTTGCCATCAGTCTCCTAGAAAGGCATGAAACCAGTTCCCTGTGTACTATGGTTTAACAGGAGAATAGATGAGGGTCTCTAGCTTTCATTGGCTTTCAGTCAAGATTATGGAGAATTTAACAGGAAGCCATACTTTATTCCAACAATTTACAAATACTGATAAAATTGGGCATATGGAGGACCCTGTTTTATCATGTCCAGTCAGAACATAAGAGAGAGATCTATGTGTATTTTTTGTGTCTTTGGTGTTTGTATGTTTTTTCTTTTTTTTTCCTTTTTTTTTTGTTCATACAGATTTATAGCTACAGGAGTGAACAAGACAAATTTGAGATGTTTTTGATATTAACAAATACTCGTTGCCACTTTCGTAATGCCAACAAACACGTGTTGTCACTTTTGTAATGCTCATTGTATAAGGTAACCAAAAAAGTTCTGTCCGTTTTTAAAGGAAAAAAATAAAACGCTTCACAGTGTGTGTAACTTATATTTAGTCTTCGAAGTAATCGCCATCGGCATCCAGCACCTTCTGCCAACGTGTCTCCAGCTGTTCAATGCCCTTGCAGTAGAACTCGGCAGAGATTGATGCAAAGAAGTCCGTGAGGGCTTTGCGCAAGTCTGCTTCATTGGTGAAGGATTTCCCACGAAGATGATTATCCAGGGAGTGGGAGATGTGGTAATCGGATGGCGCAAGGTCAGGTAAATAAGGTGGATCGCACAAAGTTTCCCACCCAAGTTATTGTATGGTATCCCTGACCACTCGCGCGACATGCGGCCTGGCGTTGCCATGGAGGAAAAGCACACCTTTGCGATTCACCAGTGCTGGCTCCTTCTGGCGCAATGCCTGTTGCACACGTTTCAATTGCTGCGTGTATAGGTCTCCAGTGACCGTTTGGCCCGTTGGTAGCAGTTCATAATGAACCACTTGACGACCTGTCCACCAGACACAAAGCATAATCTTGCGTGGGTGCATAGGCGGTCTTGCGGTGTGAGGGACAGCATCCTGAGGAGACAACCAATGTTTGGAAAGCTTGGGAGTTTCGTACAGAACCCACTTTTCATCACTGGTAAGCACTCGATTGAATAAGGATGCGGTACGGTGGCGAGAAAGCAGCGATACGCAGGCTGCCACTCGTTGTCCCTTGTGGACCTCCAACAGCATTTGCGGAACCCACTTGCTCAGTTTGTACGTCTTACCTAGACGGTGCAGGTGAAGTCTAACTGTTTCATCGGAAACGTTGAACTGTCTTGCAAGTTCACCACACGTTAGACTACTGTCCTCTTCAATGGCTGCCTTCAGGACTCCGTCATTCAAGACCTGTGGTCGTCCACTGCGAGGCTCATCATGGAAAGACAAATCTCCCGACTTGAATTTTCGAAACCAACGCCTTGCAGTACGTTCATCCACAGCACTATCCCCAAACGCTTGACATATGTGCCACTTTGAAGTCGTAAAGGAAACGGCCCCGAACAAGATCTCTAGACACTTCCATCCTTCTCACAGCTGTCCGGCTCATAACTGATGGCCGGGCACGGTGCGCGTGTTTTTTATAACGTCTGATGTTCCTACTTCCGGCTTTCCAAATTTGAAAACAATTGCTACACGCATTTCGTATATATTTCAACTTCATTCAATGACTAATCAAAAAACGGACAGAACTTTTTTGGTTACCTTGTAGTTGAGCTTTTGTAATAACAGATACAACTATAGTATGCCACTGAACATGCTGGTGTCAGGCACCTACAAATAACACTCGTACTAATAGTACTTGCTCGATAGTACTTGCTCGAATAGTAATCCGTATAGTGATCTGAATTGAGAAATAGTATAGTGAATATAACAAAGAATAGTGTTCTGTATAGTATTAGAGGATAGAATAGAAATGCGATCAATTAGACATGCGCTACCTCTCATATATGAGTTTCCTCTATGGTCACGTGATCTACTTAATTCAAAAATGGGGTCACCTGTGTTTACTCACTGTCGATCTATGTTCAAACTCAAGTGTTGGCATCAAGGCTTTAATCCTATATAACAAGATGCTTTAATTGAAGACATTCTATGAAGAGGTACTTTGAAAGGTTTCTCTTTTTTAAGCCATCAATTATTACAAGATGTATACACACATGCAAATATGTATGTGTATATCTATATCACACACATGCACACCATATGCCATGAAGAGTGCATAAAATAGCATATCATCACTCGGTGTTGACGTCAGTGTCCAATATTTACACTATATTTATGCTGGATATTGAGTACTTTTACACATAAGTAAAACACACCTTAAAACTATATTTTATTATATATTTTTAAATAAGAATCAATTGTAAAACCTTTAGAAATCTGCTTCCTGGATAAGACGTTAAACTACATCCGCATCCTGGGTAAGACAATAAACTACATCCAGCAGCAAGGCCTCTGATCAGGAGGTTTTGAGGAGCATGAGCATCTCTTAATTGCCGGTGTTCCCAGATCCACCCGGACTCGGGGTGGTAGCAACTGTTAGGGCCCCAGCTATGGGCAAATAGTTAACTATTACCAGCAATACTATTTTGAAAAAATTTATTACCAGCAATACAATTTTGAAGGAAAAATATTACCAGAAACAGATTTTTGACAAAACAAAATATTACCAGCAACAAAAAAAAAATGTTGTCGACATGAAATAACCCATTGAGGTTGATATGCCGTAAAACAAAATAAACCAAATCAAACATTTAGAAATCTGATACATTTCAATTTTTTCTATTTCTTAGGCAGTAAACTTTTAATAGAAGTTTTTTTTTTTTATTCCGGGCAATTCCGTATTGGTGTTTTTTGTTTTCACATTCCAGCAGTGTTTCGGGTTTTCCTGTCAGAGTGTGGAAACAACAAAAAATAAACCTCCAACATTAATAAATCTATGATGTCAAATTTATAAACGTTTTTTTTTTTAACTTGTTCTATATTTTCACATACAAAGACACACATGCACATAAACACAGGTAATATTTGGGTATCAATTTCTCAGGTCATTTATGCTAGTTTAGATGAAAATGAATTAAAGTTATTTCATTTAATTTTTTCAATTAGTTCACATCATTTTTCTGGCTTTATGTAGAAAATTTAAACAAATTAAACAATGTCTTCTGAGTGTTTCCAGCTTTCATAAACTATTATCAAAGAATCTACGGTTTTGACAGGATTGTGAAATCACAAAACTCACAAACTAATAAATAAATAAAGGCATAGAGATAAGCCTATTCTTTGGAAATGGCATCTAAAAACTGAAGGTGCTTCAAAGAAATTGGAGAACCAGAAAAATACTTGAGGCACAATAAACAAAGAAATTTCTATTTATTTATATCTTTTTCTTTTTAATACATTTATATATTTATATATACTTACAGACTTACTTACAGTTGGAGAATCTGTTTTTGAGTGTTTCCAGCTTGTATAAACTATTATCAAAAACTTAGAGATAAGCTTATCAACCCACAAAACATTCTATATTTTTTTTACAGTAAGGTTCACTCTGTACAAGGCTTAGGGGCCACTCAAGTTAGAGGGTTAGATTCTGAGGCATTTTGTACAGATTTGTGGAAGGTAACTATTAAGCCTCGCCTTGAACATGTTAAGATTGTAGTGATTGGAGAAACATCCTCTTGGGAGTTGGTTACACAAATCAGTGGTTCGCAGGAAGATGCTGTCTGAGTGGAATTTACTTCTCACTGATAGAATATGGACAGAATAATAGCTTCTGAAAACTGAAGGTTCTCCAAAAAAATTGGTAGATTTTTGCTGAAATTAACCCAGAAACAAGAAAAATACACTGAATTATAAATTTTTTGAAATATAAACTTGAAACTTTGAAATCAAACTACAAATGATATTTTTACAATATAACTGTCAATTAAATAAGCAGCTGAACTCCTTATATTATATATATTATATATTATATATATTATATATTATATATATTATATATATATATATTATATATATTATATATATATATATATATTTAGATAATTTTTTGTTAAGTGATAAAATCTTCTTGTTCTTTGAAATTAAAAATATTTACTTGTAAATAAAACTTTAATTTTCATCAGCATAATTTTTTTTCTGTGAGAAAAGAATTAGAATTGGTTGGAATGTTTATTATTATTATTATTTTGCTAGACATTAAATTATATCGCTTAGCATCCTCCATAATTTAACAAGGATCCTCCATAATTTACCTTGACTTTCAGTGAGCCTGTTGTATTTTTATGAGCATTCTGAAATCTAAAATTTTGAAAAACTAATATTTTATTTCCGTTTTTAAATACTTTTTGCAAAAGAAAATACTCATATTTGCCTCGATAAAGTTCTTCAGTGTTTGAAACGCAGCAGCTAAGTTTTCCTCATCTTTGTATATATTGTCTTTTTACAGATATATTTTTTAGTTATATCTGAATTTTACACACACACAGTGTGTGTGTATATAGATGTGAGTGTGTGTGTATATAGATGTGTGTGTATAGATATGTGTGTGTGTGTGTGTGTATATAGATGTGTGTGTGTGTGTATATAGATATGTGTGTGTGTGTATAGATATGTGTGTGTGTGTGTGTGTATATAGATATGTGTGTGTGTGTATAGATATGTGTGTGTGTGTGTGTATATATAGATATGTGTGTGTGGATATATATATATATAAAAATGTGTGTGTATATATGCATATATATATTATGTATGGGTGTGTGTGTGTGTGTGTGTATATATATATATATATATATATATATATATATAATATATATAATATATGTGTGTGTGTAGTCCCATATAAGATTTAATAAATTTTATGTACATACAGATACAGGTAATAATGCTAGTCATGTAATTCTCACACAGTTTTTAAATTGTAAAAATAAGATTTCATGTAAAAATGTTTTGTCCTTTCCGTACATATACAAAAAACCTGATCCCTACTTACAAAAAATATATAGATGCAGGACTTTTTGACATTTTTTAATATCTTTACTGAGTAAGAAACACCCGGTAAGTAATCCACAAACAAAGGTGTTTCTGTGACGATCGCTAACAAAAAAAACTGACACCAACATAGGCTACATAGTTGGCTGGCGAAATCCCACCCACGTCAGATGAGGTCACTTACAACAGCTGTGCATTACATAGGAACGTTCCCAATGCTTTCTGAAATTTTCGTTAATTTTAATATTTAATAATAATATATTATCTAATATTTATTCTTTTACATAGTTTTCTATGTAGTGTTCTGTTTAATTTTAGACTAGGTTTACTATTTACTATAATAACCAAGATAAGGCATACAATAACTCCCCACTTTATCTACATTTTCCTTTAGTACAATTACTCCTGGCCAAATCCCCTAAATAGATAATACATAAGTTTTACTTAATAATCACAAAGTTTGCAGGCAGTGATGCTGGTAATTTACTTACGGCAAAAAGAAGCCATGAATTGTCTCCTTTAAGTGAGAAATGGAAATACAAAATATTATGCCGAGATTGCTAAGATGGTGAAATAGAAAATTTTATCAGTCACATATCTTTTATTATAGTATATTGTGAGAATTATTCTATTTTATTATTAGGCTTTGTTCTTAATCTCTTATGATCTATGGTAAGAACAAATCTTGAATCCGTCACATAACATTTATTACAATATATTGTTAGAATTTTTTATTATTAGTCATTGTCATTAATCAGAACATAGGCGATCATGGTTCTCCACAATTTCCTGTTCTTTGTAGCTCTTAATAAATTTTGTCCTTTTGTTATTTCTTCTAAACCCTGTTCTACCATCCATTTAGTCATCTTGCTAGTTATGCATTGTTTTCCTCTGTCCGCTCTGGCCTTCAGTCTGTCCTGTGAGTATCAGATTTTTCAAGCACCCTTTCCTCATTATTTGCCCTAGAAATTTCAAGTCTTTTCCTGATGTTAAGTATAAGTTTACTTTTGTTTCCATTTTCTCTAAAACTTCATTATTCAGATATTTGCTATCCTCATCATCCTTCTGTAGAATCATATTTCTGTTGCTTCTGATCCTTCGCCTTTGAGAAGATTGTCCATCATTCATTGCCATATAGGAGGACAGAAATCACATAATAGTTCAGTACTCTTTCTTTTTTCTGTCTCTGTTTCATTTTCTGTCTCTCTTTCTATTTCTGTCTCTGCCTCTCTTTCTATTTTTGTCTCTTCCCTTCCTTGTCTCTTCCCTTCTTTCTGTCTCTTCTTTCTATTTCTGTCTCTTTCTCTTTCTAACTCTGCCTCCCTTTCTCTTTCCAACTCTACCTCCCTTTCACTTTCTAAATCTGCTTCTCTTTCTCTAACTCTGCCTTCCTTTCTCTTTCTCTCTATTTCTATTTTTGCCACTCTTTCTGTCTCTCTCTTTCTTTCTGTCTCTCTCTTTCTTTCTGTCTCTCTCTTTCTTTCTGTCTCTCTCTTTCTTTCTGTCTCTCTCTTTCTTTCTGTCTCTTTCTTTCTTTCTGTCTCTCTTTCTTTCTGTCTCTTTTTCTTTCTTTCTGTCTCTCCCTTTCTTTCTGTCTCTCCCTTTCTTTCTTAGCCTTTTTTTCTATTTCTGCATATATTTCTATTTCTCTCTCTGCTTCGCCGCCCCTTTCTGTCTCTCAACTCAAATCATCTAAAACCAACTTTGATTTGCAGAATAAAATGGAAATAAAAAAAATGTCTCCTTCTTCAGACTTTGAGAAAAATATCTTCAATTCCCGACTCACTGTCACTTAAAGGCAATAAACATATTAAACCAAGAATCAAAAAGGTCAAAATATGCCAAACTAATTTAGAAAAATAAGTAAAATAATTCTCTAAAATCGTTAATAACTTTGAAATCTCTTGGGCCATTTTCATTTAAAATAATTAGAATGAAAATGATAATTACCAATTCTTATAATTAAATTCCTTCCTTTCCAGTTTTCAGAATATTGTATTGGGATGCTGCGAAAGTTTGAAACTTTTTCAAGAAGCTTTCTTTCAGCTAAATTCACAGCCTCCTTATTCAGTCATCAAATTCATTTCCTTGGCTTTCTATGACCTAACCCAGTTTTTTCCCAACATTTTTTCAACTAACGCCCCCTTTTGGCACAGACCTTTCTCCATGCCTTCACTGTCAATTTAAATTTTGAACATTATACTGAATTCATCTTTCATAGTAAGAAAACATAAGTATTAGTAGGTATCACAGATAAAAATTTCAAACAGGTACTAGGTGTTATCTGACTGCATCTTCTTAATCTACATCATTAAAGAAACTTAGCAGTTTTTATTTCATCAAAATATCTCAAACCGTTTAATTTTGGCAAATTTATTTTTATTTTTACACATGTACTCGACTCGAATTAGGACAAATACCATATTTGAACTCCTATATTTTAAAAAGCAATTAAGAACGACACTTAAAATTATACTAGCTTGTTAGGTACATAACAAAGAAATTAATAATAAAATTACAGATAGTATCACTGCATGTTTCTTAAATAATATCAGTCTGAATATGCAAATTTTATAAATCAAAACTTCTGCAACGACGTACAAACAACTCATAACCTGAGGTTTGACATTTCATGAAACGGGAAATACGACCCACATTCATCCCAAACTTCAAATATCACATTATGACTATACCAGTAACATGTCTAAATTTTGGGGAGAGTGATAGAATGGATATATTCTGGATTATTTCACTTCAAAATTGAAAAAAATTGCTTTTTAACCTTTTGTCACAAGGTATTTGAAAGGCCGATTTTAGACTTGCTTGAATTGTGTCACTAGAAACACCAAATTTCATATCTAGCCATTTCTGGGGGTGCTCTTTTCATTTATCATGGTTAAAATGACCTAAAATCAACAGATTAGAATGTATATAGGGCAGATGCTGAACAAGTACAGTCCTGATTCAACATATACAATTTCTGGACTGTGGAAAAAGAGAAGCTTAACACACGCCAAGCAATTCCCACTAATGAACATAAGAAAACAACAGAAAACTCACGATATCATGAAGTGGTATTCAACCACTAAATTTGTAACTGAAATCATTAAAATAAAAATATTTTATCTGTCACAATTTGATCAAAAGGTTGAAGTTCTGACACATGTTAGTTCCGATCACTACGTAAGCGGTATGAAATCACTAAATTGTCTCAAATTTTAAACTGTAATGTTCCTCTCACATTATGCACATAAAAATAAACAACACAGACATAAAATTAATCAAATAAAGTTTATTTGGAAATTTTCAGTAATGGTGGGCTGGGTGTTGGGATACCACTTCACTGAGTAGTCAAAAGTAAGTCTTTGCATACTCTTCATACAATCCCTCCAAATAATCTAATTCAGGCACTACCCAAGTTCTTCTAGTCTAACTAGTATATCTTTGCTGGCGTATCCAGTTTATATAGTTTAAGTACGAGCCCATTTGTTACTTCCGCACATAAAAGCTTGTAGCGGACCGTGGGGTGAAGATGTGAAGAGATATCAGAAGGTTAAACTTTCCTGCTGGTGGGTCCAGCTACATGAGAATGTCGGACTTTAATAAAGTCCAAAGAAGACAGAGTAAACAAACAAGACCGATATACATAGGTAAACAAATATATATTAATAACGAGTTACACAAAGACATGAACAGTTACGTAGAGTTTGTATGGAGAAATTATGGGCGTGTGTTGTAAGTGTTCGTACGTACGTTTATTGTTCTTAGCGCGGTCCCAGAATTTGGGAAACGATGTACCTGTGGTGGTCACATATTGGCCTAAGTGGAAAAAGAGAGATTTTACCTCGCCTCCGCACGAGGTAGCAGCCCAAGGCCTCAGTCGAAAAAGAGAGAGAGGCGAAGGGTCAGCCAGTATTTATAGTCAGGGGAGAGAGAGACCCCTGTTGAAGGATTAAGGAAACTGAGGAGGAGCTAACTCCAACAATACTCGGTAATAATTGATCTAGCAAGAAATGCTTGTTAACCATTACACCACATTAAAGGGCCCTTTGATTTAATAAACACGACTGAAAGCATGAGGCAGTCAGTGATGATAGCTTTTGATAAACAGTAGATTGGCAGACATAGGTTCATTTTGCATGCCAGTGGGGAAAAAAGTAGATATAGGTTGTGGTTTGAATAAGAGTCAGAAGAATATAGATATAGGTCGTGGGTTGAACGAGAGAAAGAAAAACAGTAGACATAGGTTCCGGTTTGAACAAGAGTCAGAAAAAAAATAGATATAGGTCGTGGGTTGAACGAGAGAAAGAAAAACAGTAGATATAGGTTCCGGTTTGAACAAGAGTCAGAAAAAAAAATAGATATAGGTCGTGGGTTGAACGAGAGAAAGAAAAACAGTAGACATAGGTTCCGGTTTGAACAAGAGTCAGAAAAAAAAATAGATATAGGTCCTGGGTTGAACGAGAGAAAGAAAAACAGTAGACATAGGTTCCGGTTTGAACAAGAGTCAGAAAAAAATAGATATAGGTCGTGGGTTGAACGAGAAAAAGAGTAGACATAGGTTCCGGTTTGAACAAGAGTCAGAAAAAAATAGATATAGGTCCTGGGTTGAACGAGAGAAAGAAAAAGAGTAGACATAGGTTCCGGTTTGAACAAGAGTCAGAAAAAAATAGATATAGGTCCTGGGTTGAACGAGAGTAAGTTAAATGGTAGACATAGGTCTCATTTGAATGAGGTTCCAGAAAAAGCTAAACATAAAAAAGACAATTGTTTCACCCTTCTGCTTGACGGTGCACTAAGAGTATTTTTGACTCCAACAAGAGGACGACCAGAAATGTAATATCTACACACTGTTGATGTTACATCACCTTTTGTTTGGTTTCGACTCATAAATTCTATCCTTGATAAGATATATTACTTTTGTAACCTAGAAAAGAAATGAGGAATAACCAAAATGGAGGTTGGAAATGAAATGGTAATCTTTATAACATCAACAAAATACAATTCTCGCCACCGGTGTGAAGTAGGTAAACCACTGCTAATGGTGGACTACTTAGCATATTATGATATTTACCTTCCTCCCCACGAGGTAGGATGTGGCACAAGGCCAAATTTAATATAGGGAAATCCAAGCCCACGGCTTGGGCAAAAATTGCTCGTAGACCCCACATATGCAGGATCGGGTATCTGTCTACCTCCCCGGACAAGGCTCTGCCAAAGGCAGGGAGTTTGACACAGCAAGAGCTTCCCACACTGACAGCACATGCTGGTAGCATATTGCCCCCCCCCCCACTTACAATAGTGTTCAATGTATTTATGAGGATTGGGACACGCCCATTTGTGTTCATAGGTACGGTATATAACGGTTACATAATTGGCTAGTAAATAATTTGCAATGCATTCCTATATTAAAATAATTTCCTGTGAATTTCTATATGTGATTTTTTGTATTTACCGTTTTTATACAGAGGATACTAATTAAAGTGAATGAACATTTTCATGCATCTTTTAATAATTTCTATCCTAGATAAGACATAAATGACTAGTAAATAATTTGCAATGCATTCCTATATTAAAATAATTTCCTGTGAATTTCTGTATGTGATTTTTGTATTTACCCAGTTTTTATACATAGGATACTAATTAAAGTGAATGAACATTTTCATGCATCTTTTAATAATTTCTATCCTAGATAAGACATAAATGACTAGTAAATAATTTGCAATGCATTCCTATATTAAAATAATTTCCTGTGAATTTCTGTATGTGATTTTTGTATTTACCCAGTTTTTATACATAGGATACTAATTAAAGTGAATGAACATTTTCATGCATCTTTTAATAATTTCTATCCTAGATAAGACATAATTGGCTAGTAAATAATTTGCAATGCATTCCATATATATACTTTTAGTATGTGTCATGTCATTATGTAATCATTAGAGTGAATGATAGTTTTCATGTATTTGTTTAATAAATTCTATCGTTGATAAGGCCAGTAACATAAATGACTACTTGATAAGTTCCTATGAATTGCCATACATGATTTTATTACTTGCTATACCTTTATATATGTTATTGTTATATATGGGATTCCGTCATATTCCAATACTAAGCCCAAGTCCCAGGGTCATCCCTCCAGGCTTTACCTCGCCCTCAGGAGGTACTGCTGATAAACTCACTTTAAAACCACAAGCTTGTTTCACATCTGGTTGTGTTGTGGGTACATGGGTAAATACTTATATATAATCGTTAGAGTGAATGAAAGTTTTTTATGTACTTGTTCAATAAATCCTGTTCTTGATAAGAAACTTTACATGAATGGCTGGTAAATAATTTGCAAGGCATTCTCATAGTGAATTAATTTCCAATGAATTTCTATATATGCTTTTAGTATTAGCCAAGTTTTTATACATGTAATCCTGAGAGTGAATAAATGTTTTCATCCTTGATCAGACAAGTTACATAAATGGCTAATAAATAATTTACAAGGCATTGTTAAACTAAAATAATTTCCAATGACTTTGTATATGAGAGGGAATAAAAGTGTTGACGTATTTATTACATATTTATAAGTCTACCATTCATCCACGCTTAGAATATTGCTGCCACAAAAGACCTGGTGCCCCCTGTGGTTTACATTGAGCTACTTGATAAAATCCAAAGAAGAATCAGCCATATTATTTGTCTTCGTGTGGCATCTCAGCTCCAGTCACTTCCCCTCCGTCGCAAGGTTGCCTCTTTATATCTTTTCTATAAATACTTTTATGGTAATTGTTCAGATGAGCTCTGAGTACTAGACCGGTGTCGAGATCTCAGCAATATACAGTTTAGCTTGCTAGATGTAACCATGAATTCTATGCTAACAGTTTCTTCTCTCACACTTCTCACTTGTGGAACTCCCTTCTGGGTCCATGTTTTCCAGCCAAATTTAATCTAGAAATTTTAAATGCAATGTCAATCACTATCTACTGTTCTCCTCATTACTCTTTCTGCTCATTATTAATGTTTCTGTTCCTAATTTCTTCCACATCCTGTAACCCTCTTGTGTCTCAGTGGCTTTACTGCCTTGCATGGGGTGATACCAATTTAAAAAAAAATATTGTTTGGTATTATTTTGCCCTGTTCTTTTTTATTAATTTTTTTTATTGTTTATTGGAAATTTTGTCAATTCCATTTATTGGGCTTTTTTTGTCAATTACACTTAACTATGACCAATTATTCTACAAATTTACATTGTTGTCTTAAATGCTGAGGTAGTTTAACTGTACCAATTCTCTGTCTTCCTTTTTGATTTCGTTTTTACAATGTCTGTTTTTAACAAATATTAATGTGATGTCTTTCTTTGATCTTTCAGGTAAGTTGGAAATTTGCTTTGGTTTCAATTACCATGAACAGTAAGTCAGTAAAATAAACCAAGTTATGAAGCATTTAAAGGTCAGTGAGTTAAGTTTATTTTCTTTAATGTCAACATAGTCTGGCACAAGGCCACAATATTACAGCCTGTAACATACACCACCGTAAGTATATAATTTCAGATATTAATCAAAATGGTTTTAATCAAGCAAAAGTCTATCAAAAATTTAAATCCAATGTCAATCATTATGTACTGTCCCCCTGAATATTCTTCCGACTCATTATTAAATTTTCTGTTTCTAATTCTTCTAAACCCTGTAACCCATTGTGTCTTAGCGGCTTTAATCCCATGCATGAGATGATACCATTTTTTTTTAATTCTAATTTTTCTGAACAGGTTATATAAAATATCATTTCTGCATATCATGACTTTTATTAGTTTTAATTTTTATTACTTCTTGATCGCTTAGTTTCTTGCTGCTATATAGGAATAAAATGTTGCTGCCGACACTTGAGTTTGAACATGGATCGCCAGTGAGCGGGATTTAGATGGTTACAGGCCCATAACTCTGCTAAACAAAGAGCTAAAGATTTGGGCCAAGATCCTGACGGAGCGTTTGCAGTCAGTTGTTGCGAGCTTGTTGGGACCTGACCAGACTTGAGCTGTGAGGGGACGAACAATTCAAAGCAATCTGCATCTGATCCGTATGACCATAGAGGATATAAAAGACAAGCGAGCGGCGCTGATAAATTTGGATCAGTTCAAGGCATTTGACAGGGTTGACCATCAGTACCTGGCTGCTGTCCTGCAGGCAGCCGAAATTCGAACCCAAATTCTGTAGGTGGATCAGCCTCCTGAATCACTCTCCCAGTGCTGTGGTACTGGTGAACAGAAAGCGGTGGAGCGCTTTTGCGCTGACTCGGTCGGTCAGACAGGGGTGTCCACTGTCACTCTAACTTAACGCTTTGGCATTGGAGCTCCTCCTTCACCGACTAAGAGACAGGGCGTGCAGTCCGGTCTTTTACCGAATCGCAATTATCCCTGGTAGAGCTCGAACAGGGTTTCTACGTACGCCAATACCGTATCCATCTTTGTGTCGTGCCGCAGCAATATAAACGTGGTACAGAAGGCGCTTGAACGGTACGAGAAGGTGACGGGGCCCATGATTAACCGCATCAAGTCTTCCGACTTGCGATTAGTGCCTGGAAGGGGGTCAAGCTTCCGAGGCTCTTTGGTTGGACTGACGGACCCATCCGCATTCATAGGCAAAGGTCGGAGAGTTGGTTCAAACTTGGCTTCGAAGGAGATTGTCCTTAAAGGGTAGGGCTGAGGCATGTACCACTTACATCTTGCCTCTCTTCCTCTATCGCGTGTGAGTACTTCCTCTTTGCTGGACCCATATGGAGGCGATCAAGCGTTTCTTGATCACCCTCTTGTGGGATGGTCACAAATATTGGGTCCGTAAAGAAGCCTGTTACCAGCGTCCATGCCATGGAGGGCTGGGATTGCCACACCTGGCAAGTCATCGCCATGCCTCAAGGTTGGCTTTCCTACGTCGAGTTTTGACGAAGGACTCGATTTTGGCGTGGAGTGTTAGGGACGCCTTCCCTAGCCTTACCATCACTCCCCCCCCCCATTTCTTGGAGTAAGCGCCGTTGTGGTCGTGGGGAGTTGTCGAGTTTCCTCAGCGAGTGTCGTTCAACCTTGAAAGTCTTTCTCGGCCTCTGAAACTACTGTATCATGAATTAGTGGAGCAGGTCGCGAAGGATCCTCTGTGTGACCGGCTCGGCTTGTCGGCATCAGAGTAGCGCTCTTTTTGGTCTTGGGCGCCAGCAGCAAATTATCTCAGTAACTCTGAATTTTCGCCTAGCTGGTGCTTGATTCGGAACTAGCTACCTCTCAATGACGTAACCTTCAGATGGGGCGAGGCAGATTTGCCACATTGTCATCGGTGTGACCTTGGCTTAGAGGAAACGACTTCGTACGCCTTTACCATTGTCTTCAGGTGAGCCTTTACAGGGATTATGCCGGCGAGTTGGCTCGTATAGCTCTCGATCGGCTCATGTCCATCGATCTCGCGTACGTATGTGACAGTGTGCTGTACCCGTTCTACGGGGTAAAAAGGATGGTGTTTTTTTTACGCTGCTAGCCGTGGCAAGAATGGTTGTGTGGTCGTCAGGAAAGGAGTGAGTCTTGCGGAATTAACGTTTTTCGTATCAAGATTTAGTTATTTTCTTTAAACATGAGCTTAAGGTGAAAATCAAATCTGATTGAAAGCGTTTGATTTCGACAGATTTCAGCAAAAGGTGGATGACTGGGGCGAGCCTGGTCTGTTTGGATGAGGCTAGCCTTGATTTTTCTCTTTTAAGTCCCCTTAATGCAACGGGGCGGTTTCCTGTGAACCCACCGCGGTTAATTTAGACACTATTTTGTTTTCCTAGTTAATGTGAATAAGTGCTGCTCCTGACCTGTTCCCCGAAATTCTCTTTTGTTATTGCCGATGTTAAGATTCCCCGCCCTGTTTGTTTTTGTCCGTCATTTTTCATCTGGGCATGGTCAACCTTTGATTTTCCACATTCTGTCCTTTATTTTTAACCCCCCCCCCCCATTCAATTAATGATTGTGCTTCTTGATTCCGTCTATCGACAGAATACAGTGGCCACTCATTTTTTTGAGGGGTGGACGGTTCCTACTAACATTGTTCTTGTTTTTGTTTTATCTTTGGTATACATTTTTCTTTTCTGGGTTCCCCCATCATTTCATGTTTTATGATTTTTTTTATATATTTATGAACATTATAAATTTTTACATCATGGGATGTTTCGTAGGTCCCTTGTGAATATGTGAAATTGTGGTACATGTAGAATTGGGAGCTGATGGACATGTTCTTGTGAGTATATTGTATTGAAAGAGGGGGTCGTGATTGTGGTTGACTAGGATGGTCAATGAAAAAACAACTTCCCTTTTGGCCTCGTGCCATAATTTTGTATATTATACAAAATAAACATATTTCTGTTCTATCCTCTATTACTATACGGTTCGCTATTCTCTATACTGAACACTATACGGATCACCATTTCTATTCTATCCTCTATTACTATACGGTTCGCTATTCTCTATACTATTCTCTATACTGAACACTATACGGATCACCATTTCTGTTCTATCCTCTATTACTATACGGTTCGCTACTCTCTATACTATTCTCTATACTGATCACTATACGGATCACCATTTCTATTCTGTCTTGTATTACAATACGGTTCGCTATTCTCTATACTGAACACTATACGGATCACCATTTCTGTTCTATCCTTTATTACTATACGGTTCGCTATTCTCTATACTGATCACTATACGGATCACCATTTCTGTTCTATCCTTTATTACTATACGGTTCGCTATTCTCTATACTGATCACTATACGGATCACCATTTCTGTTCTATCCTCTATTACTATACGGTTCGCTACTCTCTATACTATTCTCTATACTGATCACTATACGGATCACCATTTCTATTCTGTCTTGTATTACAATACGGTTCGCTATTCTCTATACTGAACACTATACGGATCACCATTTCTGTTCTATCCTCTATTACTATACGGTTCGCTACTCTCTATACTATTCTCTATACTGATCACTATACGGATCACCATTTCTATTCTGTCTTGTATTACAATACGGTTCGCTATTCTCTATACTGAACACTATACGGATCACCATTTCTGTTCTATCCTCTATTACTATACGGTTCGCTATTCTCTATACTATTCTCTATACTGAACACTATACGGATCACCATTTCTATTCTGTCTTGTATTACAATACGGTTCGCTATTCTCTATACTGAACACTATACGGATCACCATTTCTGTTCTATCCTTTATTACTATACAGTTCGCTATTCTCTATACTATTCTCTATACTGATCACTATACGGATCACCATTTCTGTTCTATCCTCTATTACTATACGGTTCGCTACTCTCTATACTATTCTCTATACTGATCACTATACGGATCACCATTTCTATTCTGTCTTGTATTACAATACGGTTCGCTATTCTCTATACTGAACACTATACGGATCACCATTTCTGTTCTATCCTTTATTACTATACGGTTCGCTATTCTCTATACTATTCTCTATACTGATCACTATACGGATCACCATTTCTGTTCTATCCTCTATTACTATACGGTTCGCTACTCTCTATACTATTCTCTATACTGATCACTATACGGATCACCATTTCTATTCTGTCTTGTATTACAATACGGTTCGCTATTCTCTATACTGAACACTATACGGATCACCATTTCTGTTCTATCCTCTATTACTATACGGTTCGCTATTCTCTATACTGAACACTATAAGTATCACTATTTCTATTCAATTATGTATTATCATACGGTTCGCTATTCTCTATACTATTAACTATACTGATCACTATACGGATCACCATTTCTGTTCTACCCTCTATTACTATACGGTTCGCTATTCTCTATACTATTCTCTATACTGATCACCATTTCTATTCTGTCTTGTATTACAATACGGTTCGCTATTCTCTATACTGAACACTATACGGATCACCATTTCTGTTCTACCCTCTATTAAAATACGGTTCGCTATTCTCTATACTATTCTCTATACTGAACACTATACGGATCACCATTTCTGTTCTATCCTCTATTACTATACGGTTCGCTATTCTCTATACTATTCTCTATACTGAACACTATAAGTATCACTATTTCTATTCTATTCTGTATTATCATACGGTTCGCTATTCTCTATACTATTCCCTATTTCTACACTATTCCTCTATACTGATCAATATACGGATTACTATTCGGTGGTTACTATTCGAGCGAGTATTATCGAGTAAATACTATTGGTACGAGTGATATTCGAAGTCGTCTGACACCAGTATTGTTCAACGGCGCTATTATAGTTGTATCTGCGATTACAAAGTCACTACTACAACGAGCATTACGAAAGTGACAACGAGTATTCGTTGACATTACAAAAGTGGCACCGAGTGTTCGTTGACATCACAAAAGCCAGTGTAAAGTGGTTTTCGACTGTGTATTCTGTAGTTTTCAAAGAAAGAATCATGGAGAATTTTTGCCACAAACCAAATAAAAACACCGTTTCAAAATCGGACAGAGACTTTAGATTTATAGTTCATTCATTGTAAAATTAAACAGTATCAACTCATAATTTTCCTGCATATGATAGGCTAGAATTTTGTCTTTTACTGTCTCATTATTTTAAAAGAAATCTACAGAAGAGCTTTTTGTCAATTTACGAGGATTTTTTAATTTGCTTTAACTCAAATTGTTTCTTTAAAGACAGATGCAATACGCTGCGATAATTGCGAGATGTCAACTCGAGAATTATTGTTGCAGAAAAAAATTGACAACTATGGTTTCACACTTCTTTTTTTTCTTTTTCTTTTTCTTTTTTTTCCCCCAGACAGCATTTTTAACAGTTATTCACATGAAAAACTAAACGTTGCATTACAGAAATGTTTCTTCGATTAAGAGAAAAATAAAAATAGTAAAAATTAAAGAAAAAGAAATATAAGTTTAAAAAATAAACAATTACTAAATTGAATCCAGATATTATTTCATGTTGATGTCGTCTTAAGAATTAGAATACAAATGGTTTTAGATCTGGTGCGCTGAAGCTGAAGATCACTTCAATTTCGGAGTTTATATTATTTAATATATGAGGTAACCAAATATGTTTAAAACGCCTTGTTACTATCTTATGCCAGAAAAGATAATTAACCAGACATGTATAATAAAAAGCAAAAATGGATAGAGAAAGAAGTACATTATTTTTTAATTTTTATTTTGTAATAAATAAAACTAGCTATCAAAGTATAGAATTGTGTTACATGCCTTCTCGCTGATGCTGAAAAAGAAAACTAGTTCATGTTGAAAAAGGCTGTCTTTACTCAACTTCTACACATCATATTGCAAACGTTTGTCTAAACACTAGTCAGGAAGACCTAACATTTTACCGGTGTCGCCCCAAACCCTCTCTGTAAACGCAGGACTCTGTTGATTGGCCATTGATGGTCACATGACTGATGGTGCATAATAATTGAGCCAGAGAAAGGTTTGGGGAGGAGCAGCTGCCAAGCAATATCGCTGTATAAGAAGCAATAAAAAAATGAGTGGCTTGAGAAAAACCTTCCAAATAAAACCGACCCAATTCCCAGCACGCAATTCTCCACTAAACCTGTGATGGGGTGATAGTGGTGATGGAGAAAGATGATGAGTAAAGAATGTGAAAGGAAATTATTGGAATTTTATGAAGACACGTTAGAAAAACTATTTAAATTTTTAAAACGCTAAAAATAATTGCGTGTCGATCGAACACTGAATTAGTATTTCCACCGTTTTATAATGAATGCTAGATTTTTTTTTTTTTTTTTTTTTGTTAACCAAATTTTATTTGGGGCTAAATTAGTATTTACTTTGATTCATTTAATTTAACAAAACTTTGGAAGCAAGGTCGCCACATTTTGCTACATATAGTCAAATCGAATATCCCAAAGCTACTAAAATTTCAATTGATTTTTGTTCCTGATTATTGACCCAATTTCGCCCAGCTTTGGAGAAATAATACGTAACATTATTAATACTATTTTACGTGCGGGTTATTCTCTTAATCTTTATTATTATCACATGGTTTCGACCGTTATACCCTCCGACCTTCTTCATTTGTATGTCAATCCGAGTAACGTAATAGGTTGCATTTTGTGACATCGTAATTGCGAGTTCAACCCCGCAGCAGGCAGTGTGTACTTAAACTCTGTAGAAACAGGAAAAACAAAAATAAGAACTATAAATAAGATATCCCTAGACATGGCTAATGTAATGAGAACTGTCTACCTCATAGATTGAATAAAGTGTTCAGTTTTGTATTGACTGTAGGTTACCCGTATCAACATATACCTGATGGCCGGAGGGGTCAGTGGCCAAAATGTCAAGCTAACAACAACAATGATGAGACCACCTGTGGATTATACGGCAACTATGCTGAGCAGAGCTTTGTTACTGTTTGAGAGAGAGAGAGATTATTCGGCGTACAGTCTGAACAAGGTGCGCACAAATGACTCGTGACTTTTTGTTAGAGCAACCATCAACGGCTTCTAAATATTTCCGTCTTCCCAATTTCACTCACAAGGTTTTTCAGGCACTTTCCAAAGGTGCCGATTGCTGTGATCATCTCCCCAGGCTAATAACTTCAAGAAGTTACCTTCCTGACATTTGTCAGGGCCATGGGTCACGGTGTGTTTTGAATTCTGATCGAAAAGAGAACGTTCTACCGCCCACGCAACCGCGAGATGATGCCAACAGTTCTCATGTAAATAAAGAGAATTCCTCATCACAGAAATTCAGATGGATAATATATATATATATATCAATGCAGAAAATAACGGTGCTATATTTAAAAAAGGCAGATATGCTAGAATAGATAACGGATGATGTCGTCCATTTCGATATGGAAAGGCCCAAAATTTTAATTTAAATCCGAAGTGCTAGACTACATACACCTATGATTTTATTATAGTGGTGAAGGCTTGCAGAGGACCAACCACAATGTTTGAAGAATTGGTAAGAGAAATGGTAGACAATGTGCAACAAAATCTCCAGAGAGACCCATCAAATTTGAATTAATTTTTTTTCTCCATATCAATAGCATTTAAATATTTGGAAATCATAGCAATAGAAATGCAAAGCGATGTATACCTAACCCCTACACGCAAGACACCAATCTGCCACATTTTGACATGCCACAAGCGTTTACCGCCAGTGGTCCGCAGTCGGACTGCCGACGTGTTCGTCTCGGCAGTGTTACCACTGGTGGACCGCTTGAAGCCCACCGTTTGGCCTGCCAGTGGCTGTCACCAGAGGACCGCTGGATGTTTTTGTTTTTTTAACCAAACCCTTTAATTTAGTGGGTTAAAGCGTTAATTCACGAATTTGTTGACATAGTAATTGTGAGTTCAATCCCTGGGCTGGAGAGTAGTGTTTACTTGAACTCTGTGGAAATTGGTCGATCAATAACTGGGCACTACTAATAAGAACTAACCGAGTTATCTCCCCTAGAAATGTCCAGCGGAACGAGAACAATCTCTACCCGTGGATTAAATAAAGGATTCAATTCAAAATTTCCTGAAGTTGACTGATTGACAAGGACATAATGAAAGCTGGTTTGATAAAAATAACAAAGATTGGAACAATAAATACGGAAATAACGTAAATAATGAATGATCCATCATTAAAATTAAGGTTAATTGTAGGTAATTGTAGGTAATGTAATGACTTTCTTCATTTCAAACCAGATTTATTTGAAGAATTCTTGCTTCGTAGTTACATTTAATTGCTTGCTTGTACTTAATTAGTGGCATCTAAGTGATTGTTAGTACTTAATTAGTACCATCTAATTGCCTGATAGTACTTAATTAGAAATATTTAATTGTCTGTTAGTACTTAGTGGCATTTAATTACTTGATAGTACTTAATTAGTGGCATTTGTTTGCTAGTATTTAATTAGTGGCATCCAATACTTTATTAGTGACGTTAATTTATTTGCTAGTAGTTAATTAGTAATAAACAATTAGTGACATCTAATTGTTTATTAATAATTAATAGCATCTAATTCGTAGCTAGTATATAATTAGTGACATTTAATTGTTTACGAGTACTTAATTAGTGGTTTCTAGTTGTTTATTAATACTTAGTGGCATTTATTTGCTAGCAATTAGTGTTATCTAATTATTTACTAGTACTTAATTAGTGAAATCTAGTTGCTTGTTAGTATATAATTAGTAACATCTAATTGTTTGCTAGTACTTAATTAGTAGCATTTAATTGTTTACTAATTCTTAATTAGTGACATCTAATAGCTTCATAATACTTAATTAGTTGTATTTGTTTTCTTATTAGACATTTAATTACTTGCTAGGATTGTTTACTAATACTTAGTTTAGTGGTATTTAATTGTTTGTTAGTACTTCATTAGTGGTTTCTAATTGTTTACTAATACTTAATTAGTTGGATTTAATTGTTTGCTAGTACTTCGTGGCTTCATTGCTTACCAGTATTCAACACTTATCGCGAATTTATTAATTTTAAACTAAAAATGAAGAAAAAATATTTTAATGAAAAAATATTTAGGATATGAAATGGCAAAGAAAAAAATGAAAATCCTTACGTCTCGGGATGTTCTAATTCAGACAGTTTTTGACTGTCATCTGCACTTATAGAACACACGGAAATCGTCTCTTGAAAGATGTAATTTCTTACACTGCATTCGTCATGTCTAAACCTGTTGACATGGCAACAGAACATGACTACCTTTCGCGCCAACAAAAATTTAATCTTCATGTATAACACGCAATCACTTTGTCGGTACTAAGTCTCATGTGAAAAGGATTATCGCGCCTTATATGACGGGAAATGCGGTTTTTGTATCAAGTATAATAATTTGAAAAGGATATTAAAGGTAGCTAACTTTTTACCATTCAACAAACTTCAAACCCTTACTAATCCGAGACGCTGATTGGCTAATTGCTCTCTAATCAAAAGCCCTTCCTGGGAACACGCGGTAAAAACTTTCTCTTTTGCAACTGGGAGCCGTCCATTCTGACGTTAATGGATACAGAAGCCGCAAAGCCCACCTTGTTCTAAGAGTTAAGCCGCAAATATAAATTATATTTGCAGGCCTTGTTTCTACCTATTGTGCATACACCATTTTCTGAGAAATAAACCCTTTGAACATAATCAGGTCTTGGTGTTAGTTTTCTTCTTCAAGTGTGCCCGTCCTTGTCTTTGATTTTGTGGACCTTAACTGGTAAAGGACTTTTTATTTGGTAAAAAAAAATACGAAAAAATAGTTCAAACAAATGTTTGAGGTAAAATTTAATTTATAAGGTCACACAACAAAGACAGACGACACAAAACGAATTTTAAAAAACTGAGGATAAATTTATTCACGCACACACAAACGAAATAATTGCACAAATTAAGTGCTTTGAGTGACAAATGATGGCCAATAACATGCATGTAAACATAACCATTGCAAATGAAATATGCCTCTTTTACAATAAAAATTACAATGCCGCATAAGATCCTCAAAACAAGTAAACTACATAAAGTTAAAATGAAATGAGAAAATACGCCCGTGGTAACAGCGAAGAACAGAACAATCACACCAGCCGAAGGTTTTTTCTTTGATGTGAGAGCAACTTTGATGTTCCTTTAAATTCTCGTCTGGTGTCGTCAAATTTCTTCTGTGTTGTTTTCCTTCTTGGGCCAGGGCGGCCTGAGTTCTTGCTGCAGCTGTTAGTCAACTCATTAAATTCAATTCCTGGCCTTCAATTTATTCACCCAGATAGGCACCAGATTCACTTCTCAACATTTTGGCGGGAAACTTTTTGATTGGTTCCGAATTAAAAAAAAAAAAACGCAGCTACTTTCCCACAAATCTAAATGTACCAAAAATATTTTTGAAATTCTAAAGTTTAAGCAAGTGTCCAACGTCACGTCTGTTTTCTCTCAGAAAAGCAGACGATACACGCTCAAAGAGATAAAACTTCTGATACTGTACCCGAATATCTTTATAATAATGCAAATTGTCAAAATGAGATTTCTTTTTTGTTGCGATCAAATCTAAAAAATCACTTCAGTTTGATTTTACTTTTCTACTAGTTTCTTTTCCTTCGTCATTCGCGTTAATGTTTATCTCTTTACTATCCTACCAATTCCCTATTCTGTCACTCCTCAGTTAGCTTACTCACCGTTTCCTTTTTCCCCTATTACCTTCAGTATGTCTTATGAGTGTCAAATTCTCCGAGCCCTCTTTCCTCGTTATGTGTTCTAGAAATTTCAGCTGTCTCTGATTCGAAGTAAGTCACATTTTTGTTTCTTTAAAACTTCTTCATTGCTCACATGTTCCGGCCATGGTTTTCTTAGAAACCTGTACAAGTCGCTTCAAGTCTCCTCTTCATGTATGAAACAGTTTTCCTGCATTCTCTGTCATATGGAGGGATTTATGTTGTATAGCAATTCAACGCTTGTTTTCTTTGTTTTTAATGAAATTATCCAGTTTCTTAATATCAGGTCATCCCATAAGTTCTGTTCGGATTTTGAATAACGAAGAAAGAGTGATCAAATCTTAGATTTTTATTGAAATTTATTCATCAATGTAGATCCATGATTATCTATGACTGCTTACAAGTTTATTTACTTTTAACGTACTGATAAATGTTATTTTATTGGCATGGCCAATATCAAAGGAACAAACATATGAGGTGCGTATTAGCATCCCACTATCAGAAAAGGGAAGTAATTGCTTTGTGAAGGAAATCCAGACTTTGTTAGAGTTTCGAGATCCCGTTGAGGTGCTCTGGATTTGTGGTCAAGAGCTGTCAGCCCTTATATCATATTTGGCATGAACGTAACGGTGGAAACCTTTTTCTTATTCACGCACACAATGTCGGCACATAAATCGAAGCGATAAAGACCTTCTGTTTAATTTCTCTTAATATATTCGTTCATGAACAAATCATATCAACGAAATCATTCTTCATCCTGATCAAGGCTTTTTTCAAAACATCTTGAAGGTGCAGCACGTATCAAATGTCTGATCAATTCATTAAGTGATGCTACCACAGAATTTTAAATGAAAAGATATATATGCGCTTCTTACGAAAACGATTTGGCAAATATTAGCTCTATTTACTAATTGCAAATTTAAAACATTTAGAGAAAACGATGCCTGAGGATGACTTAAAAGGACTAGCTATTTGTGTGAAAAGACAACTGAAATAAAACGGTAGAGGAAGATTATATAGCACTATGCTAACACAAAAATCTCTAAAGGAAAAAACGCCGAGAAAGTTTGAGAAGTGAGATTTAGCCAAATTCATTTTTTAATAATGTTTCTTCCATAATCACACACACACACACACACACACACTATATATATATATATATATATATATATATATATATATATATATAGTTGAATATTGTGCTTCTGGGGTATTAAGACGTGACACGAACACGCGTAACTAAAATTTACAAAGTAATGAAGTAATTCGTCTGTGCTTCTATACAACCATCGTCTGACGACCAGTTTTATTGAAGCACAAACGAAATATATCGCGTGTTCGTTCAGCGTGAAACTTGCAGTTAGGCATATGCTTGTCACGTTTTTAATACGATATATATATATATATATATATATATATATATATATATATAGTTGCACATCCATTTTATATATATATATATATATATAGTTGCACATCCATTTTATATATATATATATATATATATATAGTTACACATCCATTTTATATATATATATATATGTATATATATATATATATAATATAGTTACACATCCATTTTATATATATATATATATATATAATATAGTTACACATCCATTATATATATGTATATATATATATATATAATATAGTTACACATCCATTTTATATATATATATATATATATAATATAGTTACACATCCATTATATATATATATATATATATAATATAGTTACACATCCATTATATATATATATATATATATAATATAGTTACACATCCATTATATATATATATATATATATATATATAATATAGTTACACATCCATTATATATATATATATATATATATATATATATATATAATATAGTTACACATCCATTATATATATATATATATATATATATATATATATATATATAATATAGTTACACATCCATTATATATATATATATATATATATAATATAGTTACACATCCATTATATATATATATATATATATATATATATATATATATATAATATAGTTACACATCCATTATATATATATATATATATATATAATATAGTTACACATCCATTATATATATATATATATATATATAATATAGTTACACATCCATTATATATATATATATATATATATAATATAGTTACACATCCATTATATATATATATATATATATATATATAATATAGTTACACATCCATTATATATATATATATATATAATATAGTTACACATCCATTATATATATATATATATATATATATATATATATATAATATAGTTACACATCCATTATATATATATATATATATATAATATAGTTACACATCCATTATATATATATATATATATATAATATAGTTACACATCCATTATATATATATATATATATATATATATAATATAGTTACACATCCATTATATATATATATATATATATATATATATAATATAGTTACACATCCATTATATATATATATATATATATAATATAGTTACACATCCATTATATATATATATATATATATAATATAGTTACACATCCATTATATATATATATATATATATAATATAGTTACACATCCATTATATATATATATATATATATATAATATAGTTACACATCCATTATATATATATATATATATATATATATAATATAGTTACACATCCATTATATATATATATATATATATATATATATATATATAATATAGTTACACATCCATTATATATATATATATATATATATAATATAGTTACACATCCATTATATATATATATATATATATAATATAGTTACACATCCATTATATATATATATATATATATATAATATAGTTACACATCCATTATATATATATATATATATAATATAGTTACACATCCATTATATATATATATATATATATATATATATATATATAATATAGTTACACATCCATTATATATATATATATATATATAATATAGTTACACATCCATTATATATATATATATATATATATATATAATATAGTTACACATCCATTATATATATATATATATATATATATATATAATATAGTTACACATCCATTATATATATATATATATAATATAGTTACACATCCATTATATATATATATATATATATAATATAGTTACACATCCATTATATATATATATATATATATAATATAGTTACACATCCATTATATATATATATATATATATATATATAATATAGTTACACATCCATTATATATATATATATAATATAGTTACACATCCAATATATATATATATATATATATATATATATATATAGTCACACATCCATTATATATATAGATATATATATATATATATAATGGATGTGTAATTATATATATATATATATAAAGGTGAACATAGAAGTCAACACTTAGAGGCGACAGTCTGTTTGATGCTAGATGCAATATATATATATATATATATATATATATATATATATCCTTTCATACTGTTATAGTGAAAGACACCTTGTCTAGATAATAGACTCTCCCACCTATTATAAGTAGGAGTCAGTAGGTAGTCAAGGAGGGAGTAAGTTATCAGCGACCACAACTCGATTACTCTGCGTAACACTTATTTACAAGTTCCTAACGTTTCTGTACGTTTACCCCATTTAGGACGCATTTAGTCCGTCTACAAGTTCTATTGTGGAAATAACTCCACAACACATACCAATGCTGGTGTTTCCCAATGCTCTATCCTGGGTCCTACACTGTTTCTTATCTTCATCAATGATCTTCCTGCTGTCATCAGTTGTGGACGACACTACCATTTACTCCTGTCTCAGTTGTAAGTCCAGCATTGCTGACTAAGTTAACTTGATCGTTGGTCTCGAAAATGAACTCCAATCTGTGGTTGGCTGGGGCAGGAAATGGCTTGTAAACTTTAACGCCTCCAAAACGTAACTGCTCTCATTTACCCATCATGGCTGCTGCTCAATTTCACGAGAGCGTCTCCATGCGCCTTCTTGGTCTCAAGTTTCCCACTGACCTGAGGTGGAATAACTAAATGTAATCAATAGCTACATCTACCGCAAGGAAAGTTGGTTCTCTGTATCACGTCAGAAGGTTTTTTTCTTGTCTGATTCCATCCTTCAAATCTACCAATCATCCTTGCATTGAATACTGTTGCCATATATGCTCTGGTGCCCCCGCTGTTCACCTAGAGGTTCTGGACAAAATCCAAAGAGGGATATGTAATGTGATAGGTTCTGACCTGGCATCTCGATTCCAATCACTTTGTCATAGACGTGTGTCTCTGTCTTTTCTACAAATATTTTCATGGCAACTGCTATTTTCACTTGTGCCTCAAGTGCATGAATTTAAGCGTGCTACTAGATTGGCATCTCGGTCGCACCCTTTCACTGTCGAAACAGTTAAATGTAACCGCCTCTTTTACTCCAACAGCTTCTTCTCTCGCACTTCCCGACAGTGGAACTCCCTTCCTCTTACTTGCTTCCGTGATAACTATAATCTTCAAAGATTTAAATGTAATGTCAATCGACAGCTTCTGATGCCTTGATCTTGATCATCGTCCTTTTTATTCTTTTCTCAAACACCCCTCATTACTCTTACTCTCACTCTCTGTAACCTCTTGCGTGCGAGATGAAATGCTTAAAAATAAATTGGGGGGGGGGTGAAATGCTTAAAAAAATTTGTATGCAGCACTTCAAATTGACAGCAGTAACTGCATTATCTGTTTCGTTTTGATTTAACATGTCATGATAGACGACATCATTCATATCCACCAAAAACAGAGCATAACTTCTCTCGGGTGTAATCCTGGTTTAGGAGATGGCTTTTCCTTTTTATCAGTAGGTGCTAATCATTGTCGTTTTTGTTGGATATGATTATAGACAATCCACTTATGAAAGATTCGGTGGCAAGGGTTCTCTTCAATGTCGAACAGAAAGCAACTCCTTGATTAAGCTGAGCAAGTTTAGACAATTTTCTGAGTTAATGGAGGTGTTTTTTGATTGAAATATGACAGTTATTGAAGATTTTCGCTAGTTATGACAGTTTGTATTGGAATCTCTTCAGCTAAGGTTTGTGGAAGCTCACTATTGATAAAATTTAGTCGACCAGATCGAGGGGAATTTTTGAGAAAAAAAACATTTCCCGATCGAAACTTCGTTGCCATGTCCGGACACTTAAATTTTCCTTTTATCGAGAGAACTAATATTTATTGCTGCCTTCATTGCTAAAGAGACCTTTCTAAATTCATACAGGAGACAGCGTTTGATATGCCTGACTCATTTTAAAGGGTTAAAATCCATAGAATATTTTGCCCATTCAGATATTAAGTAACTTCCAAAGAAAGAAAACCTTTTAGAATTAAAAAATAAAGTTATTTTACCTTAAGTATTGAAGAATTATCCTCAAAGTGATAATTTCAGTATTGCGATAGGACTTTCAAGGCGTTGGCGATCATGGCTCTCCACAATTTTCTGTCCTTTGTAGCTCTTAGTAAATTTTGTCTTTCCTTTTACATTCTCTTTATAAACTCTGTCATCTACTTATTACACAAGCTCTTTGGATAGTTCAGTTCCCTGTCTCTCTTACCTTCAATATGCTCTGTCTGTGTCAAATTTTCCTAGCCGTCTTTCCTTATTATGTGCGCTAGAAATTTCAGCTATCTCTGATTTTAAGTATAAGTGTTTTTGCTTTCATTTCCTCTAAAACTTCGTCGTTGCTCACATGTTCAGTTTACGGTATTCCCAGCATTCTTCTGTAGAACCACATTTCTGTTAATTCAAGTCTCTTATTCACCCTTTCTGATGAGATTGTTTAGTATTCAATTGCCATATAGAAGGTCTGATATTACGCAGAAGTTGAACGCTCTATTCTTTGTTTCTAAAGAGATTTTTCTGTTTCTTAATACTTTGATAGGCTTTTGGAAGGCACATCTCGCTATCTCGTTGCTCCTTCGGAATTAATTAATTAGGACAAACATTACTTTCACTGTCTTTCTTGCCAACGATGAATTATCTTAAAATCACCACCAATGTAAGACGACCAAGAGTAAATAAATCTTCTCGCGAGATATCTTTCCTTACATTCATTGCCTTCATAATCCTCTTTTGTTTGAATTCATTGTTGCCCTGAGGTCTCAATGACATTATCACAAAAGACATAATCACAAAAATCACAAAAAGCAAGCACTGTTTACCCTTAGCTTTCTTTATGCTCCGATTTAACACCAAGAATAAGAGTGCTTCGAACAATATTACTTAGATTATTTACATTATTCATTGCCATAATCACAACGTTTCGGCCGTTGTTCGCTCCGCCGGTCTTCTTCGGGATACTGACATTTCAAACTGATCACATTATTTCGTTCACTAGGGTAAATTATTCTCGTTATACGTACCATGCACTACAGCAGTGGTGAACCAAAAAACTTGAAGAGTTGAGTTAAAGAGAAATAACTGAGTGTCATGGCACGTGGAACTAGAACAATCTCCCTCAGTGGATGAAATAAAGGGTTTGGTTCGAAATTCCAATCACCTGAAGAAGACTGGAGCGTACAACGGCCGAAACGTTGTGGATATGGTAAAGAAGATAAATAATGTATTACTGTAAGTAATCATAATACCTCATCTCAGAAATATAAACAGATTCTCCCGATAACTCACCAACCATTCGAAAGAGGTTATTTTTTATTATTATTTACACTATTTATATTCAGACTATTGTCCTCATCTTTGTTATTGTTAACACAACGTTTCGGCCGTTGTGCTCTCCAGCTTTCCTCAGGTGTATATCGATATGGATAACCTACAGGGAAAACTTTCTTTAATCTCCGGGTGTAGACTGTTCTTTTTCCGCTGCTTTTGTCTCGATATATGGTCTAGTTCTTATTTTATTTAGTACTGCTCATTTATTGGTCACCCGTTTCCACCGAGTGTAAGTACACACTGCCCGACTCAGAGATCGAACTCACAACCACTGTCAACAAATTCACGAACCAACACTTTTACCCACTCGATCTGTGATTTTTTTTTTTTTTTTGATTTTTTATTTTGATGTTTGCTTTCTTTTGTTTTACGACATATCAACCTCAGTAGGTTATTTAATGCTGACAAGATTTTTATTGTTGGTAATTTATTTTCAAAAATGTATTATAATAATTTGAAAAAATGTATTGCTGCTATTTTTACTATAAAAAAACTACTTTTACAGTTTCATAGTGTTTTGACTCCACTTTGGGGGTTCACTATTTGCCCATAACTAGAACCCTAACAGGTGCTACCCGGGTAAGGGTAGATCTGGGAACAACAGCAATTAAGAGGTGGTTCCACGCTCCACAAAAATGTTTGATCAGAGGACGCTATTATTTTGAATAAAATTATAAATATTCGTAAAATTATTAAATAAAATTATAAATAAAAAATTCACTTTACTATTTTTATTTAATTCGGGCTTAGTTTTTATTTAATCTGCCCTTTAGCAAACTTCATAATATCTAGTACTAACTAAACACTATTAGATAGAAATACCCGTGAAAATTTTATGGTTTTCTTTGAATTAGCGAATGCTAATTCTTAAGTTAATTATTGCATAAGATCATGGCGAGTTCTACAACGATAAAATATCCATAGAAATTCTCTTATCGCATCGTGAAATATTTGAGCTTAATAACTTTAAAAATAAATTGAAATAATAATCAGAAATATGGAGGCAGGTCGTTATTTTAAGGTGAGTGGGTACAAATGAAAAGATTTTAAATTGAATATTTATTTTTCTGTTTCACTGAAACAGACGTTAAATACTACTTTCTTTATTTATTTAATTTTCTCACTGAAACGAAGTAGCGTCTCTGATATGTGTTTTTCGTCTTTCCACTCGATCAAAACGAAATAGTCTATTATTTACGAGCACCAGCAGACGTTAAATACTTTTGTATTTCGTTTCTTACTCTCACTGAAATCAAGTAGCGTCTCTGATATGTCTTTTACGTCTTTCCACTCGATCAAAACGGAATTGTCCATTATTTACGAGACACTAGTAGACGTTAAATGCTTTTGTCTTCCCTTCTTTCTTTCTTTCTTTCTCTATCTCTCTCACTGAAACCAGTTAGCGTCTCTGATATGTCTTTGTCGTCTTTCCACTCGATCAAAACGGAATGGTCCATTATTTCCGAGACACTAGTAGACGTTAAATACTTTTTCTTCCTTCCTTTCTTTATTTCTCTCTCTCTCTTTCTCTCTCTCTCTCTCTCTCTCTCTCTCTCTCTCTCTCTCTCTCTCTCTCTCTCTCTGAAACCAGTTAGCGTCTCTGATATGTCTTTGTCGTCTTTCCACTCGATCAAAACGGAATGGTCCATTATTTCCGAGACACTAGTAGACGTTAAATACTTTTTCTTCCTTCCTTTCTTTATTTCTCTCTCTCTCTCTCTCTCTCTCTCTCTCTCTCTCTCTCTCTCTCTCTCTCTCTCTCTGAAATCAGGTAGCGTCTCTGCTATGTCTTTGTCGTCTTTCCACTCGATCAAAACGGAATGGTCCATTATTTCCCGAGACACTAGTAGACGTTAAATACTTTTTCTTCCTTCTTTTCTTTCTTTATTTGTTTCTCTCTCTCTCTCTCTGAAATCAGGTAGCGTCTCTGATATGTCTTTGTCGTCTTTCCACACGATCAAAACGTAATGGTCCATTATTTATGAGGTAGTGGAAGGGCGTAACGGTAAAATGGTTTTCACGAGGACCACTTCCCTTTTTTTTTATCGTTTGGCCAAAGTTCCAGATTTTTAATGCTTTTGTTTTAATTCATTAGTCAACTTCTACTTTATTCTAGGCTCGCCGCGAATCTGTAAAAAAATTGTAACCCAATCGAATCCATCACTACAAAAGCAGCCACTACCGGCACTTGACCCATTAGTGGTTATTATTACTGTCGTTACTGTTGTAAACAAAATCTTTTATATCATTAATGTCACTACCGTCTCTAATTCCCTGCGATATAAAAGCAACGCCTTGCCCGAGGAGTAACAAAATGCAATGAAGGAAATTGCAGCTGGAAAGAGAGATCTGGATGTGCGTACCAAACTTGATTCCGTTGATGCAGAAAACCCTAAATCTGTTCGATTTTTAGATTGGACGTCATTAAGATGATTGCTGCTCTATCTTCATACTTTTTCTGATTTTTACATGTGCCCGAATTCTCAAATCTCTTAATGTTTGGAGTAAAGAATTGGTTAGAGCTGTGGATCCGTCGGAGAAACAATGTACAAATAAGCTGCAAGTAAAATAGATTGCACAAAGCATCTCGGCCAACCGGAAGGATTAATAGGAATATGGAATAAGATGCCTGTCTCGTGGTTGAGATAACTGTAGATTTTTCAGCTGTACTTTTTATAGTCTAGGTGCGCCCTGGCATTCCGCAGAAATATGTGTCCCGATATAAGAAATAAATATATTTACTTTATTATATTACAGTACCCGTCTCGTTACGGATAGCCATCGAGGAAAGTTTCTCAATAATAGAAAGCTTTTGTTTTGCTCTATTGAACTGGCAGGAGTTGCTGGTCAATCCTCCATGCCTAGTTCGAGAAAGTTGATTACTAAAAGATGTCTAATGTAACATAAAATGATGTCGAGGATTAGGAATGTTTATTTAATAGATTTGGATTCAAGCCTAGGTAGAAGGACCTAGAAATTTGGGATTAAAAAA
>OZ038504.1:59717252-59729752 GCA_964036315.1 Acanthosepion esculentum
ACTAGTGAAATGAATTGTCTAGGCTCTGATGAATGAGCCATGAAATTTAAAGTGACAGAGGGTCACGGAGACAATTCACAGTGCACGTTGAAGGGAACATCTTCCGGGATCATAGCGATAGTTTACGATGCTAATCGAAACAAAAGAAAAGTGAGGAGGATGAGATAGGTGGAATCGGTGCCCGCATCTCATCGTAGGAAAGTGCACACTTGGGAGCGTGGGGATGTCGAATTCATTAGAAATAAACTATTCCGTGAAATAACAGTAGAAATTGATTGGAGAGGACGAAGGTGTGTGTGGGGGGGGGGGGGGCACGTCATGAAGGGCGGACACATTATCGGTGCGGTGGTCGGTCTGCACAAGGGCCCGTGTATGTCGGGCGCTGATGTCAGTGAGACCTGACCTTTGGGCGACGGCGCCACACACCTATCTGAAACCAATCAACGTGCTGGAACAACAAAAGTAAGTTAAAAACCAAAAAAAACAAAAAACAAATTAGAAGATAAGAAATATACTAAGTAAATAAGTATGGACACAAGCACTGAATTGCCGGTAAACCCCACCCAAGAGTTGTGGAAATATTAGGTTGGTGCAAAAATAATGTCGTTATTTACATAAGTAACATATGTGAGAAAACGACATTATTTTTGCACCAACCTAATATTACAAGGCATTAGGTTGTGTTACTAGAATATAACAAACTGTTGGTTTTAATGTCTATTCCGTTGTTAGGGAAAGTATTTTTGAGATATATCAGGTGATGCAATTAGCTATCCCCTACCCAGGAGTAGAACGGTGATCAAAGGGCAGTTGCAAAAAATCAAATTGAGACAGAATATATAGCCTTAGATTTAGCGAGAACAAGATTTAAGTTGATGCCGACAATAGAAGCGGGGTAATGTAAAGCTGATGCTTTAGGTCTCATTAAGTCCTATTTATGTGAAAAACAGGTTGTGTGCGTTTGAATTGTTTAAAAGAGAATTAGATAGAGACGAGACGAGCGGCGAAGAGCGGACGACCTGCTATCAAAACACCGCGTGACCTGTTGCCGGGAAAATTCCCGACTTTGAACCCCGTTCTGCACTAAGATCAAAGAACACAACGTGGGCAGAGACGGTACAGATCGAAACGGCCAGCGATCCACAACCAGTTGACCGATGACAGTACTAACCAGCGTAGGGATATATATATATATAAGTTTGTAAAATTATATTAAAAATTTGTCATTTAGCAGATTGATGCTACTTGACTTGGGAAAAAGGTAGGAATTCACCTCTTTCCTCCAGCTATGGGTTAATCAGTAAGACTTGTATGTCTAAATCATTATTATTTTCCCCGCCAAAAAATCTTAGAATTTAAAAATGATTTCTGGTTTTGACTGATTGATTTTGTTTAACGGCACATCAACTCCATATGGGTCATTTAATGCCGAAATGTAATCTAAATATTTTGAACACAATTTTATGGCTTCAACTAAATATATTTTAAAAGTACTTGTATGCCTTTAACTACAAATAAAATGTATTGTTGGGCATTTTGCTATAAAATGTATTGTATCGGTAATTTTACTATAAATACGTATTTTTACACTTTCATAGTGTTTTGTCTTTGTTTTGGGGTTCACTATTTGCCCATAGATGGGACCCTGGGTAGACCTATGAACAACAGTAATTAAAAGGTGGTTCCATGCTTCTCAAAATCAATCTCCCGATCAGCGGCCTTGATGCCGGATGTAGTTTATCATCATACCCAGGACTATTCAGAGGGTTGGTAAGCCGTAGAAAATGAATGAATCAATCAGGTGATGTAAAGAAATTGATAGTTTTCGAAATAATGAGTATCTTGGAATATTTTAACATAACTTGAAAAATTTTGCCTGTAACATGTCTTATTTCGTTACCTCGTTAAAAAAAAATGGGGATGTCTTCTTGTTTGTTTTAGTATCGTGTCGCTGTAAAGGTTAAATACATCCATTGAGATTGATTTTCTTTTCGGGGATGTATTCACTTAATTTGTATTCTCCGCGCATCCAGGCACTTTATTCCCAGGATACAGTTATCTTTGTCTTGTAGAACAACTTTTTCTAATAATAACTGCTAACACTTGCTCTGGCGGCGTGCTGTTTGATGATGAAAATCTCACTGTTAGAAGTTGATAAGTTTCTGTGTCCTTCAGGTTGAAGGAGTGAATGTTCATAGATGTTCGTAGATGTGTGTACGTACGTGTGCGCGTGTGTGCGTCATAACGTTTCAAAGCGTTTTTCCCTGAGGGACAAACGCGATCTCTCTACTGAACTACATTGCTGTGGCTCTGAGAAGGGGAAAAGAGGAAGAGTGAAGATGTGTCCCAGTATTTATAATGTTGTATGTTACGTGACCGGCTCGAGAACACATAACCGTATTTTGGCGGTAAATTGACTCTGAACACTTGTGGGTAGGCATTGTAATTTTTTTTCACATATATTAGCTAATCAGAAGTCTGAGAATTATTCAAGGTTGTGTGATCCACTTTGGTGTTTAGTTTGTACCAAATTTTCTGTCGAAAGCAAGTTGTAGCAGAATGCGAAAATTTCAAGAAATATGTAAACGCGTTGTAAGAAATATATTTGAGAAGAAAATTATTTTCGTTTTGCTTTTGATAAAGAGTATAGATGCCATTGTACCACAATAACGTCATATTCAATACTCTTGGTAAGTCCTTTATTTCTTTTCTCTACTCTATTAACTAACTCTACAAAACACTTTTTTAACTACATACGCGCACGCACACATTTAGTCCAATACGTAACTTTTGCAGACCCCTTCTTTCTCACTTGTTGGCAATCATCAGCAGGTATTGTAAATGGCCAACATTTCTTTAGTCGTCTTCTCACCTCTAATTGATATCATTGTTTGTTTCAGCGCTCCCTTCGTTCTCTCAGACCTTGCCGCCGCTCGCTCCATTGCCAGCAAACATTGTCTGTCGCACCGTCTTTTATTCCATTGTATTGTAACAAAAAGGTGACACTGTTTGCGGCGATGTGACAACCTCCTTCAATTTTCATCCACCATTTTTTTCATTCTTAACATTACTACAATGACTTCTCTTCATAAGAATTTTGGCTGGCTTTTCTTTTTTTGCTTTTTTTTTTTGTCCATTTTTTCCTTCCCGCCTTTTTATTGGAAATTTTGGAGTAATTTGGCACATAAGAGTCTCGTTCTCCCAGTATTGACCTTTCGCGCCATTTTGCCAACCGTTCACTCACCAAATAATGTCTTCTGCAGTCTGACTTGTTCAAAAGTCATTTTTTTTTCCTATCAGTCTTCCGGGAAAAATTGGGTTGCTGATTTCAAACATTATTTTCTCCCATCAACCCCCAACTCTACGAGACAGTCTCTATCATTAGTAGCAATCAAGTAAAAATTTTGAGATCAGAATAAAATAGTGTACTTAGCGTAAAGTTGAGTAACGGTAGTTTCGTTGAAAATAACGGACAAATTGTACCTATTCTATTTTTTACTAAGTTTTTCTTGTCGTCGGATTAGTTTCCGTATCTTGGTGTTGAAGGTGAATGTCCACAATTCACGTTAAGCTCCCTATCCTACGATTGGCATCAATTATTACCAAAGAAAAAAATGATATAAAATATATCTCTGCATAGATGTTTGCATTCCTAGAATACCTATTTTTAATTTTGAGTTCCGAATGTTTGTATGGTCACGAAAGAATTATTTTTTTCTTAAATTTGTGGTGTCGCTTGCAGGTGACATCGTGTAGATTCTGAGACTTAAAAAACACTTGAGGATGCCTATTCCCGAATCAGAAGAGATTTTGTTGATAATTGGTTGTTTAGATTTAATATAGATAACTTCTAAACTATGATACCTTTAGTATCTGTCTATATTTCTAAGATGAGGTATTATGTACACTATTTATATTATTGGGACTATTAACCTCATCTTTGTCGCCATATTTATTACAATGTTTCGGCCATTGTACGCTCCGGCCTTCTTCAGGTGGTTGGAATGTCGAACTGAACCCTTTATTTCGCTCACTGGGGTAGACTGTTCTAGTTCCACGTGCCATGTTTAATGGATGTCAGTTATCAGTTATCTCCTGTTAATTCCCCTCTGAAAGTTCTCCACTGCCTTAACCGGGTATTGAAGTCACACTCTTTGGGTCCTGTCACTGGATCTAACCTCAAGGACACATGGCACAGTGGATAAAGGCGTTTTCTGTAAATTACTTTAAGATTATTTTCGGAAACTATTCTTTATAAGGGTTTGCTTTATGCTACTTAATTATTTATAAAATAATGTGCCCGACGAAGAAATCAATTTAGCAATGTTTAAGCATGTTTTTCATATAACACTTATATGTGTAAAATAACACACTCTTAGAATTAAAAAAAAACACGAAGTTTTCATATAGTGCAGTGGTAAATTGATCACTGTTGGCACCGACTAGAACGTCAACGAAAGTGATTTTATTATATATACAGTGAAATTACTTCCAGTCACGGACTTAAGCAGCGTCTAACCTAGTCATTACTTGATGGGGGACCGCTTAGGACACCCGGAACTGTACTAATGTCAAAGGTAATATCCTCGTGATATGATTTGAGTAGTAACGACCCTGCCAGTGTCTTGCCGTCAGAGTACTCGAATCGTATGCGGCATTGACAGTTTCTTATTATTTTGACTATTTTTCTTTATTGAATTTATGTTGTCTTATGCTGGGAGTTCATATAATGTTTCACCTGGTGCTTTGTGGAACAGACTTCCCCGATCACTATAATCTTAAACTGACCAAGTCTATGGTTAACCGTTATCTTTCTTAGATATCGCCGTAAACTGTGCCTCTTACTCTGTAATCGTCTACCTCGAGTGCCTCTTGGGCTTTGCACAAGGTGAACATTATTGTAAAAAAAAAAAAAAAACACGCTAGAAAAACTGAATAAAACCTGTTGCTCATTTCTCTGAATAAACAAAATCTTATTCTTAATATAGCTGGGATATTTGCCAGACCCCTAAAAACAAAATTAATTGTATTTAAAAAAAAAAAAAAAAAAAAAATAGCTTTAGATTTAAAGAGTAGGGCGTGTTGAAGATCCCATGAACTCATCTTTTGTAAATTAGCGTAAGGCTAAATTTTGTTTGTGTGTGTCTCTATCTAACATCAGGTATTTACATTCAAGTGGGTTTAATATAATGACAAAACCTTTAAAAAAATTGATTACTTACTAAAAAATGTTTGTACAAAGATTTTAGAGAGGTAAGAGAACTTTAATGACAACTTACTTTTTTCTGTTCGTACGATGGATATTTAGCCAGTTTTTTTTTTTTACTTTTTACTATTGTTCACACAATACGAGGCCTGAGAGCCACTCAAGGTAGAGGGTTACCGTGTGGAGTTGTATTAGCGTAAGAAAGGACAGTAAAGTGAAGTTCTTGGGACCGTCCAGCAAAGATAATTGCTAATTCTAGATTTGAAGTGAACAAGGTTTAATTTGTAAATAAAATTCAGGCGGAGGCGTTCGAAGTATAGAGTTGAAGTAGACTTTAGAAGGAACCGGCAACCCAATGCTAAACAGGAAACAAGGGATAAACCTTTACTCCTGTTCAAAAGACAGAGGAAGATTATGAACTGTACTATATATATATATAAAAATATAAAAAAGTTAATTTTGGATCGGAAGAGTTGCGCTTATTGAAATTTTCATGAAATCATTAACATTGAAAAATATTAAAATCGAAGATGTGAAGTCATTTTAATAATTGTTTTTAGTTTAAATATCGTTATTAGTTTAAGCTGTACACTACAGCTCGTTGCAAGTATGATACAGAAAACTTGATCAAGTGTATAATTTACCCAGGAAGCGGGGTGTCGCAGCATTCGAGAGTTCGAGATATGTGTTCTAGAAGACCGAAAAATTAAACGGTCAAATCTTAGGAAAAAAAAACAAGAACGAAAAATGAGGTTTAACAACTCGTTGGATGATAATAAATCGTCGACTTTCAGAAAAAATTTTCCAACTCTATTGCAATTTCATGCTTTCTTAAATTCCCTTCATTCGGGTTATCTCTTGTACACGATTTTTAAAACAAATCAAGTTAACCCCATGCAAGATAGTAAAACCACAAAAAACACAATGGGTTACTGGGCATGGAAGAATTAGAAAGCAGAAATATTACCGATGAGAAAGAACAAGAGTAATCAGGACAGTAGATAACGATTGACATTGCTTTAAATTTTGAACGTTAGGATTTGCTGGAAAGCACGGATCCGAAGAGCAGTTCCATTAGCGAGAAGTGAAAGAAAAGTAACGGTTAGCATAGAATTTACGGCTACATCTAGCCTACTCAAGTGTAAACTGATGAGATCTCGATGCCAGTCTAGTACTGCGCTTAAATTGAAAAAATCTAGGTACCATAGCGAAGAGCGATATTTATTTCTGCTATGTACAGAAAATGTGACACAAGGCCAAAATGGGGAATGGGGAAAAGGACAGTCTTCTTCTGTCTTAAATTTAAACTTAGCTAGCCCCAAACACTGACCCAAACATACCACAATATTCCTAACACCAAAACAACACATTCTTACCTACATTTCTTACTGCATCCACCGTAATACCTCTTTGTCTCTATGAAAGTCCTAACTAATTCAAAAGACTAGCCCCAATGAGTACCATAGCGAAGAGCTCCTCGGCGCAATTACCGTGAAAATATTTATAGAAAAGGCATAGGGAGGCAACTTTACGGTGGTAAGAAAATCGCAGAAGCCGAAACGCCAGATCAGGACCAATAGTATTGCTGATTCTTCGTTGAATATTATCATGGCGATCTAGATAGATAACAGTTGACATTAACAGCAGTTAATCTGAATGCAACGTCACATCACGAGAAAATGCATTTTTTAATCTGACAGAGAAATGTTTACGAAAATTGGACTTTCATGCTTTTAATTCATTAGAGGTTAATTTATAATTCAAATCAAAATTCGTTCTCTCAACTGGTTTGTGAAAATGGAAATGTTTTGTTACAAGACAAAGTGTTTTTGATTTTCTCACAAAAGGGATGCCAGTTCGCGATACCTTTTGAAAGCTGACACATTTAGCAGGATGAACGTTGCAGCTGGTAAGATTTTTCTATAAAGTCCTTCTTAACAGTTTCTGTGTTGTTAAAAAAAAAAACATTTCTACGTGTCGTCGCTCATTCCGAACGACGATTTAATTAAAAAAAAAACATTCTAGTCCAGGAGTTCCTAACCTTTTTTGCGTCATCATCCACCTTCACATTAAAAATTTTCCACTACCCACCTGTATAGCAAATATTCAAAATCATACCAAAATTGTTTCGTAAAAGTTTGTTACTGGTTCAACTGACTTTATGATGTATTAAAAACATACCAAATTGAGGTAACAAATAACGCAGATTTATGCGGCGATTGCTGCTATTATTACCATATTAAAGAACAGACGAAAGTGAACTTGACCACTTATCTATCTATCTATCTATCTCTCTCTCTCTCTCCCTCTCTCTCTCTCTCTCTCTCTCTCTCTCTCTATATATATATATATATATATATATATATATATATGTTTTATGGTCAGGGTTAATTTCATCGATGTTCCCATTTAGTTTGCTGGTTTGTTTTGTTTGTGTTTCTTATACTGATTTTTTTTCTTTTTTCATATATTTGAATTTTTTTTTCGTATATCATATGTTGAAGTACTTTTGAAACATTTAAAGTTCAATATCATCTATCAAAATTTTCAATCGCCCACCATTTTTTATTCAGTTGCTTATCGCCCACCCAAAAGTAGATATCGCCCATGTTGGGAAACGCTGTTTTCTTCACTCGAATGGTCGTCTAGCAACGTTCACGTTCGACATCTTCTCGACCTTCAGAAAATGTCTTGTGCCAATCAGACACACGCGTAGCTAACGTATATTTGTACCCATAAACTTCAGAAAGATTCAGTGGCTATTTTATTGCCTTTCACCAAGAATTTGAAATTGATACCTCAGTGGTCATATTTTCCCCTGCGGTGTGTTTCTTGTTGATGTTTCTTTTCTTTTGCGTTTATTTTTTTTTCCTTTGTGTTGTTTTTTTTCTTTTGCCTTTTTTGTTGTTTTTTTTTTACGTTGGTGGTTCTATTTGTCTGTTGTTTTTTTTTCTGTTGTCTTTGTTGTTTTTTGTCTTTGTTGTTTTTTCTGTTGTCTTTGTGATATTTTTTGCTTGTTGTTTTTTATTTTTCCTTTGGTGTTTTTCTTTTGTCTTTGTTGTTTCTTTTCTTTTGTCTTTGTTGTTGCTGTTTTTCTTTGTTTATTTTGTGTTGTTTTTTCTTGTTCTTTTTTACTATAAACCTTTTTGTGTGTTGTTTTATTTTGTTGTATTTTGTGTTCGCTTGCTTTTTCCCACCTTTGTGTTTGTTTCCATGTATGCCTTTTTTGTTTTGCATGTTCTTTTCCAGTAATAACAATATGACTGTGGCAATGAATAATTTAGCTTTTTATGAAGCCAAGACATTAATACGAAGCCAATAGCTTTTTACAGTAAATGATGAAACACTTTCCTCGCACCCTAAATTGTTAAAAAAAAATCTTGGCTCCACATTCTGCTCTATTCGATTCGTTCATTTTAGCCCAGGTGACGGACACCATATTTCCTGGACTGATCTCTACGCTACACAATCGGCGCAATGAATTAGCTTGAATAATTCAGCTGTTTAATCAATCTCTCATGGTAGGCATTTTGTTTCACATCAAAATGCACTTACTTTATCGACTTAACATGGTTCTGATGTATCGTAGTGGGCATTGCAATCGGCTGTATATCAATGTATTTGTATCTATTTTAATATCTGTGTTATAGATAATAAATTCTAGAGTTACAAATAATCCATTTACGTATTAATGATTTCAGTGTTCCTACATAAGAATATTCTATGTAGATAATATTAACTACAATTTTAGTGAACTCCACAGAAACCTATTAAATTTCCTCTGGAAAATTAGCTTATTAGCCAAAGGTCCAGAAACATTCAGGACGTGGATTACTCAACCAACGCTTGGTCCAGTGGATGAAGTCGTTTGTTGAATAGTCCAAAAAGTGGCTTGAATCAAAGAGTTGTGAGTTCAATACGGTAGAGGGAACAAAAAACTTGAAAAAGTTGAGTTACTAAAGAGAATTAACTGAAACTGAGGTATCCAAAAAGGCATGGCACGTGGAATTAGAACACTCTACCTCCCCCACCCCAGCTCCCGTGGACTAAAAAAAGGGTTCGGTTCGAAATTCCAGCGTATATCAGCTGAAGAAGGTCAGAGCGTACAATGATCGAAACGTTATGAATATGGCAATAAAGACGAGGAAAACATTCCGAGTGATGTAAATAGAGTAAATAGTTATCTCAGAAATATATGAACATACATACACACACACACACACACACACACACACACACACACACACACACACACAAAAATATATATATATTTATATATATATATATATATATATCAGATGGAGTGTAGTTGTAGAAGAGACAAAAAAGTGACAAGAGGGAAAACGATACTTAGCCGACGTATTTCGTCATCTGAAGCGAGGAGGTCATTAGTTTATCAAGGCTTGTAAATTTGAGTACGTTCATGAATGAACATCAGGTGGTTGAAAGGTCAGTCAAAATATGTAGAGGTCACAAAATGTCCTAAGTCAAAGTTTGTTGAAAAGTAAATTAACCCATTAACATTCAATATTTTGTGTGTGTGTGTGTGGTGGACTCTCCCGTCGTATTCGACGTATGAGGATCAGCAACTCAGTTCCTAGGAAGACAAACGATTTGATTATAGTGGTGAAGGTTTTGTGCAGAACCAACCACACTTTTAGAAGGTCCCCAAACGAACTTCCGCAAGTTTTGAATTCAGAGTTGTCCTTTTAGACCAGGTGCCATATAAGGCTAGTCTGTCCTGCTAATTTCCAATAGCTGGGGGGAGAAGAGGATTCATACCTTTCCTAAGTGTATTAGCACGTAAGTGAATGTAATGGATTCGACTGGAATATATAAGATTTCCTGAAGACTGTCCACTACATATATATATATAGATATATATTCAAAATAAAGTTCTGGTGAAAAGTGACAGAGCACAACTAAAAGTTTCATGCGTTTTCACGCAATCATCAGATAGTCGGCAGAAATTTTATGCAAAGATAGGTATTTTATACTCCTTCGGTATGTAAAAGATGTTACAAAGTTGGAGGTTGTGTACGAAGCAAGCACACACGACCCAACTCACCGAGGGTGGAAATATACACCCGGCCTAGATAAAAAAAAAGAAATAAAAATACCGTAAAACCATGGAAGGACTAAAAAGGAATTTAAAAAACGCCAGGAAAAATTCGCAGTGCGAGCATACCAAAAAAGTTACATGGGAAAGTGTCGGACCTCAGGAAGGAGCATACTGCCAAAAGCAAAATAGTACTCAACAATATCAAACCGTCAAAGACCGCCATAAAAAGCACACACACACACACACACACACATATATATATATATAAGTCAAACTACAGATGAGCATGAAACTGGGTGTCGTAGCCAGTCGCTGCCCACCTGGAATATGACTTAAAATATATTAAACTGTACCGTTTCTTATGGCATTGAGCATTTTTTTCTCGTGTGCAGTCTTAGGCAGTGTACACAAAGACCAATGTTCACTCGACAAGTGACTGTAACTCACACCAAATTATCTAAGTATATATCGGCGATGCATGTGAATTTTTTTTTTTTGCTGTTTGCCCATTTTGTACTAAGTAGCGCCAATATATGATTATTATTAGTCTCTATGTTCTTATGGTAGCTGTGATGGGGACGGTTGGCATTAGTGAAAGCGAAGAGGCAGGGTCAAAAGAATGGTAAAATTGGACTGATTAATAATTCATTGAGCATCTATCAAACGTGGAAAGACACTCCGCTGTGGGGTCGAAGTGTGGAGTCGGGTAAAAACTGAGGGATTTTTTTTCATATTTCGTTTTTCTTTTTCTTTTCCTTTCATCAATGTGATTAGAAGTTTCATCTTCGTCTCCTCACGTTTTTTTTTCTTTTTGATCACCTGTTTTTGTTTTGTTGTAAGGGAGGGAAGAAATACTTTGTTCTCATTTGTCAAAATTATAGAACGCATTATATACTTCGAAAGAGTGACGAAAAGTTCTCAGCCAGAGGCAGAAAGAAATATACACACACACACACACACACACACACACACACATATATATATATATATATATATATATATATATATATATATATATATATATACATATATATATATATATATATATATATATATATATAAGATATAGTTGCACCGAGAACATGGCACAAATAATAAAAAAGCACAACAGGAAAATTATTAACAAGCCACACGAACAACTTTAAAAATTATTAACAAGCCACGTGCAACTGCAGAATAAAAAACGAATGTCCCTTAAACGGTAATTGTTTACAAAACAACGTAATCTACCAAGCCACGATAAAATCAGCAGATAATGAAGAAAAAGTATACATAGGAGTAACCGAAGGACCATGGAAACAAAGAAATTATGTACACAAAATGTCTTTCACAAATAGTAAATATGCGAACAGCACAATGCTTTCTAAGTATATCTGGGAAATAAAAAACAAAACACACACCACACCAAAAATATCTTGGAAAATAAGGAAAAAATCATCAGCCTACAACAACCTATCAAAAACTTGCAAACTTTGCTTGGAGGAAAAAATAGCTATCATTACCTTCCCAGATCAAAATAAATTATTAAATAAAAGATCAGAGCTAATCTCAAAATGCAGACATGAAAACAAATTTTTACTACGTAACTTAAAATAGAAAAATAAATATATAAACAAACAACAATAAAATAAGCAAAATAAATTACTCCAAACAAATCACAAAACCACACCTGTTAGAATATGCGAAATAAAATCAAAACAAAAGAACGGACGAAAGTTATAACTGTTATATAAATAAAATAAAAAAACATTAATAAAAGATAATATACTACGTTACTTAAAAACGGAAAGCCAAAAATATATAGTATAACAAATAAATAACAACAAGTATAATAAATCGATCTAAATACATCCAAATATATAAATAAACTAACAACCGATTACGATAAACTAGCCGTTTAGAAAAAACAAATAAAGATAACCAACCTAAATAGATAAAATAAAAAACTGTTCCCATCAAAATAATAGTCAGAACAAACCACAACATCACACCCCAAAATTCAACAAATAGATTTAATCAATGACAAATAAACAAATATATAAGATAAAAAATAAAAATGAAAATAAATAAAAACAAGCAAAACAATTTGACCCAAATAAATAAGCGAACAAGCGACTTCCGGTAAATGACGGCCATTATAGACTACCAACAATAAGCTATATAAACAAATTTTTACTACGTTAACCAAAAACACCGATCAAAATAAAAAAATAAATAAATAAATATATAAGA
>OZ038504.1:59734752-59742252 GCA_964036315.1 Acanthosepion esculentum
CCTTAACGAGAAACTTGAAATAATTAGATTTAAAAATAAGACTGATCTTTTAAATCAAAGATATGAACTAACAGTTAACTGTAAGCATCGTTTTAAATTTAACTTAGTATAGAAATCATATACTTTCTATGATAATGATAAATTAAACTTAATAGACTATTACCTTTTTAGCATGATAGTCGCCTTATCGATATGAATGTGTACTGGGTACTTACAAAGTATCATACGTGTCTGTATTTAGATGTATATATTTGTATGTTATGTAGAGTTATTTCTACTGTAGGATATGTATATGTGTATATAGGGGTATATATATGTGTTTTTTTTATTTTTTTTTTATGAAGGTATATGGTTGTGTATATTGGCATCTATCATAGGTTAACCTGTTTATGTGTATGAGTAAGGGTGTAAATTCGGGTAAGTGTCTACCACTAAATGTGTGAGTATATGTATGGGTATATAGAGATATTTATGTGTACTTGTGTGTGTGTAGATATGTGTATGCATATTGCATATGTATGTATGTGTGAGTGTGCATATATGTATGTATATGTAGTATGTATGTTTCTATGTGTATGTATAGGTTTATATATGCATATATATGTATATATATGTATGTTTAAATATGTATATGTTTGTGTATATGTGTATGTATATGGGTGTATATTTATATGTATGTGTGGGTGTTTATATGGTTGCGCTCGACTGTTTGTGTATTGTTTATCTGGATGTGTCGATATGGGTATTTATATATGATTAGATATTTATATATATATATGTTGGTGTGTCATTGTATGTGTATTTGTATGTATGCTTTAGTGTCTTGAAGTGTATCATAGATACAAGCTAAAATCTACTTTTGTTGATAAAGTACCTTTAATTGCTTACAGACCTTTGTTCTTTTCTTAAATTATGATTAACTTTTAATATATTTTATCATAATGTTGTTGGAATATTATTAGAATATAAGTTGGTCTATGTATGCTTATTTCTTTTTCCTTTTTTATGCATGTGTCTATATGTTTATGTATATATGTATATGTGTTTGTATATGTATGTGTGTGTGCGTGTATGTGTGTGTATGTATATGTGTATATATATGTATATATATATATATATATATATATGTGTGTATATGTATGTATGCCTATATATATTTGTGAATATGTATGTTTGTATGTATGTATATGTATGTCTGTAGATATATATGTGTCTATATCTATGTGGAGTTGCGTATGTATGTGTGTATATATATGTACTAGCGGATGTGTATATGCATTTTTATACTCATGTCGTTTTAATTTACGTTTGTTTAATTTTTCATGTATACACTTGTATTTGTAAATGTCTATGTATATATTTAGTTTATATGCATATATGCATGCGTGCTTATGTATGTACATCTAGATGTGTATGTATGTATGTGTGTACTTGTATATAGTTGCATCTTTATATGTAATTCTTCACTTGCCTTATTTACTTTTCTGCGTCGACGTATGGGTCAATATATTTATATGTGCTTATCTATGTGTATGTTTATGTACGTAGGTCTGTATATGCGTACCTATTATGCTTATATGTGTGTATGCGGGTGCATGTATTGATTTATATGCGGATGTGCGAGTGTTCAATTATATGTGGAGGTGGTTATTTACTTTTGTCTGTAAATGTGTCGAAAACTATGTTTTCAAAAAATATATATATATATATATATATATATATATATATATATAATATGTATGTATGTATGTATATATATTTATATATAGTTATTTGTTTAAATTTTATCTATGTATATTTGACCGGTTTAGCTATTTTCCAAGTTTAAATTCGTTTAATAACATATTAAGCCACGAATAGCTTCGACATCTGACCGTCTAGATCATATTGAATGTAGATGTATGTGCCTGTGTGTATCGATGTGTATGTGTAAGTATAGTGCATTTGCCTATGTGTGGTTTGATTTTTTGTATGTGTATGTATATATCTAAATACGTCTGAGCGCTTAACATGCCGTTGTTCGAATGATTTCACGTGAGAGGCGACTAACATGTTGAAATGAAACTAAAAATGTATACATCTCTGTCTGGGATTCCGAATACAACTTTCAACTTAATTTCAATGAAAATATAAATTAAATAGCATATATATCTTTTATTTTTATTTTTATATTTTTTCTCCTTGGTAATTCTACAATTTAAAACTTAATAGAGATCTGATTTAGATTTCTAAATAGGTAATTTTAATTTTTTAATTTTTTACTTTTAATTTTAATTTCAAATTTTATAAATCTTTTAATATCTAGATAACCTTGCTTAGTTGTCAAATTTTTCGAATCATCCTATACTTGTTTTTTGATTGGCCACTCTAGCTTATGTAACAGCGTTTACTCTTAGCTAAGGATCGTTGATTAATTTGAAACTTTTAAAACCATTTATTCTATATTCTATATTATCACTTGACAAGACACAAGAAGTGTTGAAACAAAATGGCTACTTTTGTCGTGATTTTATAACATATTTATGTTGTAATATTCAAATAAATAATTATATATATATATATATATATATATATATATATATATATAATATATATATATATATATATATATATATATATGTATGTTTGTGCGTATAAGTTGGAGTTTTTATGTAACCTGGTGTACTAGTGAGCCAGCCAATATGAGCTGACTCATTTTATAGTTCACCAATCAGATGGGTCAAAATATTCAATAAGACGCGTATAAAGGCGTCCATATTTTTCCCGAATATGTACTCCCAGCTAACAGTCGAACTCTCTGCCTTCGAGCAGAGAGGAACCCGGACCTCGTTCGGGGTTGTAGACTGTACATGAAGCCGTTTTTACGTGTTCCAATAGGGAATATTTTTGGCCGAACTTACGGGCTCGGAAAACCCACGTTAAACCCGGCCTTGTGTCACATGTAACCCTCTTGTAGCGTGGCTAAATATTACTGCCAGCCTTTAATATTGAAGACTGAAGAATTATGGAACAACTGCTGGTGGTATTGGCGATATAGTCAGATTCAGTAGAGTGTCTGACTCGTGAGTGTTAATCTTTAACGTTGTTTCATTGAACAGATTACGTACTGCGCGGTAATCTATATTCATAGCCTATGGTGAACATGGTCAACAAAGTTTATGATCCCAGATTACGACTGTATTTTGCCGGAGACGAGTCAAAATATGAATTGTGGGAAGTGAAATCCAAGGCTACATTAGAATGCAAAAATTCATGACATCATTCTTTGCCAAGATGACCAGAAAGATGATGATTTTATGGAAAGAAATGCGACCGTGTTCGCCGAATTAATACGATGCTTGGATGACAGGAGTTTGTATTTAATAATGAGAGAAGCCAGGGACAACGGCCGCCAAGCTTTAAGAATATTGCGTGAACATTACTTATCAAAAGTTAAACCCAAAATTATTGTTTTATATACTGAACTAACCTCGTTAAGGAGATGAGGAAATGAATCTGTAACAGATTATATTATACGAGCTGAGAATGTCACAAATGCCTTAAAAATTGCAGTTGAGACTATATCAGATGGGCTGCTAATAGCCATGGTTTTAAAGGGATTACCAGCAACATTCAAACGATTCACGAAAGTCATAACTCAAAAAGAATTAAAATTAACTTTCACTGAGTTTAATATTGCGTTACGTAGTTATGAAGAAACTGAAAAAATGTGTAATCCCCCAAATCAAGGAAATAACGTAATGCAACTGAGAACGTCATTTAAAAAATTCAGAAAACCAGTCCCTCAAGCCTACCAGACTAGGAATTATGATATGAAAAAAAAACAACTATTACAATAATAATAACAACAACAACAACAACAGGAACAATAATAATAGAAAATCAAATATCATCTGCTTTCGTTGTGGAAGAGCCAGGCATGTACGTGCGAAATGTCAATTTCATACAAGGAGTGATTTTTGTAAAAATTTAAAAGCTTTTTCGAATGAGCGAACATATGCTTTTTCGTTTGGGTTGGATACTATACCCAATAGTTAAAATTCTTACCTAGTCGACACGGTTGCGACACATCATGTAATTACAGATGAAACAAAATTTATTAATTTTGACTCCAACTTCGAGCCAGATTCCCACTTTGTGTTATTTCTGACTAACTTTAATTTCTCGTTATTTCTTTAATTCTTTTCATTTAATATCCGTTAAGTTTTTCTCGTGTATTGTTTTTTATTCTATGCCTTATTTGTGCTAATCTTTGTATTGTCTCTTTGTATTGTCTAATTTGTGTAATTATTTTCTTTTGTTTATTTGCTTGACCCGATTTATTAATGTTAGCCATTTTGGTTTTGTAAATAGCTCCGGCTGTTTTTGAAAGTTTCGCATTTTTTTTGTCTAGCGTTTTATTGTTTATTTCGTTATTTGTGTTTTAAATTCATTTGTTTCGCCTTTAGGCGAATTTCGTGCTTTCATTTTTAGTTTGTATTTTTGTCTTGCCTTTACGTAAATCTTGTTTTAATTGATGTCCTTTGTCACTTGTTTTTCGTTGTAAAACCCTTTTATTTTATCGTTTCTTTGTTTTTGAATTCATTTTTGCTGTCTCGCTTTCTGGCTAGATTTTTCTGTTTAACTGCTATTTTTTTTTTCGCTACTAGGCGAACTTTGCTTATTTAAGTTTCCCCACTCACACACCGCCTTTAGGCGGACTTTGTTTTTTTTCTTTTTTTATAATGGCCATAAAGAAAATAGTATGGAGGCTAATAGTGCCTGAAATAACGACAAAATGATAGAAAATTCAGAGGCCGGAAAATCGCCCTCTTGTTGAAAGTCCCCCCTAAGTGTATAATCAATGTTGCGGATTTCTTGGAGCGGGCTAAGAGTTAGGCACACCTTGTTGTAGAAGGTGGACTCTTAAAAGACACCCAGGAACTAAATAAAATTGAGAAAAGAATAGTGTCAATTTTCGTCGTGGACAAGCGTACGCGCAAAATTTGTCTCTCGACGAAAGACACTGTGATAAAATCACTGGAGTCCTTGGGGTTCAAGCACCTCAGAATTGTTAAAGAAGCCGGCTTTTTCATGTGAGACGTATTGTTACCCACGCCGGAAGATTGCTTTGCGGCTTCGAGCCGAGAATTGATCACTAAAAATCTGATCATCCGCACGGAATACGAAGGCCGAAGAAGGACCATGTAGCAATATATGAGGTCCCTACACAGGGTAGCGGGGAACATGTGGCGGCGTATTTGTCCCAGTTCGGCGAAATACTCGGCGTTTCCTGCGATAGCCTGACCGGGGGGGTGGAGTTTTGAGATACTATTAGATCAAGAAGCCTTCCGCTCCATCCCCAACTCTCTGGAAGTAGGGCGCTTGAGGCTGTCGGTCATCGTGACCGGCAGCAAACCAGTATGCTGGAAGTGCGGAAAGACTGGTCACCTCTCCTCTTCCTGCCCAGAGAAGAAGGCCTCTGGAAATCAAGCGCCAGTAGAACAAGATCCTCCTCTGACCGCGTCTTTACCTACCGCCTCGCCTGTAATAGGCATGCCTGCTTCTGGGACTGGTACGGATAAACCTCCGATTGGCACATCATCAAAAGCCACATTCTCCAAAGAGCTTTCTCCCGCTGTTAGTGCAGTTGCGGAGAAGGGGGGAACAGCTAGTTTCTGGTAAGGCCAGAGGGAAGCGCTAGACAGCGGGTCCTCAGTCCCCTGAAGCCCCAAGGACGAAAGGCACTTACAGCCTCACCCCCTCTGGCAACGTTAAGGGCGATGCCCCGACCTCTCAACTGTCTTTCCAGTAAAAGCAAAAAAGATTCGACCCCGGAATCAAGAAATCGGAAAAAATCAAAGACCTTAAAAAGAAACTGGACAAGCAGAAACAGTCTCAGTCCCCAAGCCCTATTCCTTCAACATCCTCTACCCGATCCTCCGCTTCACCTAAGAAACGACCTTCTCCCCTGACAACACCATCCAAATCCCTTCCTCTCAGTAGAGATTCCAGCCCTTATAAACACAGAACCAACAGCTAAAAAATTAAAGCAAATTTGTGCAGGAAGGGTCCCAGTTTTAGTTCACCCCTCCCTGTATAGAGCTCTAAAATTGATTTTCACCTGGGATATCGGCGGAATCTCCCAAGACGGCTCCATCAAGACTGAGATGGGCCATGGCTCTATGGGAGAAGCTGTTGGTATCCTTAGCCTGACCATGTTTAAACCAGTACTACAACCCTAATCTGTTTTCATTATGGCACGCTGGTTAGCAAGTACAAATGTCCGGGACCTGAGGTCCGAGTCTCGCAGGGTGAGGCTCTCTCACGAACTTCAGCGCCTCGGGGTGAATGTTTGTTTTGTGCAAGAGACCCGGTTTTCTTCTCATGACCGTGAGGACTTGCTGTCTAAGAGGTTCTCTCTTTATTCAGTATGTTTTGATGGTCGTTCGAGTGGTGTCTCTTTGCTAGTGAGCAAGTCTTTGAAGGCTGCATGTACTTTTGCGTGGGGCTTCTCTGCGTAAGGACAAGAACGGTGCGTATGGGTTAAATAACTTTCGCCCTTTGACTATGTTAAACACAGTTAAAGATTTTGGCGAAGATCTTAGCCAACCGTTTGCAGCTTGTCCTGTCTAGTCTGATTGGCTCCGAACAGACTTGTGCTATGAAGGGCAGGACTATTCAGGATAAACTGCATATGGTACGCTTGATCTTATAACAAGTCGACAATGAAGCCGCGCTGATCAATTTAGATCAGTCCAAGGCCTTCGATAGGTTTGAGCATCGGTTTCTGGAGGCTGTCCTTTCAGCGTCCGGTTTTGGACCCGACTTTCGCTCCTGGACCCGACTTTTGTATGCGACCCCCGGTGCGCTGGTGGAGGTGAATGTTGTAAGATCGGAACCTTTCATATTGTCTCGCTCCATTCGTCAAGTTTGTCCGCTTTCGCCTTTGCTTTACGTACTTGCGTTGGAACCATTCCTTCGCAAAGGCGATTCCGGTCCTGCGCGGAATTTCCCTGTCTGGGGCTACCACCTCAGCCAGGTATTCTGCCTATGCTGATGACGTTTCGGTTCTTGTGTCGAGCAGAGCCGAGATTGACGAAGTCAGCTAAGAAATCAGTTGGTATGAGATGGTGACGGGGCCAAGATCAACCGCGATAAGTTTGTTGGCTTGCGGTTGGGTGCGGGGAAGGGAGTTTCTCTTCCCGGAACTTTTCCTTGGACGGATGGGCCGATCAAGATACTCGGCGTCTGGTTCGGTCCTGATCTCCAGTTGGAAATGAATTGGTCGGAGGTACAAGGGAAGGCCGAGATTGCGGTTAATCTGTGGTCGAGGAGGAGGCTTTTCTTTAAGGGGGGGTGGAAGTATGTGTTTCACACATCTACCCGATTCTCCTTTAACGACTCGGTACTTCCACTTCCGTCTGCCAGACTAATATTATTAGTAAGGCTCTTGTTCTCTTTCTTGTAGAGAGACAAAGCCGCTATGGTATCTCGGGTGATCTGTTGCCTTCATCCCGA
>OZ038504.1:59744091-59756591 GCA_964036315.1 Acanthosepion esculentum
TTTGAATCACTATTCAATTCGCCAGCAAAGAAAATCTTAGCCAAAAATATCTCAGAGTTCTTAGAAAAAAAATATGAGTTTTTGTGGACGGGATGAATGAAAACCAGCATGTTGTTTACTAGGCGCTGTCTCAGTCATACTTAGCAGGATAGATATATACATTATTACTCGGTGAAAATGTGTAAAATTTGAAATTGTCTTGTTCTCAGTACGCCGTCAGTGATTACAACAAGATGCTAGTTGTGATGATGACATATTATCAAGATGTCTTGTCAGGACAAAAACATTTTTTAAGTTGTTTCCAAACATCATTCTTGATATGATTTAGCTACAAAGAGTTGGTGAACTATTTCCCTCAGTTGGAAACTAGGTGAGTGGAATGAAATTGTTTGTAGACATTACAGACTGGCTATATATATATATATATATATATATATATATATATATATATATATAGTGTAACCCGGATATAAGAGAGTTGGTCGGGACCGGAGACGAAGTATCTTATATCCGGGTTTCTCTTATATCCGGGTTTGGTCTATTTTGTTTAGGTAAGTATGGCTCTAATTTGGGACCAGAGAAAATCTATCTTATATCAGGGTTTCTCTTATATCCGGGTCTCTTATATCCGGGTTACACTATATATATATATATATATATATATATATAATTCGCAGACAGTACTGTTTCGTTGTATCACAGCACTTCAGTGCGACTAGACATCCGAATGCCTCAACCCAGGATTGAAACCTAACTGATTTGGTGTCAGTCAGAGTTTCTACCACTGAGCTATCGACAGAATGAGGCAGCTAAATCTAGCATGTTGTTTTTACAAATGTAAACAAATGTCAATCAGCCGAAGTGCTACATTCATTTTACTGAAGAGCTTCACATTAACGCAGGTGGCTGTTGTTTGTAGAATTAGCTTGTCATTCAACAGTGCTCAATTGAAATATATTTTCAACAGTGCAATTATATATATATATATATATATATATATATATATATATATATAACCGAATGGCTAAATATAGGTCAGTATATTATAGGTATATAATAATATTATTATTTTAAATAATTTTCTTTCCATTGATATATATTAGTAGTAGTAGTACTTTATTTTATTTTGTTTTTATATTAGTTTATTTTATCACGGCATACTTTGTCCTTGATATAATTAGTTTTAGTTAGTTTAGTAATATTATCAATTACTCTCTTGTTTTTTTTTTTTAAATAGCGCTGACTTCTCTTTGATTTTACAATGCCCTTTTTTGTTTACTATCGTTTTCAAAACCAGCGTTTCCCTAATTTAGAATTTAAAATTCTTATTTCCAACCTTAAATATTAATCTGGGCTTAAATTCAAATTCAAAATTAAACTACAAGTCATTTAAATATTTTAACTCCAATAATATTCCACCCCAAAAATAATATATCTCACATAAACTAGAAATTTAAAAAAAAACGATATCAACCCAAAATATATATAAAAATAATAATTCCAGCACTTGAAAATTGCTTCTGCATGAAAGTCTGAGTTGTGCAATTAATGTAAGATATTATGTATATTTCTTTATATATATATATATATAATGAAGAAATATACTCTTAAGATCTGCTATATTTATGGGATAAAGTGCTCAATATCAGAGATAGAGCGTGTGTAAATATAAAAGTGAACATTGGAGTCAACATTTAAAGGCGACAGGCTGTTTCATGCTAGATGCAATCGTCAGGCCTAAAGATTGCATCTAACATGAAACAGCCTGTCGCCTCTAAGTGTTGACTTCAATGTTCACTTATATATATATATATTACTCTCACACTGTATATTCTGTCTGAAAATGTAATGTCAATACGGTTCTCTCTCTCTCTCTCTCATTCTCGAACCTGTAACGTCTGAACATCTCTTGTTCTTTTCTATCCAAACCTTTAATATTGATACCTCTCTCTCTCTCTCACACACACACACACACACCTTCTCGAACCTGTAACACCAGTACGTCGCTCTCTTTCGTTCTTCCGCTTGAACCTATAACGTCTGTGACTCCATACATTGGCGAGAATGCACTACAAATGTTGATAGTCAGACGGAAAACTAAGTTTTTGTAACGGAATATTTGTCCTATCTAATATTGTTATCGAACTCTCTGCATCTGTATTTTTTTGTGTGAAATAAATAGGAAGTATTGCTTTCAGATTTTCCTTATATATATATATATATATATATATATATATATATATATATATATATATATATATAAATTTTTTGTCGTTGATAAAAAAAACACAGACGACACGCGTTGAACGGATGTCATAATTCGTTAAAATTCACCCCATACCTATCTAGACTTAACCTCGTTTTCGAAAGTAACTCATATTTGATACAATAATAGTCAATAAAAATGAACACGCTACCGCCCCTATCTGAATGATTGGATTTCTCTGTATCTTTGGAAACAAAAAAATTATGAATTGTATCTGCGTTTAAAACTCAGTAAATTTAAAAATAAGTTATTCAAAAATTCGCTTGAAGATGAAACAGAACTAATGCTTTTAATTTAATTATATAATTAAATTTGAAGTTTTTAGCTTCGGTTTTTGAAACATTGTTATTCCTGCATAGCGAAGGAACTATATTTTTAAATCACTTAATTTATAATATTTATGCTCTGTAAATTTACAGTGAGCACTCTTTTGTAAAAATATCAATAAGAAAACCGGATTATATATCTTACTGTTCTTTCTTTTTACTATAATATATATATATAATATATATGTATATATATATATATATATATGCTAGAGTAGTGATTTTCTAAGCACGGCTTAGATGTGGCACAAGGCCGAAAGTATGGGGTACCCAGTGAGGATCGAACTCACTATTCAGTCGTAATTGATCTAGCAAGACAAGCATTCTAACCATTACACCATGTGCCCAATATATGCCAGAGTAACACAAATAGTAAAATATTTGTTAAAACTGAATGTATTAAAAGTGCTCAATACAAAGTCGGAAGACAAGACTTGCAGAGTTGTTTAATATTTAAAAAGGCTGAAAGCTGTCTAGAGCACTAGTCAGCTTTAATCCTTATATATATATATATATATATATATATATATATATATATATATTGAAATATTTAATAATTCTGTTAGGAACAAATTTCAAAAGAAATACTGTTTAGCGAACAGCTTTGTGGTCGTTGAGGTCATTACCTAAAATCTATTTTGCCGAGATGGTTGGTAATGCCGGTTCGATAGAGTATCGTAAAAGTTAAGAGATTGAATTATCTTTGACAAATTGTGTAAACGCCCTAGCAAAGAAAGACGGGCGAATTCTATAAAGACGGTCTCCTTGATCTTTTTTTCTGCTGCTGCTGCTATTTGGAGTCAAGATAACTGCTGATTTAGGCATGTGCAAATAGAAGAATCTCTAAATAAACTTATATATATATATATATATATATATATATATATATATATATATATTCTTCTCTTTCTCCCCAAAGGAAAACCTCGAGAATGGAAGCAAACTTAAGTGCAGATTTTAATGTCTTCATGAGAAATAAAGTCAGCAATGCTTCAGTATTGTTTTTGGATGTTTCTTCTATGATTTGTTTAAACTTTTTTGTAGGCGCTGACTTGTTAGTGTGATTCAACAATGTGGATAGATGTGCCTTCGAAATGAGGCTCAAGATTTGAGGCCAAATGGCTACAAATCTATATATTTAAACAAGTAAAAATTTTAAAAAATAACATTGAAAAAAACCCAACTTGAGTGGACGAAGTTGTTTGTGAATGAAATTAAAAGGATTACGCTCGGAGAGGTAGAGAAGAAAGAACGTCAAATATCTTTTCCTGAGTATTACGAATGGTGTAAAAAAAAATAACAAAAAAGAAAACAAGACCCTTAATACAAAATTTACCAAATGAAAATTTTTTCTTTGTGCGCCATACAGTTGGACAAGATAACAATTTCTAATTACAAATTTTATTGGGCTAATAAAATAAATAAATTTTTAACCTGCAAAATGTTCATTCACTTTGATTCATTAGACTGTCAAAATGATTAAAGAACGATAGCATCGTTGGGTAACTTATAGGCAGTAGTTCAGTTTTTAAACTGAATTTCAACATTGAGACAAATCTCGTATTTTCGTAAAAGTTCAAATCAGGGTTAATACCACTAATTTTGTGACAAACTTTCACAAATAGCTATAAAAAGATAAAGGTATATAACTTTAAACGCGTAAATTCTTTTTGGTTCTTTCTTCTTCAACCAGCCGACGTCTTCTTTGTGAATGTTAAAAACTTTCTGATCCTTCGACCGACCCGACTACATACATAGCCACAAATTGGTTCCAGATTCAATCCAAAAATAGCTTACTTTCCCATTGGTCAAAAAGTTAAAAAAAAAATCTAATTTTTTTATCTTCTTTTTTACAATTTTGGAAAATAAAATAAATACATGTATCAATAAAACATCAAGATTTATTTTAGCGTTTTGTTTCTTTTTTTTTTTTTACAATATCAGATCTAGATCTCTTTTACAAATTTTGAAACCTAAATTTTGTTCATGGATCTTTTTTATTTTATAAATCATCAGGCTCTATTTTGAAGGCGTATTTACAATTTCCGATCTGAACCTTACATATACAAAGTTTTACACATCAAATTTTATTTGATCCAAGTTGAGAACCAAAAACTCTTGAGAGAGTTGAGTTAAAGGGAAATAGCAGAAACACCCGGAAGAGGCATGTCAAGTGGAACTAGAACAATCTACCCCCAGTGGACAAAATAAAGGGTTCGGTTTGAAATTCCAATCACCTGAAGAAGGCCGGAGTGTAAGGCAAGGAGATGAGGGTAACAGTCCGAATAATGTAAACAAGCCTGTCCTTTCTCACACTGGTACAACTTCACACGGTAACCCTATACATTAAGTGGCCCTAGGGCCTTGTTTTAAATGAACATTAGTAAAAAAAAAAAAAAAATGTTTTCTGAAATACACCCCTGAAAAGAAAGTGTAATAAACAAACGTAGTCCGTTATATTATTATTATATTTTTTACCAATTAATTACTTTTTTATAATTTTACATTTTTTATTATATTTTTTTGTAAATTAAAGTTCGTCTGGGGTTAGATGATTTGGATTTGAAGTATACAAAGTACCAAGAAAGAAGTTTCTTTGTATGGTTGTGGGAGGCGGTAGACTGGAAACTAAGGCAGTGAAGGCATAGGAACTAGAAAAAAGTTTGGGAACCAATGACCAAGACAGTATTATATCAAAAGTCCGTGTGTAAGTAACGTCTATAATGGTAATTCTTCCTCCCAGGAATTTACACAGAAATTATCTCTTTCTTATTCTAAGTACAAGTGTTCTTTTTCTTTCAATTTTCTTTACAGCTTCCCCGTTGCTCATATGTTCCATTCATGGTATTTTCAATATAATTCTGTAAAATTATATATCTTGTCTCAAGTTTCCGCTTTCCTGTTTTATATCAAAACAGGCAGTGATTACGTATAAACAAAATGTCTATGTCCATGTCGACGCAAAAGCTTTTGGCTAAAGTATTCTTTGGTTTACTGGAAGATGCGAGGTCAGATAAAAAGATTTTCAAAATGTAGTTGATTCATATTATTTCCCAGTGCAGTGCGTTAACAGAAACACGCTCACTGGTCAAAACACACGCATAGAAGCGTTAGGATTTGGGGCAGTGCCGAACCCTACATGTGTGGGATTTCTGAATCAGTCACAGGACCGTCTGACCGCGGTCCGTCTCCCTGGTCTCTCAGCCGGAAATATAGGTCTTGTGAGGGAAGGGACAATATATATATATATATATATATATATATATATATAGTGTAACCCGGATATAAGAGAAACCCGGATATAAGAGATATTTTCTCTGCTCCCAAATTAGAGCCTGTGTTAATGTATATATAATAGGACAAACCCGGATATAAGAGACTTATTCTCCGGTCCTGACAGCTCTCTTATATCCGGGTTACACTCTCTCTCTCTCTCTCTCTCTATATATATATATATTAATTTTTAAAAAAATTTTAGATACATATCTAGGCAAGCATTTTTTTTATTCGAATCAGGAATTTAAAAACAAAAATAGTGGGTTTTTAAATCAGCTGCATTTCTTGGACCAAATTGAAAACAATAATAAAATTATTGTTTTTTTTTGTTGTTTTTTAATACTACATCCCTTCAGGACATAGGCGATCAAAGCTCTCCACAGTTTTCTCTTCTTTATTATCTGTGAATTACCATGACTTCTTGGGAATTTTTAAATACTGTTTTTTTCGTCCAATATAAGGTGAATTATGCCTGACAGAGTATAAAAGTAGACCTAAATGGGTAGGAATAGCTATTCACTGGGAATTGTGCAAAAGAGTGAGTTTGAAACCCATGTTAGAAATCCGTTATTTATGGGAGAAATGTGAGCTAGGGCGAAGGTTACATAAATCAGATAGATTCAAGTTGTTAATGCAAACTGCGCAAATATATTTTACTAATGTTCATCTAATACAGAGCCCAAGAGTCACTCAAGGTAGAGGGTTAGTGTTAAAATAAAAGTAGTCTTTGAAAAAAAAAGGTAAGGTGTTTCCCTTTTAATTTTTTTGTTGAAAGGAGTCGTGCCATAAAGATGAACTGATTTTGAAAATTCCTTGGCATCGTCAAAGATCGTATCACCAATCAAGAAGTAAGCCAAAAAGGAAAAAAAATACAGGCAAGCCATCGGCCAATATGTAGAAAGCTAAATTACACGGAAATATGTGCTGGTCTCACGATCAGCTGGACAATTTTGCAAGGCAGAATTCCAGTTGGGATAAGGAGAGGCAGGTAAAGAAAGAGACAAGATATTGATATTTCAAAAAGAAAGATAGACCTGATGATGAACCTATTCTAAACCAATCTTAATATAAAGAGCAATTGTGGACGGTTGGTTGCCAAATCATCTGTAAGATCTCCATGGCTGGCCAGAGGATCATACGAAATGTGTTATATATATATATATATATATATATATATATATATATATATATGTTTTTATTCACTTTACCGTTCTAAGTGGTTAATGCTGATCTAGCAATTTCCTTTCAATCAGATAAAAGTTAGGAGTTACTAATGCAGATAATAAAAGAAAATATACTTACTTTAAGTACATAAGTCTCTGACTGAAATAACATGACAGCTTATGTTCTCTAGCCTGGGTTGGCAACCAGACTAGAACGACTCCAAATTCAAAAGCTTTTTACAGTCTTGTAGACATATTAATTTATTGGAAACTTTTGGAGGTAAATCCTGATGAGAATGTTGAAACAATAGTGCGATGATGAACTAATGACTGTTAAACTGTAATGATTAGCAACAACTTACCGTGTACACACAGCATACATGTCATTTTGTCAAACTCTTATATCGAGAGAAATAATGACAGTGATGCTGAAAAACATTGCTCTTCCGTTGGACAACAATGATACGGAGGTTTGCTTCATGGGCTACTACCTATCTTCCAAACAGATTTACCCAAGTATGTGCTTGTGGGGGCAAGGTTTTTACAGGCACAGATCGATGATCTCGCAAAATGCCTCAGAGAGAGAGAGAGAGAGAGTTTGATCTACAGTAATTAAGAGTTTAGTCTTACAAACTACGAGTACTGAGATCAAACCTCTCAGTAATCTTGTAGCCTTGTACCACCTTCTCACGTTTCCCTTTCGCTATTTTTTCTCTGGTATTGCTTTTCTCTCCCGTCTGCTCCTTTGGTCTCTAATTTTTGTCTGCCATTTTGGTTCCTTATCTCTCTGAGAGGCAGCCTGAGCAACTTTTAGCGAGCATTTTTTTGCTTCATCTATGCAAGATGCTACTCTATTGCCCTGTGATTGTTTGTTTGTTTTTGGGGGTTTTGGGGAGTTTTTTTTAATGTACACTCAGACAGGTCTTGGTTAATAAAAGGAAAAATAAGTTACTTTTTTCACTTTTTAAAACCTCATTGGCTGAACTACTGGCCAAGTTAAATCCTATTGCTCACCAACAACTTGACGTCGACTTACAGCTCTACAAAGTAAAAGCATAAATACATTATCTTCCGGTTAGTGTGACGCTGTTAAAACATGATCAGTTTTCAGAACTTAAGACAGGTTTGGGTTTCAAGAAAATAAAAAATAGCGAGATAAACGTAAGAGAAATATACATGGTCTTGTTTGTTCTTCTGTGAAGTAATGAAGATGTCAATGAGAGGATAGTGTTGTGGGGAAGGGAAAGGTTGATTTCAGCTCACAATGCTTTTAACATTTCCTGCTTTTGGGAAATTAAATAAAAACTTTTTTTCTCATTTAGACTTGTGACCTTCTTCTGTTAGAGGTAATTTACATTGGCTTGAAAAGAAATTGAATTGTTCCCTTGCTATTACTGAGATATTCTAGCTTTATTCTTGTCTTCGTTTCAGTTCCCTCTCACCATATCACTCGCTTCCCGGTGTCCTTCGTCAGTGACGCCAGCTTGCCTGTGTCCCTCACATTTGTCACACGCTTCCTTGTGTCCCTCGCCAGTGTCGCCCGCTTCCCTGTGTCATCCGCCAGTGTCGCCCGCTTCCCTGTGTCCCTCGCCAGTGTCGCCCGCTTCCCTGTGTCCCTCGCCAGTGTCGCCCGCTTCCCTGTGTCGTCCGCCAGTGTCGCCCGCTTCCCTGTGTCGTCCGCCAGTGTCGCCCGCTTCCCTGTGTCGTCCGCCAGTGTCGCCCGCTTCCCTGTGTCGTCCGCCAGTGTCGCCCGCGTCCCTGTGTCGTCCGCTAGTGTCGCCCGCTTCCCTGTGTCGTCCGCCAGTGTCGCCCGCTTCCCTGTGTCCCTCGCCTTTGTCGCTCACTTCCCTGTGTCCCTCGCCTTTGTCGCCCACTTCCCTGTGTCCCTCACCAGTGTAGCCCGCTTATCTTTGTCTATCGTCGGTGTCACTGACCCCTATTTCATTCATCGTATCTCTCCTTTCCTATGTACAGCTTTGTATCACTCGATTCCGTCTCTTACGTACACCTCTTTTCCTCCTCTTTCATCATTCATTTTCAAACATTTAATTTTTTGTTCCCTCTTTACAAACCTAAGTCAAATGTTGCATATGTGATTGAATGTATGAGTGAATAACTTGCTTATGACAAGCGAATCTCATAAAATCAAATCAAGGAGAGCCCATTGAGAAATTTAACTTCAGTTTTTTTTTTTCGGAAAAGCTGAATTTCAAGTTAGATTTGGCTGCAAGGATTTTCCTTTTTTTAAATAAATGTTTGTTTCTGATTTTTGTTAATTATTCTTAGTCGATTCTATTTCACTGTAATAACTTGAAATGTTTTTTCTAAACCATTTAAATTGTTAAAGGAACATTCTCGGTCAATTCCTTTCACTTTGGATTAATTAAGACGGACTATGAAAGGAATGGTTATCGAATTACTGAACAATGTGAAATAACTTCCATAAGCCATTTTGAAATCTCTCTCTCTCTCTCACACACACACATAATCTTTCTATCAACAAACACACTCTCTCTTCTTGTTTGCTCTCACTAATTTCTCTCTCCCCGCTTGTTCCCCCCCTCTCTCTCTCTCTCTCTGTTTTCTCACTCCCCGCTTGTTCTATTGCTCTTTTCTTTTCACTGATAAAAGTATAAATTTGAACCACTATTTCTCGTTCATACTTCTGTGTGTTTCTTTTTTGTAGCCTTGTTACACCTTCTATCTTATTCCTTTCGTTACAACCAGTATTTAGCCAGGGACATCATTATGTTGTTAATCATTGTCTTGTTAAAAAAATTGAAATTTATTATATTACATTTGCACATGGAATTTGCAAGGGTGTGAAGTAAAACCAAAAAGCCTTTTGGGAGAAAAGATTTATGTTCTAGTAACCCCCGGGGAAATATGTTATCCCCAAGCTGGGCAACATTCCCGTGTTGGTGCAGTCATTACAGCATGCTGGAAGGAAAAATGAGGAAGAAACATGAAATATATATATATATATATATATATATATATATATATATATATATATATATATATATGTATGTATGTATGTATGTAGTATTGAATGTTAAAGACAACATAGTCTTGCATATTTTCTTTTGAATTTTCTCATATTCTCTAATGAGACTTTTTATTTGAAAATAATTTCGAAATATGTATTGTCCATACGATGACCTACAATGATGTTCGAAAGCGCTAGGTCATCGTACGGACAATACATATTTCGAAATTATTTTCAAATAAAAAGTCTCATTAGAGAATATGAGAAAATTCAAAAGAAAATATGCAAGACCATGTTGTCTTTAACATTCAATACTACATGTTTAAAAGAAAAGTTGCTGCCAAATTACACACACACACACACACACACACACACATATATATATATATATATATATATATATATGATAAAGAACAAATCGGAAATGCTTATCAATCTAACATTTATAAAAGCGTCATCAGAGAATGAAACATGAAAAAGAAGAAAAAAATTCTAATACTTTTACATTTGTGTTTTTTTTATTTTTCAATGGCTAATCATGTTTCGTGTGTATTCGACTTGTTAAACAAACATTAGTATAATTTATGCTGTTCCGGAATTAAGGAGAGATGAAAAGTTTTCAAAGTTTCATGAATGTTTTTATTAAATTCAACGGAATAGGGCGGGCTCTCTAAAATATTTTGTATTTTTACAGAGTAGTCTACATCCAAACTAAATTGTGGATAAAATGTTAAAAAGTTCACGTTTTGTTCTGTTTCTTTTTTCTTTTCATGTTCTTTCAAACATCTCGGTCATTATCAAGAAATGGATGTTGCCACTATAGTAGACAAGATATTTTGGCTACATTCTGAGATATATTTTGAATGCAAGAATTAATTAAAATATAGGCTTACAGCGATGTCATATTAAAACACCGGTTCCCGTAATATCACTGAATCAAGCAACGTCAAGCCTGGTCAGTACTTAGGTAGGTCAATGGGTGACCGTTTGCGAATGTCAGATGCTGTAAGATTGGATCTGCAGGTGGTGTAATGGATAATGGCTCAGAATAGTAGAATAGAGTTGCAGTTGGGTTTGCTATGTTCAGTTACTCACAAATACCCATGGAAAAGGTATGAATACACCTCTTCCATTCACAACTATGGGTTAATTAGTAAGACTTGTATCACTAACCATTATTATCTCCAAAAAAAATCTTACAATCTAAAGAATGCCACACTTATTAAAACAGAAAGTAACTTATTTATACGGAAAATTCTTGATGATTTATATTATTGGGACTATTAATCTCATCTTTGTCGCCATATTTATTGCAACGTTTCGGCCATTGTACGCTCCGGCCTTCTTCAGGTGGTTGGAATGTCGAACTGAACCTTTTATTTCGCTCACTGGGGTAGACTGTTTTAGTTCCACGTGCCATGTTTAATGGATGTCAGTTATCAATTATCTCCTGTTAATTTCCACCTGAAGAAGACCGGAGCGTACAACGGCCGAAAGGTTGTGATAAGCATGGCGACAAAGATGAGGGCAATAGTCCGAATAATGTAATAATGTACATAATACCTCATCTCAGAAATATAGACAGATATTGAAGGATCGGTACGGACCCGATATACCAAAAATATGGAGAGAAATTGAAAAATCGTACCAGAAACTGGTACGAATATCGAACTGACATTCCTACACCGATGCGGAGATCTCCAACTAATCCCTTTAGGCTTGGCACCAAGACTTCCCGTCAATTTAAGGAGAGTCCGTCTGGTCGCAGAGAAAGCTGGACACGCCTTTGTCCGAGAGAGAATCTGGTACAATCATTGGATAAAACTGAGAATACAAGCTCATATCTCCCAGAGGCTCGAGGATTTCTTCAACAGAATTACTAATAAAGACCAGAGAAGGATCCAAAATGACCTGGATAAATCCTTCAGACATGAATTGGATGTAGTCAAGGCCCGCCAAGTACAAAAATTAAATAGATTGAAAGATCAGAAGGTGACGCACAAGTTCCATCACCCAGCAGTAGTCAACATCAGCCAATATCAGCTGAGTGCCTCTGAGGAGTCAGTATTGAATAAGGGTCTCAACTTCGCCACAACCATCAGGCGAGTGTCATACTTGGACATCATTACCAGAGTCGAGGAGGTGGCCTTGAACATCTCTCATGCTCAGGCGGATGAACTGAGATGGAAGGTGAGACAGACCTTGGAGAGGGCCAAGCCGCCCAGGTCTAACATAACAAAACTGGAGAGGCTGGCGATTGGATCCCTACAGAGGAACCAAAACATCATCATACTACTGGCTGACAAAGGCAATGCGACTGTAGTGATGAACAAATCAGATTATACTATAAAGCTGGAAGACCTCATTAGCAACGGTAGCTACAGCAAAGTAAAAAAGGATCCTACTATGAAAACGGAACGCAAACTGTCACAGATACTAATCAAGAACAAGGATCATTTCGCACCTAAGATGTATAGGAA
>OZ038504.1:59764091-59766591 GCA_964036315.1 Acanthosepion esculentum
ATAAGTGTATATGCTCATGTGAAAGCTACTTATCAGATTACAATAGAAAAATATTAATATATGCTGGATATTAATACATAGATATTAAAATGAAATATTAAGATATAGATAAGAGAGAAAGAGAAATATATCATCTTCTCTTCATAAGAATTTTTTTCCATTCCATTACCCATTTTTACATAATAAAGTTAATTTTAACTGTTTTTTCCCCTTAAGATAGATATTGATTTCAAAGATGAAGAATGACATTTACATTTAAGATGGAGACTGTTCAAAGATCCACTTCGGATCAGAACTTTTTTCTGCATAGATTCTAAAACTCAAGGTTACACATGTATTTCTGACCTTGATTCTATTCTACACCAACACGCACACATATAGTGATTTTCCAAGCATAGCTTAGATGTGGCACAAGGCCGAAAGTATGGGGCACCCAGTGAGAATCGAACTCACTATTCAGTCCTGACCTTACACCACGTCAAAGTGCCTTAATGCGTACATACATATGTATTTCTTATTCATCATACGCATCCCCCTTATGTAGGGGTAGCCAGGTATGACCCTGCCCAGAGGCACATTTTCTTCATTAAAGTCTCTGGGAAATCCCATGCCTGTTGATGGAAATATGCTGTTTAAAAGAACAATTATGATTTATAAAGAAGAAATAATGTAGGATTATAGATGAAAATTCATCATTCCTTTAAAAAAAATATATCGTTGGAGTTAACTCCTCTTTAATTGTCCAAATTGTTCACTAGAGGACGCTCTCCCTACACTATAAATACCGGGCGATTTCTTGCCTCGTTTTCTTTTTCCTTTGCATTTCAGCGGACACATTCACAAAATGTGATCTCTCGCAGAGATCTGCGTTTTGCCCACTTGTGGGAAAACGCCATCAAACACACACACACACACACACACACACACGTACGTATAAACATTCACCAAAATACTAACTCTTTACGTTCATACACAAATGTTAATGTTTATGTCCATTGTAAATTTTGTTGTTTAATACATATATTTGTTTATATATATATATATATATATATATAGATATATATATATATCAGTCTTGTTGGTTTTCTTTACACTTCTTTATGGTGGATTCAATCTCTGAGTCCGCCATGTTGTTGTAGTGAACCTTCTTCTAGCAGGAATAAACGCACATGTTCCTAATTTAACAACACGTAAATCCACAGTCCGCTATAATATAGTATGTTTTCAAAATCCATTATTCCTTTAAAAACATATAGTATGTTTTCAAAATCCATTATTCCTTTAAAAACATATAGTATGTTTTCAAAATCCATTATTCCTTTAAAAACATATAGTATGTTTTCAAAATCCATTATTCCTTTAAAAACATATAGTATGTTTTCAAAATCCATTATTCCTTTAAAAACATATAGTATGTTTTCAAAATCCATTATTCCTTTAAAAACATATAGTATGTTTTCAAAATCCAACAATGGAAAATCTTACCTATTTTTTCAGGATTGGCATTACTATTTTTTGTTTCGTTGTCATTTTGCAGAAAGCACAGGAGTGCAGATCATCATAGAAAATGCAGAAGAACAAAAGTAAAATATTAAACTGCACAACAGGTAGACAGAAAAGATCAATGAGGTACATGAAGACATTGAAACTGAGCAGCATTGGAGAAAGAAAATCTGTGATTGAAACAGAACAAGCAGAGACATGTTAATGTGGCTGGAATGCCATACTGTCTCTCTCATTAACTATCTATCTATTTGCATACAGGTAAAAAATATGTGGGTAAATAATCCAGGTGAATCCTAATAATATAAAATATTAAAACTGATCCACAAAGAGAGCTCAATGTATTTATTACAGAGCATATATAAATAAATTACATATGACAGAAATTCAAAAATACCCCATATGTAAAGCTATTTCAACCAGCCAGAATTACCTTGCAAGTTCAAACGCCTTGGTGTTGACAATCCTTGCAAGGTAATCCTTGTGGGGAGAAACAGCTATACAAATGGGGTATTTTTGAATTTCTATTAATTGTAATATATATATATATATATATTTATTATTATTACATTAGGATCGTAATCATGGTCCAATTCATCAGACCTACAAATTCAAAAAGAGCTCTTTTTGAATTTATAGATCTGATGAATTGGTTGGTGATTAAAATTCCAATGTAATAAATTATAACTATGGAATATTAGTGTTTGAGCCTTTTATATTCTTGCTCTGTCTTAAACGTTGAGATCTACCTGGATTCTATCCTCTTGGGAATATATATATATATATATATATATATATATATATATATATATATATATATATATATATATATATACATATATATAATAAGGTGTATTTAAGCAGCAAAAATTATTTTGAACAATATCAACAAGGTCTGTCTATCCAATTTTTTATTAATTATTTTGAAATTTTAAAAACCTAAAATAATGGATAAACAAACTTTGTTTAAAAAAATTTTTTAAATATATCTATACAC
>OZ038504.1:59769091-59791591 GCA_964036315.1 Acanthosepion esculentum
GTGTGTGTGTTTATATAAAAATAAATACGCTAAAATTCAACCTCTTCCCTGCCGTGCACAAACGGCTTACTAGTAGAATCTCCGACTGATGTCAATTCAGCCGGGTTTCAATCCTAGCTAGAGGCAACCAGATGTCTAGCCACACTGAAGAGCTGTGATAAAACGAAACAGTCTGTCTGTGGATGACAACATATATATATATATATATGATTTCTTTTGGGGTCTTCCATGAATTTTTAATTTTTATATTAAGATAATTTTTTAAATAATAAACTCCATGGTAATCCAAGGGTGCATTATCAATGAATATCGCAGGTTAACAATTCCTGCTGTAACTATTTTCAGTTTGCTTACTAAAGAAAAATGCATTCTTGCCATTTCTATAATACATTCAATTTGCAATGTTTTCCTATAATTCAGTTGCACTAAATTTCCTTTGAAATTTGCTATGCATTTCTATAGCAAAATAATTAGATAATTTCTAGATATTCTTGTAATTTCTGTGTTACTCTCCACATATGTGATGATGAATATAAATAAAAGTTTATGTCAGAATGTTTAATAACACTTACCCATAATATATTGGTTAGATAAATGACTTAATTCCTTTTTGATCTACAGTTCAAACAAAATCATTTATCTAATAGCAAGTTAACACAATGCAACTGACATAGTCCAGTTTATATGATATTTGCCTCTGTAGCTTGTACTGTGAAATGATGGAAGCTACAAAGATTTTAACTATTTTTTCCCTCTGTGCCAAAACATAATAATAATGGCTTCTGTTTGGACCAAAAACACATCTATTCTTTGGTTCATTTTCTAAGTTTATTTTATTTCCCAGTGTCTAGGATATGCAATCTTTCAAAGATCAACATAGAAGAAATCTTTATCCTGTAGGATACAAGGTGAATTTTTTTTTTTTTTTTTAATTTATTTTTAATAAAAGATTGCATCTCGGATATCAGAGAAATACAGTAATTCATTTTTTTTTAAAGAGTTAGGACAAAATCGGGATAGTTTAAAAAAAAAATTCATCAGGCTTAGTCCATCTTAGCTTCTTTCAATGTTAGCCTATTTATCACAGTAAAGAATTTGATTTGTGAAAAACCAAGTTGCTTTTTGAAGTCAAGAGATAGGAAATTGTAGACATAAACAATGCTTCTATCTCTCTCTCTCTCTCCCTCAATTGTTGGGCTTTTTCTCTCTCTCTGTTTCAACTTTTCTCTCTTTCTCGCTCTCTCTCTCTGTCACTTATTGGTCAGCCTTTTCTCTCTCTCTCTCTCTCTCCCTCTGAACTACCCTTTTCTCTCTCTTTGGTCTGCTTTTTTTTCTCTCTCTCTCTCTCTCTCTCTGGTTTGCCTTTTTCTCTGGGCTGCCATTTCTCTCTCTCTCTCTCTCTATATATATATATATATATCTAGCCAACCTTCTCTCTCTCTCTCTCTCTCTCTCTGGTCCACCTTTTCTTTCTCTCTCTCTCTCTCTAGCCAGTTTTCTCGCTCTCTCACTCTCTAGACAGCATTCTCTCTGTCTTTCCCTCTCATTCACTCTCTCTCTCTGTCAAGCCAACTTTCCTGCCTCCTCTCTTGGACTAACCAAGTAGGGATAAAAAAAAACATCAGATATTTGATATTTCCAACACCTCCTTGAGTATAAATTGTGAAATCACAGACATAGACATTTAAATGAATTTGAATTTCATTATTCAAAGGACACTGCAATAAAGGTGAAATATTTTCAAACTTACCACATGTAATATTTATCTGACGAAGTCTTGACAAGGCTTGTCTGAAATATTGAAATGAATCATTATCCCATTCATTATTCAAACTAATACCATCAATCACTACTTCACCATACAGTCATTATTCTCTCTCTCATATATATATATATATATATATATATATATATATATATATATATATTATTATTATTATTATTATTATTTAAAAATATGTTTTCATTGAAACACAGAAATTATGATGGACTCTCCCGTTGAATTCGACGTATGAGGGTCAGGCAGATCAGTTCCCAGAAACTGAAAGCCCGACACCGACACATGAGATTTGATTATAGTGGTGAAGGCTTTGTGCAGGGCCATCCACACTTTTTGGAGGGACGAATACAGGGACCTGGTGCAGCGAATGCCACAAGGTCCCCAAATGACAGAAATTATATATATATATATATACTATGGGGTGTAACAGCAAAATTCTCCAATTGTTAGATTAAGCTTTGAACTGTTGTATCTTAGAAATGAATAAAGCTATCTTAGTGGATTCTGTGAGATTTTGATAACAATACTGGACTCTACTTTGAGCAATAAGAATGTATAATTACTCTCTAAGCTTAAAAAAAGTGTTGTGATGAAATCAATCATAAACGAAAATGACATGTTCATCATTAATTAATCATAGCTAAGGATCGAAAGCTCATTAAGGATTGAAATAAAGTTTAAATATATACTATTCCATTAGGATCATTTTCTAATTTATTCAAAATGATCTTCACCTTCTTTAACCTTCTACCTTTCTGTCCTAGAGTAACAAGGTGCCTCATATGTTTCACATACGATTTCATTTTAAAGTCTTTTTTTCACTGCTCTTTGAACTGTCATAGCTGAAACTCCTCTCTCACAGGCCAAATGTCTGATGGATTGAGTTGGATCTTTTCCAATTGATCTCTTTAGCTCTAAGTTGAAATGATGATCCCTCTTGCTGTTGTGACCACCTGATCCAGTTTTCCTCTCTGCTGTTCCCTTGTATTCAATGTACTCTTGATGGTTCTTGAATGGACTTTGAAGATGGAAGCCAGAGTATGAATGTTGGTACCATTACTGAAAGCCTGAATGATCTTTTTTCTCTCAGCATTGCTCATTTGGAAAGACAGTGGGGCTGATACAAAATGATTTGAAACTGTTCTATTTCTAGCCGAATAACTCTAAAGGATTTTTCAGGGATTCTTACGACAAATGGTATCAAGATGGCTAAACATCTTATCTGAAAGCCTGGAAAAAAGATATTCAATTAGTTTAGTGGTTTTTTAGATATTAGACAATTTTAGGGATGGACAATTTTGCTGTTACATGTTTTGGACAATATTTGCAGTTACACCCAGTAGATATTATGGTGTTTTTATCTCTATTATCATGTTATTATTACATCTGGATTTTGAACTACTTTTTATTACAGTTAGTTTATTGAGCCATCAATAATACAGTCTATCTGAAGTTATTGTGCAAATCACCAAAAGCCCAATAATTCAAATCTGATTTAAATTCAAGTTATTGAGATTTAGGGGATTTGTTTAATAACTTCAGATAGACTCTATAACTGTTATTTCATGGCCAGAAATATAACAATAAACTTTGTAGCATTTGAAAGTTATGTGAGCTTAAATCTCTGCAAGTACAATTTATGCTAAGAAGTAAATCCAAGTGGCAAAATATTGATAGTAAGACCTGCTGTTAGTATAAAGTTAAAAAGTTATTTTTCTTATCCCTTTGAGCCCTGACCATCTCTTTACCTGTGGTAGAGAAAGACGACACACACACTATATATACATACATACATATATATATATATATATATATATATATATATATATGCAAACACTGATAGAAACACACACTATACACATCACAAACTACACACACACACACACACACTCACACGCACATATATATATTATTATAAACTGAGCATTTACTTAAATATTTGTATCTATAAAAAGAATGTATAAACATAAAAATGTCTTAAAAAAATAATTGTCGGACTTTGTCCATTTCATAATGTGTGACGTATGTATCTGCATATACATGAATATAAAGAACATGACTGGAATTGGAACTCGGCTCTTCAATTTCCAATTCTAAGTAATTATCCATTACATCACCCGCACATCCAAGCTTGTAGCACCTGATATTCCCAAGCAGTCACCTACTGACCAGGATCGACATTGCTTAACTTGTGATCTTGCGAGAACCAGTGTTTCAATGTGATATAGCTGTAAGTCTACTATATTTTTTTTGTAATTGTTATTTACATTATTTTATATATATTATAATATTTATGAAATGGACAAAGTCCGACAATTATTTTAAGAGATTTTTTAAAAAATATCTTAAAATAATTGTCGGACTTTGTCCATTTCATAATGTGTGACGTCATTTGTTTACATTTGGATATGCATCGTGCACATATGAATGTACGTGAGAGAATCATGGAAGATTGTAGTTTAAAGACAGTAAAATCGACCTTGCTAACCAAACGCTCCTCTGTGGCCCAATCGGTTAAAGGCACGTCAGGCTATATGATGGTTCCGTATAAGATACATGTTCAATTCCTGTCGGAGGATGAATATTTTCTATGAAAATGTCTCAGACATTCAGGCCGGTAAATGTTGTTTAATACTGTTTATTATAAACAGAGAATTTACTTAAATATTTGTATCTATATAAAGAATGTATAAACATAAAAATGTCTTTAAAAAAATTGTCAGGCTTTGTCCATTTCATATATATATATATATATATATATATATATATTGCTTCAATGTTGTTATAGTGGAAACTTCGTATTTGAAGTAGACACTTCATTTTTATGAATATGAAGTGTCCACTTTTGCAAAATGCATATGACAGAAATAGAAATATCATTAGGTTTTCAAAGTTTTTCAATTTCAGAATTCTGAAAAATAAACTTAACCCTTTGAGCCCTGACCACTGCTTTACCGGCGGTAGAGAAAAATGATGTAATGGCCAGCCACCATTTGAACAGTGCTAGAGAAAAGTGAGTTAATACCCAGTCACCAGTTGAATGGTTGGTAAACACTTGTAACTATTTTCATATCTACCGTGAAATATTACATACCAATTATTTGTGAATTTTGTCTTGGAAGCTCTGGTAGAAGGGTTAAAATTATTCAGGAATGGAATGCTCAAAGGGTTAAGCCAAGAACAAAATTTCTATAAAAAAAATGGAAAAATCCATGTACACTATCCTTCCAGATAACTTCAGAAAACAAACCAATTCACTGGTGCAGCAAACTCAGTTCAAGAACAAGATAATGAAACTCATATATGAAATATAGAATTACTCCTGTCAAATACATTAGTGCAACGTTTAACCTAATTGATCAAGTTTGGTTCCATCAGTTTATCAACATTTTTTGGTATTCCAGTTTGTTCCATTGTCACCATCATTCAGTCACCCAGCATTTTCCATTGTCATCATTTTTCAGTGCCCCAGCCTTTTGATTGTCAACATTTTTCAAACTCAGGTCTTTCCATTGCCACCATTTTGAGTCGACCAGCACTATCCATTGTCAACATTTTTGGGTTCCCAGCCCTTTCCATTGTCAACATTTTTGAGTCTACAGCCCTTTCCATTGTCTACATTTTTGGGACCCCAGCCCTTTCCGTTGTCAACATTTTTGGGTCCCCAGCCCTTTCCATTGTCAACAATTCTTAGTCCCACTGTTCTATTCTTTGTCACTATCTTTCAGTCACCCAGCTCTTTCTATTTTTACCATCATTCAGTCCTGAGCCTTTTCCATTTTTTCCATTTTCAGTTCCCCAGCCCTTTCCACTGTCAGTATTTTTAAGTTTAACAACCCTTTCTATTGTCAATGTTTTTAATTCTCCCAATCATTTCCATTATCAGTCTTGTTGCCATTTTCATTATCACCATCTTTGTGCTCAAGCCCTTTCCGTTATCATCATCTTTCAGTTCCCCAGCACTTTCCATTGTCAATATTTTTCATTTCACCAAACATTTCTGCTACCAGTCTGTTTGCTCTTTCCATTGTCACCATCTTTGTCCCACAGTTGTTTTCATTGTCAACATTTTTCAGTTCCTCAGCCCTTTTCATTAATATTAATTCTCAGTCCCCCAGCCCTTTCCAGTTTTACCATCTTTCAATCACCCAGCCCTTTCCATTTTTACCATCTTTCAATCACCCAGCCCTCTCCACTGTCAATATTTTCAGTCCCCCAGCCCTTTCCATTTTTACCATCTTTCAATCACCCAGCCCTCTCCACTGTCAATATTTTCAGTCCTCCAGACCTTTCCAATTTTACCATCTTTCAATCACCCAGCCCTTTCCATTTTTACCATCTTTCAATCACCCAGCCCTTTCCATTTTTACCATCTTTCAATCACCCAGCCCTCTCCACTGTCAATATTTTCAGTCCCCCAGCCCTTTCCATTTTTACCATCTTTCAATCACCCAGCCCTCTCCACTGTCAATATTTTCAGTCCTCCAGACCTTTCCAATTTTACCATCTTTCAATCACCCAGCCCTCTCCACTGTCAATATTTTCAGTCCCCCAGCCCTTTCCATTTTTACCATCTTTCAATCACCCAGCCCTCTCCACTGTCAATATTTTCAGTCCTCCAGACCTTTCCAATTTTACCATCTTTCAATCACCCAGCCCTCTCCACTGTCAATATTTTCAGTCCCCCAGCCCTTTCCATTTTTACCATCTTTCAATCACCCAGCCCTCTCCACTGTCAATATTTTCAGTCCTCCAGACCTTTCCAATTTTACCATCTTTCAATCACCCAGCCCTCTCCACTGTCAATATTTTCAGTCCCCCAGCCATTTCCATTTTTACCATCTTTCAATCACCCAGCCCTTTCCACTGTCAATATTTTCAGTCCCCCAGCCCTTTCCATTTTTACCATCTTTCAATCACCCAGCCCTCTCCACTGTCAATATTTTTAGTCCCCCAGCCCATTCCATTTTTACCATCTTTCAATCACCCAGCCCTTTCCACTGTCAATATTTTCAGTCCCCCAGCCCTTTCCATTTTTACCATCTTTCAATCACCCAGCCCTCTCCACTGTCAATATTTTCAGTCCCCCAGCCCATTCCATTTTTACCATCTTTCAATCACCCAGCCCTTTCCACTGTCAATATTTTCAGTCCCCCAGCCCTTTCCATTTTTACCATCTTTCAATCACCCAGCCCTCTCCACTGTCAATATTTTCAGTCCCCCAGCCCTTTCCATTTTTACCATCTTTCAATCACCCAGCCCTTTCCATTTTTACCATCTTTCAATCACCCAGCCCTTTCCATTTTTACCATCTTTCAATCACCCAGCCCTTTCCACTGTCAATATTTTCAGTCCCCCAACCCTTTCCATTTTTAACATCTTTAAATTCCCCAGCCCATTCCATTGTCAGCATTTTCTGTCCCCAAGCCATTTTCATATGTTAACTCACAAAATCTGAAATTTGGTAACAATAAAAGCAAAAGGAAAAACCTGATCAGGTTTCTTGAACAACTATTGAAGTGACCTTGTTTACTGCACGACATTCAATAACCCTAATTACGTCAAGGTGTAGCATGACAGCTAAGTGTCTACTTACCTTCTCCTGCTGCATCACAATATCAGCTGGCAATAATTATCATTATATTGTACTAAGCATTAAATGATATTGATATCTCACAACATAATCAGTACACACACACACACACACACACACACATATATGTAAGTGGAGTAAAATTTAAGTACTTTTTTTTCCATATATATCATATATTATTCCTCAAATTTCTCCTTGTATAAATTTTCAATTAATTTTCTCAATTTTTATATTACTTGCATAAGTATGTAGGTAGCATCAGCCTTTGTGTATGTACAGATCTATAAAAATAATTCCAGATAGGGTATATCAGTAAAAGAACAATATGACTGAAGACAACAGGAAAACCTATTTTAGCTAACATGTTTGCTTTGATAAAGTCCTTCAGAGGACAAATCATCTTGGCTAAGATAGGTTTTCCTTTTGTTTTTATGCATATCTATATATGAAGAAATATAGTTTTAAGGTGTGCTATATTTATGGGATAAAGGACTCCATATCAGAGATAGTGTATGTAAATATAAAAGTGAACATTGAAGTCAACAATTAGAGGCGACAGACTGTTTCAGGCGAAATGTAATCATCAGGCATGTTGCCTGATGATCGCATTTAGCATGAAACAGTCTATCGCCTCTGAGTGTTGACTTCAATGTTCACTTTTATATTTGCACACACATACATACATACATACATACACACACACACACATATGTATATATATATATATATATATATAATAGCTGGCCACTCGTATTCAAGGATACCTGTCTACTATTTACTCTGTATTGTTAAATATAGAGTAAGTATTTAGTGTTCATGGTTGTGAAGGACAAAAATTGTTGTGGTCATCCGAAGATTACCATTTTTATATGTAGAGTCACAAACACTGTGTCATTGTTGGTTGGCAGACACCATTTAAGGGGAGGTAACTAGTATGCTGTAGAAAAGTTCCAGGCTTGAGCAGTTGCTAGATAAAGGAAAAAACTATTAGTGACAAGTGCTAACATTTAAAGACTATCTATCGTACACATTTTAAAATATTATATTTTTACACACACATTCACATTATATATATATATATATATATATATATATATATATATATATATACACACACACACATATATAAAACACTAAAAAAATGAAAATGAAAGACTGCAATGTAAAGTGCCAAAAAAAAATGACTGACCTTAAAATATAATCATAATAATTCCTGTTCATTCCTGGACCAATTTCTAATTCATAGCAGAGTTTTCAAGTATTTGCCTGTGATGTGGCTGCATTTATAAATGTCTTAGTTATCTACTGGTTATACAGTTGGCATATTCTTAGCTCCACTGACAAAACAATGAAAATTGGGGTACCTTTCCTTGCAAGTGACCTATACGTTTATATAACTGTAAAATCCAAAGTACCCACAAAAAATATAACAAAAATATAATTCTGGTACTGGTGGAAAATAACATATGAACCATGTGTGACAGCATGTCGTCAACAAAAAACAGTCTTATGACGACAGATGGGCCTTTTTCAAAGCCAGATACCTCCACCAACTCTGTTTCTCATTCTCATGACCCACACCCCTTGGTATACATTTTTCTTTATTTTAAGAGCAACTAAAATCTTTCATTTGACAAACTGCATCTATAATGTTGACAGGGACCCTGTCAAAAGACTTACACATGTCACAGAACACAACTGAATGAGATCTTTGTCATTTTTAATCATTCATTCCTCCCAATTTAATTTTGTTCTATTATTCAACTTTAAAAATTTTTTTTTTTTTTTTTTTACTGTCGTTTCTGGTTTTTATTTAGGCATTTTTTATTTCTTTTATTTGTGGTGGAGTTTAGAATACATAATTTGTTTTTAAACTTTTTTATCTTATCATGGAAATGGTGTCCAATAAATTTACGACTCAGAAACCTGGCAGGTAACCAAGACCAACACCCACAAACTTCAGACATTTACGAACTGATGTCTCAGGAACATCCATGAGATGGGCATCAAGAAATGGAAATGAATTGAATGGATTGGCCACACACTCTGCAAGCCTGCTTCTAGTGTCACCAGGCAGGCTCTTGACCGGAATCCACAAAGACAGCAGAAAGTGGGTCAACCAAAAGAGAGAAGATTGAAAAGATTTACTGCATTTTACAGCAGACAAAACAAACTAAAAGAAATCTTTTAGTAAAATATAATGTATGTATAATGACAATCCTTCATCAGACCCAATAAACTGGTGCTACAAAATCACAAAGAGTTTTACCAAATAACAAAAACCACATCACTTGAAAACTTCCAACAGTAGCAACAAAAAAATGGATAGCACATGTAAGAAGAGAAAATAATGGTATAATCAAGATGTTAACTTTCCACATTACCAAAAAACAAAAAAATTAGAATTAAACTGCTATAAATATTAGAAAGTGCTATAACATTTAGTGGACTTGAGAAGTCTAATTTCCTAAAAGGATGTTTTAAAAAGATTTCATAAATTTCAACTGACAACAACACTAACTATTTGGTATATAAATGCTGAATGTTTCCAGTATACAAATGTTTAATTTCACCGTATGTTCATTCCAAAGCCACTTGGATGATAAATTTGGCTCCACAGCTGACTATCATCATACAAAATGAAGAAAGATTTGGGGAATTGGGGGTGGGGGAGTATCTTATATTCCAAAAAGAAAGGTAATACATTTACAGACACAAAGCTGTTATTAATTTAAAAATACTAAAATAATTTGCAGGAAAATGTAAAACTGTCTAAAAGAGCAGATGTATCAATAATACATTGGTTACAACAGAAACCAACTTTGAAAAAATTTACAGCATTTTATGGCAGACAAAACACACTAAATCAAGTGAGAAATGTTAGTAAAATATATAATGTATGTATAAAGACAATCCTTCATCAGACCCAATAAACTGGTGCTACAAAATCACAAAGAGCTTTACCAAATAACAAAAACCACATCACTTGAAAACTTCCAACAGTAGCAACAAAAAAATGGATAGCACATATAATAAGAAGTGAAAATAATGATATAATCACGATGTTATCTTTCCACATTACCAATTTTTGTAGCAGACAGAATACGGACTAAATCAAGCAAGAAATCTGTTAGTAAAATATAATGTATGTATAAAGACAATCCTTCATCAGATCCAATAAACTGGTGCTACAAAATCACAAAGAGCTTTACCAAATAAGAAAAAAACACACCACAAACTTTCAACAGTAGCAAAATAAAAATGGATAGTACATGAAACAAGAAGAGTATATAATGATCTAATCAAGATGTTAATTTTCCACCCGACCAAATGGTTGGAAAGAAACTCTGATTAATATTCGAAAGTGCTATAACATTGAGTGCACTTAAAAATTGTTTTAAGAAGATTTCATAAATTTAATAAATTGTTTGTTAAATGAATGCAAAATGTTTCCTGTATTTAAAAGGCTATGCAAGTTCTTTTACTCGTGTGTATCGAAATGCATGTTCTTTTACTCGTGTGTATCGAAATGCATGTTCTTTTACTCGTGTGTATCGAAATGCATGTTCTTTTACTCGTGTGTATCGAAATGCATGTTCTTTTGCTGACATGTTCTTTGCCCTTCCATTTATTTAAAATGAAAATCTCCATTCGTTAATTTTTTTTCAATACCTAAACAAGTGAACCAGACACAACATAATAATAATGGTGGAGAGCGATAAACCATGGAGTACGACAATGATTATATAAGGTGTAAAGACGGTATGCTGGTAACTAAGGCCAATGAAAATACTTAAATATTATATTACTTAGTTGGGCTTGTGTAGAGGTTGTCTCTTGATTTTTGGCCAAAAAATCACTTTGATTTCTATCAATATATATTGACACCAGTTTTTCAGGATAATGGAACAACAGATAATGACAATGCACCAGATTTGTCCTTAATTTGGCTGCATTATGGTTAGGCAGGATAAATTGGGTAGGGGTCTGCGTTGGCAATGATACAAATATTCACCAGGTTAAAAAAAAATGAGTCTGATGTGGATTATAATATTGTGAAACTAACATTGTTACTACTCTCCTGTCATAGTATGTATGTATGTGTATATATGTTTTGAACAATAAAAAATATTAAAAAATTAAAATCTTCAGACACACTGAATATTAAATATTCTTTCGTTTTTATTATTTCAATTAGATTCCTTGACTAGTTCCGGCCAACATGGCCATCACCAGGAGAAAATCATCATGTATGTATGTATGTATGTGTGTGTGTGTATATATATATATATATATATATATATATATATATATATATATATATATGTTTGGATCGATGGTCACTCATATCTGTCTACTAGGGCTGTGATCCAATCCCTGTTGCAGATATATATATATATATATATATATATATATGAATAAATATAGTCTTAGGGTGTGGTATATTTATGGGATAAAGTGCTCAATATCAGAGATAGAGCATGTGTAAATATAAAAGTGAACATTGAAAGTCAGGCCTGACGATTGCGTCTAGCATGAAACAGACTGTTGCCTCTAAGTGTTGAATTCAATGTCCACTTATATATATATATATATATATATATATATATATATATATATATATAAAAGTGGACATTGAAGTTAAAACCTAGAGGTGACAGTCTGTTTCATGCTAGACGCAATCGTCAGTTAATACCTGTGTAGACTCTTGCTGTTTGCCTCAGGGTTCTTGATAAGATCCAGAGACGGATATGCAATGTGATTGGCCCTGATCTGTCATCTCGTCTGCAGTCGCTCTCTCACCGACGTGATGTTGCATCGCTCTGCCTTTTTTACAAGTACTTTCACGGTAATTGCTCCGAGGAGCTGCTTTCGCTTGTCCCTAGGCCTTGCGAATTTAAACGTCCTACGAGGCTTGCATCCCGTTCCCACCCCTTCACCGTTGAAACTGTTAGATGTAGACGTCTCTTCTACTCCAATAGCTTTATGTCTCGCACATCTCGCCTGTGGAACTCCCTTCCCTATTACTGTTTCCCTGACAAACAGAATCTCCAACGGTTTAAGTGTAGCGTCAATCGACATCTCCAGTTGCCTTGATCTATCCACTTCCCTTGTCCACATCCTTTCACCTTTCATTCCTATCTGCTCTCGCTCCAAATCTTCTGTAACCCCCTTGCCTTGATCGACCCACTGTCTTTCTCTTTCTCCACATCCTCTCCTTTACCACTCCTATCTGCTCTTCCTCCAACCCTTCTGTAAACCCTTGCGTGATAGTGGCTTCCAGCCTTGCTTGGGGTGATATGCTTACAAAAAAAAAACAAAAAAAAACTTTAACCTATAAATATAGCACACCTTAAATCTATATTTTATCCAGTGTATCCTTTTATGATGAGAACGAAAAGCATGGATTTCAAACATTCGTAACATTTAATTTAAAAGATGGCTCGATACATTTTATAAATTTTTATGTAGAAAATCCACAAAGCTTATAACTAGTTGGGCAGTAGGTTATATTACCCCTACCCCTGCCGTGCTTTTATTTCTTATGAAAGTTGACTGTCTGGCATGTGTACATTTATTGTAACCATTTGTATCAGTCTTTAAGTTAATGTCTGGCTGCTGTTAAATGTCAAATCTTGGCCATGACACATTTCTAAGATAATAATTTCTAATATTTTTCCATCTTTGCTTAGTTTGAATTTAACGTATGTCATACTCAATTGGTTGATCAGGGTAAAGCCCTCAAACCTTATTTTTTTTTTTTTTTCAAAAAATGAGGATGTATTTTGCTTTTGAAACCAAATTAATCATTCGCTTGCAGAGACACACCATTATCAGCTAGATGTCTAACTCACTACTTCCTTATTTCTTCTACTGACGATTCTTGGCATTCATATTGATGTATTTGGATGAGTCCAAGTCTTCTTCTGGACAGGTGTGCGCATCTCCATAAAAAAAAAAGCCTGGTGGGGGAAAATGGTTTAGTTGCTGCTGATGACTTGACTATGCAGCAGATGGGACTGGTTTACACGCTACCAGTATCATGAGTAACTAGACTTTGAAATCATAATATAATACTAATTTATTTTTTTTTAATTTCCCCTTTAGAATATATAAAAACTTTTTTTCATTGTGTTCATGTTAAAAAGTTTTATTCCCGTTTTTTTTAAAGCTCAAATTTGTTTTAATTATGCTGCAATGATTTTGATAGCGCCCGGTCTTCTTTGCCTTGAATGAAGATAACACAATCAATAAATAGTATATCACCTGGAATCGACATACTCTTGCTGAGATAGAGATCTACCTTTTATACCTACTACCTATCTCAAAACTACGTTGACTCCAAGTGACATACTACTTATTGATTGTGTTATCTTCATCAAGGCAAAGAAGACATAGCACTTTTCTGGTGAGGAAGGTGGCAGGACACCTAGCAGGATTAAAAGCAAAACCTGTCAAAAAGCGGATGAAGCTTCTTGTAAGGTCAGCAGCCATCTAGTACAATGACTAGACTGAGCACTATAGCTATGTATGCAGCCAGTGCGATGATAATGCAACATTGCTGGGTGGACGCCTTGTGAGACAGAAGACAACAGCCAGGACAGAGGGTTCACTCGATGGAAGTAACAGCTGTGTGTCCATAACCAAGATAAGTTTGGTTTGACCAAGAGAGGAATGGTCTCCACCAGGTTTACTTGCTCAAGATGTGTTACAAATGAAAGAATCTCTCTCCAGCTTTCAATCCAAATATGTGGAATGAACTATTCAGGTGCTCATCTGTGCGGCAAACTTATGACCACACCCAGTCATGGAACTGATGATGACGATCATGGTTTTGAAATGAGCTGTAGATCTCTTGACAGATTGCAAGAGTTTTTTTTTTCCTTCAAGTAGACAAAATATGATTATTGAGATTAACAAAATTAAATTTTCTCTGATTAAATGGAGAATGCTTTGCTAAATAGGAAAATTGCTTACACAGCAAACGAACAGGTGTGTGCTGACTGCAGAAATTTAAAATCTCTTTGCACAAGAGGGAACGAATAATTAATGCAAAATTATGTTGTGCTTTTTCCTTGGCATTTTTCTCTTATTTCCAAAATTGTGTAAATATCATTTTCAGCCCAATGTACTGATACCTCTTAATTGCTGGTGTTCCCAGGTTCAACCTGACCTGGAGTGGCAGTACCTGTTAGGGTCTCAGCTATGGGCAAATAGTTAAACCCCAAACTGGGGTTAAAATACTATGAAAGTGTAAAAATAGGTTTTAATACCAGAAATATTTTGTAAAAAAAATTATTACCAGCAATAAATCTTTGAGGGGAAAAAATTATTACCAGCAATACTTTTAAAAAAAAAATATATTACCAGCAATACAAACAGAAATACATTCTTTGAAAAAAAAAAATATTTCTAGCAATGCATTTTTGGAAAAAAAAAAAATATTATTGGTAAGAAAAATTTTGTCGGCATTAAATAACCCATTGAGGTCGATATGCCATAAAACAAACCAAACCAATGCACTGATGATGATGATGGAGTTGGGGGAGGCAGGGGGCTCTGTTTATGATATAGGTATTAATAATTAGGATAAGAATGATCTTGAACAGAAACCAACATCCACTACCAGGTGTCCCAAGAAATGGAGCTCAAGATAAATATTTCCAAAACTATGATCTGGAATTGGAATGAAAGCTGTGATGGCACTGCCCCTGAATCTATCATAAAAATTCAGCATGTGGAAACAGCATTTTCCTGCAAGCAACTGCTCTGTGGAACCAACTACCAAGATGATGTTTCTCTGTTCACTACAATCTTAACCTGTTCATGTCTAGAGTTAACCATTAACTTCCCCTCTTACCTGTACAAACTGCCTCCTATCATAATCCTCTACCTTGAGTGGCCCCCAGGCCTTGTACAGAGTGAACTTTACTGTAAAAAAGATTATACAACCACTTTCTAAGATCAATGGTTAAAAAAGGCTCTGAGGGAGTGAAGCTTAATGGTTTTGGCAAAGATCATCCCTCTTTGAACATTCTGGACTGGCACTACAGAATCTCAAGGAACTGTACCAAATAATAGAAACCACTTCACTTGAGGAGTACCAACAGCAGCAACAACTAAAATGGATAGCACATGTAACCCAAAGAGAAAATGAAATACTCAAGATGTTGACATCTCGTACTTTTTCTAATCAAAAGCTAGAAAGAAAACCAGCATCAATACTGGAAAGTCAGTACATCTAATGAATGCCAAATATTTCCTTTTAGGGAAACAGTTGATATTACTAATCAAGTGTGGTCATTGAAACATATTACTAGGTGAAAAACTATGTTTTAGTGTACACAGTTTTTTTTTTCAGTATCTGGAAACAGTATTCATGTGAAAGCTTTCTTAAGTTGAAAGAATCTGTTCCAATTAATTCATACAGGGAAAAAAAAACTCTTTGAGCATTCACAGAACCAAAAGAATATCTTTACAGGAAAGTTTTAGTTTTATTTACGATACTGCAATGATTAAAAAAAAATTGACTTGATTTAACTTTCAGGTAGTTCTCTAGAATAAAAAGTATGCCCACAAAAAATTCTTTGATTAAGAAAAAAGTGTTTCAGTTTTTCTATGCATCAGATTACTGAATTTCAAGCCATAACATGCAAGAAACCTCAAACTTTCCAGGTGGACAGACGTGGAAACAATTATATTTCAGATCTGGGAATGCTGAAAAATCTTTCTTATATACTGAGTGTAACAGCAAAATATCCAATTATTAGATTAAGCTTTGAACTGTTGCATATTAGAACTGATTAAAGATTTCTTATCGGAATTCTCCCTGGTTTTTATAACACTATTGGACTATACATTGACCAATAACAATGCATTTAGCTCTAAGTTGATGATCCTTCTTCCTGTTGTGACCTCTTGATTCAGTTTTCCTCTCTACTGTTCCCACTTTTTAAAATTTATTCACTGTTCTTGGGATAGTTTTCGAATGGACTTTGAAGATGGAAGCCAGAGTATGAATGTTGGTACCATCACTGAAAGCCTGAATGATCTTTTTCCTCTCACCATTGCTCATTTTGGAGGACATAGTGGGGCTGACACAAGATGATTTTAACCTGTTCTGTTTCTAGCTGAATAAAGGTTTCTTCAGTGATTCTTATGACAAATGGTGTCAAGATGGATAAACTTATCTGAAAACCTGGGGGGGGGAAAAAATGAATTAGTTTAGTGGTTTTTTAGATATTAGACATTTTGTTGGATGGGCAATTATCCCACGCTGTTACATGATTTGGACAATTTTGCTGTTACGCTGATAAATTAATGTTAATTACTTTGTCACCTAACACCATTTTGAATTGACTGCCAACTTATATTGTTTCTTGTTTATATATAGACACAGAGTAGCATAAAGTGAACATTTTGTAAAATAGAATGTTTGTATGGCAGAGCAAGCTTTAGGAAAGATAACAGACAGACAAAATTTATTAAGGGATACTGTAGGACAGGAAATTGTGGAGATACATGATCCTGTACGTTTTAAAGGGACACAGCACATGGAAGAAGAATTGTCAGTGTGTGTATACAAAAGGAACACATTTCTTTATTTAATGACGGTAGAGCTTGATTCTCAGAATATCAACATTTAGATAGCAGGAATCAAATCCTGCCGTGTGGTTTATGGCCACATCACATTGAAACACCAGTTCCTGTATGATCACTGAAGTTAAGCAATGTTAAGCCTGGCCAGTACTTAGATTGGTGACCACTTGGGGATACAAGGTCCTGTAAGCTTGGATGTGCAGGTGGTGTAGTGGATAATGACTCAGAATTATTAATCAAAGAGCCGAGTTCCAATTCCTGTTTATTCACTTATGCACAAAAGGCATGAATCCAACTCTTCCCCCCCAAAATATGGGTTAATTTAGTAAGACATCTATCAGAAAATCATTATATTCTCAAAAAAATTCTTACAATCCTAAAATATTTTCTGGTATTAAATAACCTGCAATGGGTTGATAAACTGTAAAACACAAGCCAATCAATCAAAAACAAATATAGTGAAATAAATGAAGTGAGTGTTGAGACCAAGGGGAAACTTATTGTCGCTTGATCCTCTGGAAAATATATCAGATAACATCCCGTATGGAGAAATATAACAACAAAAAGTGAAAACTAGATATTCCAAGGAGAGTATTTTTCAGTGCACCCACATCACTACCAAATATGACACAAGGTCAAGGTTTAAAGTGGGTTTAATGGCAATATCATGCAAAATTTGCCCAAGCACCCTTACCACTTATCCTTTTAGGGATGCCTCAGGTACCAGGCAATAAATCCAACCCCCTCCCGAAAGAGATGTACTGCCTGGGGGAAGGTTCCTTGGTCTCAGGCTTAAAATTATTTGAACATCCCCAAGCCAAAAGGCCAAGAAGCAATTGAATATTCCACTTATGCACAAATACCCTTGTGAAAGATACAGATTCAAAATCTTCTCCTCCAGTTATGGGTTAATTAGTAAGACTTGTATCATTAAACTATTATTATCTCAAAATAATATAGCACTCTAAAACAATTATTTTCTGGCTTATAGTTATCTTGCCTTGTATTGTTCAATTTTTTCTATTGGCTTATGGTTAGATCACGTTGAGAGTTATGAATCCACCTCTTCTTCCCCCGCTATGGGTTAATTAGTGAGACTTGTATCACTAAACCATTATTATCTAAAAATAATATAGCAATCTAAAACAATTATTTTCTGGCTTATAGTTATCTTGCCTAGTATTGTTCAATTTTTTCTATTGGCTTATGGTTAGATCACGTTGAGAGTTATGAATCCACCTCTTCTTCCCCAGCTATGGGTTAATTAGTAAGACTTGTATCACTAAACCATTATCTAAAAATAATATAGCAATCTAAAACAATTATTTTCTGGCTTATAGTTATCTTGCCTTGTATTGTTCAATTTTTTCTATTGGCTTATGGTTAGGTCACCTTGAGAGTTATGAATCCACCTCTTCTTCCCCAGCTATGGGTTAATTAGTAAGACTTGTATCACTAAACCATTATTATCTAAAAATAATATAGCACTCTAAAACAATTATTTTCTGGCTTATAGTTATCTTGCCTTGTATTGTTCAATTTTTTCTATTGGCTTATGGTTAGATCACGTTGAGAGTTATGAATCCACCTCTTCTTCCCCCGCTATGGGTTAATTAGTAAGACTTGTATCACTAAACCATTATTATCTCAAAAAAAAAAAATTCTTAGAATTTAAAGCCTGTTTCCTGTTGTAAAAAGAGAACAAACAATGTGCCGAAAATGTAGATCTAAAATGCAGGTTATTAATTTGCTCACAGTTAGATTTGCATGAACAGCTTTTATCATGGATTAAAAGCAGGTTATAAATAGTTTGAAAATAAAGATTAGGTGGGTCAGTAAGATAGCTGGGAGAAGAACTTGTAATGATTAGCTTAATGTCAGGTGATTGTTGCTGTTGGCATTTACTTGGATGACTCAATAGAACAAAGCCTTTGCAAAACCAACTATTCATTTATACTGACTGCATTACCTATAAAAGAAATTGTCAAGTGACTTTATTGTCCCTATATAATTGACAACCCTTAGCAGGAGAATATCAAAGACTAACTCCTCTTCATTTTTGTTTTGTGGGACGGGGCTATGATCAAGCTCCTCAATGAAACTAATTTAAAAACTCTTGCTAACATAAAGACATTTTATTTCCATTTATTTATTTTTAAATTTTTACCCATATTTTTACCCTTAGGGCATCTAGAATTTACATTTAAAACAAGATATATCAGTTCCACACAATATGTCTTGACATCACAAATGAAAATTGAGAAGAGCTTTATACATTTCTTTTTTTTTTTTAAGCATTTCACCCCAAGCAAGTCGGGTGTGCCACTAGCACACAAGGGGTTACAGACAGTGAGAGCAAGAGTAGAGGGGTGTTTGAGGAAAGGATATAGAGAAGGACGGGGATCAAGATCAAGGCATCAGAGGATGTCGATTGATATTACATTCGAATATTTGAAGATTATAGCTATCAGGGAAGGAAGTAGGAGGAAGGGAGTTCCACTGGAGGGAAGTGTGAGAGAAGAAGCTGTTGGAGTAGAAGAGACAGTTACATCTGTTTCGACAGTGAAAGGGTGGGACAAAGATGTCAGTCCAGTAGCACTCTTAAATTCATGCAGATGAGATACTAGTGAAAGTACTTCATCAGAGCAGTTGACATGAAAATATTTGTAGAAAAGACAGAGGGAAGCCACATGTCTGTGAAAGAGTGACTGTAGAAGAGATACCAGATCCTAACCTATCACATTGCATTTCCGTCACTGGATTTTGTCTAGGACCTTGCGATGAACAGTGGGGGCACCAGACCACATATGGCAACAGTATTCAACGCAAGGATGAATGGTAGATTTGAAGGATGGACTCAGGTGAGAAACATGTATTAATAAATCTCAGAGGATCATCAAGGTACATGCAGGAAAGGTATGCTTTGCATCAACTACACCAGTAAATCTGGCAGCTGTTGTTACGAAGCAGCTTTTTTCCCACTTTATCGTTGCAAATTAATTCTGCAATAGGCAATATCTATTTTTCTTTCAACCAATTTATCTTTCTCACATTTATATATATTGTTATAAATACAAGAATTATAGGTTATTTCTTCATGTAAGCTGTTCAGTAAACTGGAGCTCTGTTTTATTTATTGTTAATATATCGGGTAACTGAGCCTTGCTTTGCTCCTATGGATTCTTGTAACCTAATGGTAAAGCATGCTTGGTTGAAAACAGTTTTCCAGATTACAAAGTGAATAGAGATTCACTTCCTGTCCAGAGGCACATTCTCTTTATAAAGACATTTTATCTCTAGGCCTGTAGACATTAATTTTACTGTTTAAAAAAAAACAGGCATTATTCGGAAACATATGCACACTAAAGATAATTTCTATAGGAATATATGAAGAAATATAGTTTTAAGGTGTGCTATATTTATGGCATAAAGTGATCAATATCAGAGATAGAGCATATGTAAATATAAAAGTGAACATTAAAGTCGCCACTCAGAGGCAACAGATAGTTTCATGCTAAACACCATCATCAGGTGACAAAAAACCCAACACATGTAGCCTGATGATTGCGTTTAACATGAAACAGTCTGTCACCTCTGAGTGTTGACTTCAATGTTCACTCTTATATATATATATATATATATATATATATATATATATTAATAGGTATTTCTGTAAGTGATGATACTGGCAATTTATACAGTCTCAGAAGAACGGAGTCCTGAGTATTCAACTGTAAAAGCTGCCATTTTTATGACATTAATGATCTTAAAAATGGTACCTTTCAAAAAAAATGTTAAAGTCAGAAATTAAGACTAAGTCAGATGCTAAATCAGAACTTTAAGGTAATTAACTGTTCTTGCAATTTTCACCTTGTTTCACAAGAGGAATGAGTAGAAGCATTGTTGTACTTGAAAATGATACTCTGAAGAGTTCCATGGTGCTTTTTTGGTAAATGTTTTGATAATTTTGTCTCGACCCTTTTGTAATGTTGTGGGTATTATTCTGTTCTTAGCTGGAGCCAATAAATCCAGTTCATAAAAGGTTATGACATGAAAGTTTACTTTTGCTGCAAAAAATAGCAAAATATTTATATATTTTTTTTTATAACATCTTTTTCCATGAAACCTTTCAATGCTGCTCGCATCTATACAGCAATTTACTGAGCATAGCTTAGATATGGCACAAGGCTGCAAGTACGAAGCACTCTGAGAGGATAGAATTCACTATTCAGTTGTAAGCAATTTAGTGGGACATGTTTCCAAACCATTACACCACATCAAAGTGCCTGAATAAATACATAATTATATATATATATATATATATATATATATATATATATATATTTTTAAAAAATATGATTCCTTCACACAAATAATTATAATTTATACTCTACTTTTGTACTGAGCACTGTTTTTTAAAAATAAAAACAAAAATACTAAAGATCTTCAGATTATTTACCTAATGTTTTCTTTCCTATTTTTCTATATATTTACACACACACACATATATATATATATATATATATATATATATATATATAATTGGCACTGATTAATCATCGAGGTCCACTTCTGCTTCATGACAATGTTCAACCACATGTTGCCAGGATGACACTGCAGAAGCTTACTGTTATATTCCGTGCTAATGGAATAAATACGTAACACCAGGTGGATAATAGAAGAAAGGTTTTATTGTACACAACCAGTACAATATGAAATACGGTACAGTTATACACACAGGTCAATCTAGTAGTGAGTGCCACTAATTGGAAAAGTTCGAACATGCTTGCATCATCTCGCTCTCATTCTTCCACGAGTCTCTCATAGACAGTGGACTTTATAGGTACTTACTACCTATAGTGTAATCATTCATGGGGGTGACTGATTATTCAATTACATCATGACTTGGGATGTGAGATGTTGCCACACCCAACGACTCTCATTTTCTTTCAAGCCTCCGTCTTCCAATCAAGTTTTACCAGGAATTCAATGTTGGTTATTGTTTCAACATTGACATGATTGATTTTACTCTAAAGGGAGCAGTTTTTAAACTGGCAGGAGCTTCCCTTTCTTACCTCTAAATATTTCCAGTTCATAAAATGTTATAACATGTAAGTCTAAGGAGGACATTCACATCTTCTTGTTAAAGAACAGGGCAAAATAATACTATGCAAACAATATATATGCAAGACAAAAGTAGGCTAAGCAACAATAATAAGACAAAAAGTTTACAAAGTAAGAATAGTATTAACACTTAACATGAAAAAAAATGGATACAGTCAAATGATTGTAGTGTTCTGATTTTAAGACAAAAAAGAACAAAAATATGGAAAATTAACATTTTTTTTCCCTGTAGATATGATCAGCCCACCAAAATCTCATAATTGATGCATAATCCATGCCTCAAAATTCACTTCAGCTGCAGTCTGCCATGTCTTTTTAAGCTCTGTAGAATCATTATTTCAAGACAATGTTAGCACAATACAACTATTCCTGGTTAGATATTGCAATCAAAATCTTACTACAT
>OZ038504.1:59796591-59839091 GCA_964036315.1 Acanthosepion esculentum
GTGTAGCTTAGATGTGGTACAAGGCCAAAAGTATGGTGCACCCAGTGAGGATCAAACTCACTGCTCAGTCATAATTGTTGTAGCAAGACAAGTTTTCTAACCATTACACCGCCTCGAGGTGCCCAAAGACAGTATGTATGGAGAGGAAATATGCATATACATACACATGCTGACAAAAGCACACACAATACAAAAAATGGAAATAGATCTAAGAACACACCGGGGTCATTAAAAGATAAGAATACAGATATCTTTCCTCACCCTTTCTCGGACCGATCTTAATTGTTTTATTACCCTTCATGCAGAGAACTTTCTCACTGCCAGTTCAAGAAAGACATTTGTGTCACTACCACACAAAAAAGAGATTGTTTAACATTGAAAAACATAAGGAAAATTGATTCATTTTAATAATATGCAGAAATATCCACTCTTTGCCTGAAGAAGGTTGCGAGACCCAAAACATGTGTTGCAAAATTATGGAAAATAAAGCACAATATATATTTTCTAAAAAATTCACATTACAACCAAAAACTTTTGCAGTTTCTCTCTTCTTTTTAATATATACACTTTTCTCTAATTGGAACAACTATAACCCCTTCCTTATATATATATATATATATATATATATATATATATATATGTATATGTATGTATGTATGTGTGTGTGTGTGTGAGCGTGTTCTGAACAATAAAAAATATTGAGAAATTAAAAAATTAAAATTTTCAGACACACTGGTTGTATATTAATATTTTTGTTTTATTATTTTAATTAGATTCAGCAATTAGTTTTGGCCAGCATGGCCATCATCAGCAGGAAAAAATTCTGCTTGTTAGTAGCAGTGAACTATTGAAGAAAATGAACTTTCTCTGTAGTTTTCATTTGTTTTTTATTGTTAATTTTGATCAGTCCTTGTGTTGGTCAAACGGCCTCTTTTAAGTTGTTTTTTGAAGATCATGCTACTCTGAATTCCCTTGGTCCTTTTGACAATTTTATTGGTTCCTGGGAAGGGGATGTGTCTGTGTTAAGTGTATGTTGTCATTTAGTTCTTCAGGAGTGTGCATGATGTGTGTAAGTGTATACATTACTATCTGTATTTGTATAAGTGCAAGATCACAACACCTCTGCAAGCATGTCTGCCTGGTGTGGGTGAGAAATGTGGGTAGGGCTTGATTTATGGGGTTATATATTAATTATATTTTATGTTGTTAAATTTGTGATTAAGCCCATCTGGCTGCAGTGTTTTGAGGTGCAAAATCCATTTGTCTTCATGGTCCTCTAAAATTTTTCTAATGTTATCTTTTCTGTACTTTCTATTTTATATATATATATATATATATATATATACACACAAATACTACATACTAGTGGCATTCCTGCCTTGCTTGGGGTGAATTGATTAACAAAATAAAATAAATAAATTTACATGGAGAAATGTATATGCGTGACTCATGTTAAATTTGAATATACTTGTACAAATGTTTAAGCCCACATAAAATGACACGGTTTTGAAGCCTGGTCTACAAAGTTAAGAAAGTAAATCTAACCCAGTTGTCATCATGTTAAACTTTGCTCTTTTCTACTTGACCATGTGCCATACTAAATGGAGCTTAGTGAATAATAGATAGGAAGACATAGACATTCATATGGTACATAGCTTATATCTCCATGATACATGTCTAACTCCAATAAAGTTAAAGAATCGGTACAAAGACTGAGAGAATTTATCATCTCTGTATTTGATTCTGGCATCAGTGGTGACAGGTTGAAAGGAGAAAAACTTGAGGAGAAGGATGATTCAAGATATCAAGACTTGTGTTTCTTCTTATCAGAAGCCTTTTGTTTTGTTTTTCTAAAGAAGGAAGCTCATTTGAAGAAATATCCATCAAGATAACCATAAATCTTTTTTTCTGGTTTTACATATGGATTTCAACTTCAGACAATGGCATAAAAAACTAATATGAGAAAGAAAATAAAAAATCTTATTAAGTTTTCTTAATTTTTGGACTTATTTTCTTTTGCCTTTTATTGCAATGCACAAATGGTTTTTACATTCTACTACCATTTAGAAATATATGGTGTCATTATTACTAATTATTGACTAGCATTTATTCTTATTTTTGTTGATTTTTATTACAATTCTAAGCTTGTTTTTACATTTTATTGCCATTTAATAAAATATTTCCTCTTTACTTTCAATTCTTGGCTAGATTTCCTTCCATTTTATCTTTGCTGTTTTTTTTTTTATCACAGTATTCAACTCCTTGTTACATTCTCTCTCTACTGAAAGGTGTGGAATTCTGAGGTTCATATTCATGACAACAAAATAGGCTTTGAAATAAAAAGTATTTTCTGTCATGGATTTGCATTCCTAACATAGAACCTAAGAAATCTGTCTGACGTGAACAATGCTTTATTGATTTAGTCACTGAGAATAAGCAGTAGGCAAAATTCGAATTCTGTCATGTTACTAAATTCTTCCTTCACTAATTTTTCCATGCCGTATTCTTTGTTCAACTTGTAATAGTCGATATAATAGTCTTAAGTCATCAGAATTTAATCAGAGTAAAAAGTACAGCCATAAATAAAAGGGTCAAAAAGTGAAAACAATTATGGTAATTTAATGCAAAAATGACAATAATAATAATTATAATAATGATAATAATAAAAGAAGCTAACTAGTTATCGCTCCTCAATCATCAGAACTCGAATGAAATTCTTGTGCATAACCAACTAAAAAGGAAAAAGAAAATACTTGTGTATCAATAATATATCAGTAAAATAATATTGATACACGAGTTATTACATTGGTGAGATATAAGTTCCACTCAAGTAGCTGCTTCTGACCCCCAAGAGGATGCTTCCTTGATCACTGCAATCTCAACTTGTTCATGTTTAGCGTTAACCATTATCTTCCCCACATATCCACATAAATTATGCTTCTTATTCTGTAACCCTCTACCTTGAGTGGCTCCCAGGATTTGTACAGGGTGAACATCATTGTAAAAAAAAAAAAAAAAAATTCTTCATCATGTATTGACTATTCTGCAGAACGATAGTTCAAATCCACATGCATGCACTCTGTTACCGATCATTACTAAGTCTGTGCTTTTTACTTTTCAATGTTGAGCACTGCTTTCTGTTGACAATAGTGTGTGAGTAACCAGAGTCTGTTAGTGTGACACACCTTACTCTATATATGAAAGCTTCAACTGTGATACAGCAGGTTGTCATCAGAAGAAAAGATGGGAGTTGAGCCATTTGACACACGTCCAAAGAACACCCCTTAGATTCTGATAGAATGATTTGAAGTTGCATCTATCAATAGCATCCTGCAATTCCTGTATCTTCTCTTGCCACCATGCTTGTTTTATTTGCTGTAGTTGAAATTGGCATATAGGTTTCTGACCTCCTTGAATGAATTTTGCATTGTAACATTGTTCTTAACTGACATGCATATTATCCAAAAACACAAGAATACTTGGAGCATTTGGGGTCAAAAATAGAATCCATTAAACCTTGGAAACATATGTATCCAGGTACAATGAGAATGAATAGAGTACACTTCCAACATTCATAACATTTAATTTAAAAGAAGGTTCGCTACATAGTAGGGCAATATTACTTATTGATTGGTTGATCAATATTATTTATTATTATTCAATTGGTTGATCAGGGTAAAGCCCTCAAGCCTTATATATTATATATATTTTTTTTTTTTCAAAGAAAGAGTATATATTTCGCTTTTGAAACCAAATTAATCGCTCACGCACCAGTAATTAACAATCGTCTGAGGAGATGCATTGTTATGCATTGAAACATGACTGCAATTGTGTAGCAATTCTTACATGTTTTTGTTGTAATATCCTAATCTAAAAAAATAGATATATATAATGTATAAAATTATGGTATATTTGTGCTAAATATCAGGGAGAGTAAATGTGTGTGTGTGTGTGTGCGTATGTATATAATATATATAAATATATATATATATATATTCATGGAGACCTACCGGACACTATTCGGAATATACTTGTCAACAACACTAATATAATAGCACCATCCACTTGCAAAAAAAGGCTAAAAATAATGGAAGCCTTACTAATAAAAACAAACAAACCAATACTTAATAATATTAACTTTGAACATGGACATAATATCTTGACCGTGTTTTGAAACAAAAAAAAATGAATCACTTTATAAAACATACATATAACAAACTATTTCTATTTCTAATTCTAACAGTTGAAATATAATCCTTGAAAATGGCTAAATGTATAGCCGAAAGCGCTCGGATAAAAAGAACATTCGGACAGTTTTATATAATTTATCCCCTGAAAAGAAAAACTTTATTAGATCGCATGAGAAATTATATAAAAAACTAAATAAAAGCACCTTGTCAGTTGTTTTTAATGAAATGTGCATGAAAGAAGGATTGCTGCCTAAATACACAAATATATATATATATATATATATATATATATATATATATATATCAGTTGCATATCTTCATTCAAGCATGTTTCACTGAATAATCTAGACATATTATGTCCATTTATTTTAATCCTTTCAATTTCACAATGTTGCCATTAAACACATTAAGGAAGGTGCCATAGTTATTCACATTCCTTTTATTTCCCCAAGTACTTTCAATCTTATCCAAGATCATCTTCAGGGGAGAATTGATAAGACAAAAATTAATGTAATAACTATCTATTACATTATTTTTTGTCTTTGCAATTCATCCCCGAAGATGATCTTGGATGAGATTGAAAGTACTTGGGGAAATAAAAGGAATGTGTGTGTGTGTGTGTGTGTGTGTGTGTATATATATATATATATATATATATATATATATATGAGTGTGTGTGTATGTATATATATATATATGCAAAATTGGATACTGATGTCAGCACCAAATGGTGCTTAGACCTGACTTCAATGTCCAATTTAAAAATATAGTAGGGATGTTTTATTTTCTGAAATCAAATGAATTATCTACTACGAAAAATTTAAAATACCCAATCTTATCCTCAAAAAAGACAACACCGCATCAAAATTACAATGAACAAACATTATCTATGAGTTCAAATGCCCCTTAAGGAATTGTATCCCTGATCAAAACAAACTCATAAATAATTACATCGGTCACATGACTACATGCCTATCCAGATGCCTTACATTACACCTATCTGACCACAGCTCTATTAGAATTCATTTAAACACACACACAAACTTACCAGACTCCATCTGAAACATACTAGTAAAAAATACAAACATAATAACTTCATCCACATGTAAAAAAAGATTAAAAATAATGAAAGCCTTAATAATAAAAAATAAAAAGCCAACACTTGATAATATTAACTACAAACACAGCCACAATGTGATAACTGTGTTTGGAAAATGAAACATCCCTATAACTCTAAAACATACACACAATCCATACACCCAATTAAAAAGCAAAAATAAAACCATCCTTGATAATGGCTAAAAATATAGCTGAAAACACTCAGAATTATTATTTGAACAGTTTCTACATATTCTGTGTCCAAAAAACAAAACTCTTGTTTGAACAAGAAAAATTAAATAAAAAGCTTAATGATAGTACCTTGTCTGTCATCTTTAATGAAACATGTGTACATGAAGGATTGCTGCCTAAATACACTATATATATATATATATATATATATATATATATATATATATATATATATATATATATGTGTGCAGGTATGCAGAAAAATAGGGAAGAACACATTAGGTAAATAATCCGGAGTTCCTTAGTATTTTTGCTTTTATTTTCAAAAAGACATTGCTCCATACAGAAGTAGAGCTTATATTATAATTTTTTTTTTTTTTAAATATGATTCTTTCGCTACATAAGAGTTCTCATGTTTCAAAAGCGAGAGCCGAGACCCCTAATATAATTTTTGAAATTAAGTTGAATTAAGGTGTCTGGTCACGCTTCCTCGTCAAGCAAGGTATTCCCAAATTCTCGCTTGACGAGGAAGCGTGACCAGACACCTTAATTTAACTTAATTTCAAAAATTATATTAGGGGTCTCGGCTCTCGCTTTTGAAACATGAGAACTCTTATGTAGCGAAGGAATCATATTTTTTTAAAAAAATATTATATATATATATATATATATATATATATATATATATATATATATATATATATAGTTTAATTCTATTTTTTATATATATTATCAATATCATGGTGGATATGCAGTTGGGTTCCTCTCTGAGAAGATTTACAAATAAATACATTGACTTAAACAGATGAACGCATCTCCACAGCGCATTGACACAGATACGCATGCCTTTCTCCAAATGCAATGTGCTAGCATATTTCTGCTTTGATTAAGCATGAGAAACAACAAAACAACCTACCCACCCACCTCCCCTCCTCCAAAAAGAAAAAAGTAAAAAATGATAAAAAGTAAATCAAAAAGCAAAGTGGGTAGTGGAGGTAGAAACAACTCACTAAAACCAATGAGTTGATAGCAAATGTGTAATGGTGGAAGAAATTGAAAATTGTGTATGCAATCGTTGGCTGATATTGGCAAATTGAAAATGAACCTGACTGGCTGACTAATTAGTCAGTGGGGAAATCTAGATAAAAGCATTATGGAAATGCATATGCATAGGACCAAACTCTGATGCAGTGTGTTTTCGAGTTTGTTTGTTCAACAGATTGGTTGAGTTGTACAAGGCTTGTGAATAAATTTGCAATGCAACCTTTCATCCAGACCCTGAACTTTGGTTAGAACTTAGATGAAATGGACTTTTTGGAGAGAATGATTTTGTATTTGTATCCTTGAAAATGAGCAGTAACTGCTAGAGTGACTTAAGAGGGTGGACACTGCTGAGTGACTCGAAGGTGGGGGTAGGGAACTGTGGAGGGGACTCGAAGAGAGGTAGAAAACAGTGAGGTGAATTTTTTTTTCCAGAGATTCTACAGTATTAAAAAGCATGCCTGAAACTTATGCATATATTTGTATAGCTTTGGTGATTTAATAAGCAAAGTTTAGATGTGGCACAAGGCTGAAAACATGGAGCATCCAGTGAGGATTGAACCAACTGCTCAGTTATAATGGATATAGCTAAACATTGCATATAATACAAAGTGCGATGGATAAATTCACATCTAAATTATGTAAAAATGAAAATAACACTAACATCTCATTTTAACAGATATATATATATATATATATACCAAAATTACACAAAAATATGTTGAAATACTAAAGAGTAAATTTATTCAATAAAATCACCATTGGCTTCAGCTACAGCCTCCAGACAACATTGGAATCTCCTGCAACTCTTCTGGACGGTCACCTTGTTTAAGTTGGTCAATGCTGCAATAATGCTTGCCTTCAGTTCATCTTTGGTGTTACAAAGAGTTTTGTTGATCTCTCACTCAGCTGCCCCCCACACATAATAATTGAAGAGGCTGCAGTCTGAGGAGTTAGGTAGCTAAATGTAAGGGGTGGTGTGGTCTCAGAAATAGTATGACAGCCATGACTGGGTTCTCCTGCTTGGGTGACATTGTGCAGAGTCCTGTTGCCAGACATAGGGTCTTCCAGCAGCCACCCTGTTGACCCAGAGCAGAACTACCTGTTCTCAAGACACTCTATGTAGTCTTCCTCACCAACAAATTCAGGAGTTCTTTTCTTATCAGAACGATCAGAGTGAGTTTTTCATCTGCACTATCATAAGTTTGACACTCAAACATATTAAAATGTTTGTATTGGAGCATCCAGTGCAAATGCCAAGTATTACAGCATGCCGTTTCCAAATTTCTAGCAAAATGAATTGCATCATAGTACTCTTTTACTCACAGATGGTGCCCAACTGACCCTACTATACAGTGTATTTGACAAAATCAAAAACAAACAACACACATGCACGAAATTAAAAATAAAAATTGGCTACAATTTACCCATCACACCTTGCATATACAATATAATATATATACTGAGTTCAATATATATATATATATATATATATATATATATATATATATATGAGTGAACATAGAAGTCAACACTTAGAGGCGACAGTCTGTTTCATGCCAGATGCAATTGTCAGACAACTAAAGCTGCCTAAAGTTTGCATCTAGCATGAAACAGACTGTCGCCTTCTATGTTGACTCTTATAATTACACACGCTCTATCTCTGATATTGAACACTTTATCCCATAAATATAGCACACTTTAAGACAATATTTCTTCATATATATATATATATATATATATATATATATATATATATGAAGTGAACATAGAAGTCAACACTCCACTTCAAATATCCATATAACCACTCTGAAGATGGCTCATGTGAGCCGAAAGCTTAGATCAAGGAACAGCATAATAAAAAATATCCAAATGTTGGACAGTTTTTGTCTTTATTTTCACTCGAAATAAAAGTAACTATATGAAGTTTAGAATGGCACAAACATAAGACATTCACTGTCCGTTATATTTAGCAATATATGTTTGAATAATGATCTGCTGCCCCAATAAACTATATATACATACATACATACATACATACATACATATATATATATATATATATGCTCCTGAAAAATTTATTTCGGTTGAGCTCTCTGGGGAGGAAGTGTGGGTTTGTAAACAGTAACTATTATGGCTAATAATGCAAGACTCTTTGGTAAATTGAATCGAGTTCTCTCAGTCACTGTGTGTTTATCTAAAAATACATACACTTAAATTCACCTTCATCCTTGCCATGTGTCAATGGCTTAGTGGTAGAATCCCCGACTGATGCCAATTCAGTCAGGTTTCAAATCTAGCTAGAGGCAACCGAACAGTGAAACAGTCTGTCTGTGAATGACACACACACACATATATATATATATATATATATATATCAGATTGATTAATTGCTGTTTGTTTTTTATGGCTTACCAAATCATAGTGATTTATTTAACACTGGAACTTTATTATGGGAGGATGCTAAGAGTATCCAGTTTTTCCAAGTGGAACCTAGAAAATTACTGTATGGGCTTGATGCTGTTTCATGTCAGTGATCAAATGAGAGCTGGTGTTTTCAGTGTAAGCCTCTATATATTAGAACAATGTTAAATAATTGAATGGCAATGTGGAAAATTCTATATAACAAGTTTCGGTCCTCCAAAGGTACTTTGTCAGACTAAAATAATGTTCTTATTAATCAAATTATATATATGTAGGAGAGGTTGGGGTAGATAAGAATGTAAATGTTATTTAACTTTTGATTTAGTATTTCTTTCATTTTAAATTTTATATATTATTTGCATTAATAATAATATTATCTTAAATCTTTTTTATATTTGAGATAAAGCCTTGTTAACCAGTATTAATTTTCATTTAGTATTTCTTTCATCTTAATGTCAATTACTTTATTCATATTAGTAGTATTAGTAATCTTATTTACTATTTATTTATTTTCCTTTAGTTCGGTTCATCTTCCACCCTGCTCTTTGAACAGAAGTAGAGGTTTATCTCTCATCTCCAGTTCTTTGTCCTGTTTTCAATTAAGTTTAGTAGTATACAAATTCAAATGCCGATGTGAAGCGGTTTATATAGGATGAACCAATCAGAGGTTAGAAATGTGGATTATGCAACATGTTCCTGTGTGTTTGCGTTCAAGTAGTTTTTAAAAAAAACTACTCAAGCAGTTCACAACTCATCGATTGGGCAGCATTTGTTAGATAATCCTGATTGTGCTGCCAAGTATGAGGAGACATTCTTTTCCATTCTATATAGTGCTCTCTTGGTATATCATCTTTGAGTCCTCGAGGCTCTGTATATCAAATTCTACCAGCCAAGCCTATACAAACAAAAGGAGCATTTTATACGTTCATTATGATGAATTGAAGGTCAAAATTTGCCTGTCTCCCTGCAAGTACAACAACCAAGTGACCATCATGCAAATTCAGAAGTGACTGCTACACACCGAAAGTTGAAAAAAAAACCTGCATCTACACAGCATTGGAGAATAAAACTAGACTTTTAAGAATTCTTCACGGTTGAAAAACCACTCCCTGTGATTTCTTGGAGATTATTAATGTGTCTTTATTGTGTTTGTATAATGCCAATGAATACCTTTTGAAAAGGCATTGGTCAAAAGGATCCTAAAGGTATAAAAAAAAAATGACGTTTATTTTATTCAAATCTGTTTTATTTCTTTGGGTACATGTTTGTTTATATATATATATATATATATATATATATATATATATATATATATATATATATGCACATTTCATTAAAAACGACTGACAAGGTGCTTTTATTTAGTTTTTTATATAATTTCTCGTGCGATCTAATAAAGTTTTTCTTTTCAGAGGATAAATTATATAAAAACTGTATAGCCGAAAGCGCTCAGATAAAAAGAACATTCGGACAGTTTTTATATAATTTATCCTCTGAAAAGAAAAACTTTATTAGATCGCACGAGAAATTATATAAAAAACTAAATAAAAGCACCTTGCCAGTTGTTTTTAATGAAATGTGCATGAAAGAAGGATTGCTGCCTAAATACACAAATATATATATATATATATATATATATATATATATATATATATTGTCATCCACAGACAGACTGTTTTGCTGTATCACAGCTCATCAGCTGAATTCGCGTCAGTCGGAAATTTTACCCTGAAGCCGTTGGCGCACGGCAGAGAAGAAGGTGAATCTAAGCGTATTTATATTTAGATAAACACACAGTGACTGAGAGACATCGATTCGATTTACCGAAGAGTCTGGCATTATTAGCCGTAATAGTCACTGTTTACAAACCCACACATCCTCCCCAGAGAGCTCAACCGAAATAAAGTTTTCAGGAGCATATATATATATATGTGAATGATGTATACAGGTGTGACTGAATAGAGATTGTGTTTTTATTTGAAGAAACAAAGGTTACTTAGGAGTATGCTTGTCGGTATATAGGTACATTACTTATTTTAGTGAGTTAAGCTGTAGAAATCTTACCGGGCCTTACTCTTTTTTAAAAAATGCACATCTCTCGGTGGGCTCTATAAAGCTTATATGTATTAAGTATATCTGTTTGCATTGCTGTGAGGTCTTTCATAATTGAGTAGTCTAAAGCACACCCCGCTTTCCCAATATAGGGTGGATGCAGTCTCAATTCACTCCCTGCCAAAAGACTCATTTTCTTTATTAAAACTTTCACTTGTTCAAGCTGGTAGATGTCGGTTACCCTGTTTACAAAATGGGATTGTCTAATCAAACATATGTGCATTGATTCCTTATATATAAAGAATTCTGTCAACTTTTAGTAGGTAAAGACTAAAGAGGAACTGTCTTGTTTCTGATCAAATTTAATATTTTGATTCTCAACATGGGGAGTTTTCTGTTGGTTAAAGTTTGATAATATAGACATCTTGATTAAATTTTGTTATAAAAATACTCTTATAAAATCTACATCAGAAAATGCACCTATAAAATTTTCATGCGGAAATACACTTATAAAATCTTCATAAGGAAATACTCTTATAAAATCTACATCAGAAAATGCACCTATAAAATCTTCATAAGGAAATACACTTATAAAATCTTCATCAGAAAATGCACCTATAAAATCTTCATAAGGAAATACACTTATAAAATCTTCATAAGGAAATACACTTATAAAATCTACATCAGAAAATGCACCTATAAAATCTTCATAAGGAAATACACTTATAAAATCTACATCAGAAAATGCACCTATAAAATTTTCATGAGGAAATACACTTATAAAATCTTCATAAGGAAATGCACTTATAAAATCTACATCAGAAAATGCACCTATAAAATCTTCATAAGGAAATGCACTTATAAAATCTACATCAGAAAATGCTCCTATAAAATCTACATCAGAAAATGCACCTATAAAATCTTCATTAGGAAATGCACTTATAAAATCTACATCAGAAAATACACTTATAAAATCTACATCAGAAAATGCACCTATAAAATCTTCATTAGGAAATGCACTTATAAAATCTACATCAGAAAATACACTTATAGAATCTACATCAGAAAATACACTTATAGAATCTACATCAGAAAATACACTTATAGAATCTACATCAGAAAATACACTTATAGAATCTACATCAGAAAATACTTATAGAATCTACATCAGAAAATACACTTATAGAATCTACATCAGAAAATACACTTATAGAATCTACATCAGAAAATACACTTATAGAATCTACATCAGAAAATACACTTATAGAATCTTCATAGGAAAGTACTCTATGCTTACTATCATGTAACAATTTGCATAAGCACTTCGACGTGATGTAATGATTAGCAAGCTTGTCTCACTAGATAAATTTTGAGTGAATAGTGAGTTTGATCCTCACTGGGTGCTCCATTATTAAGCCTTGTGCAACATCTAAGCTACATTTAGTAAATCACCATCTAACATTCTGCATCTATATTCTCTCCAGATGTACTCATGTTAATCTACTAAGCTTTCCTTTGTACAGCACAAGATCTCATTCCAGTTGTCCATATGTACATGTCTCCATAACGTTATTGCCATAACTGCCCAAATGCAAGCATCTTTAGTCATATAGAAAAACGTCTATAGAATCCATCCCTTAAAACAGCAGTTTCTAACATTATTTAAACACTGTTTTGGTAACCCCATTTTTTTCTCTTGCTCTATCATAACAGCCTCTTTTTTTCTCTGACCACAGTGTCAGCAATCTCATTTTTTCCTGGTTTCTGTGTTGGCAACCCATCATTTTTTACTCTAGCCCCTGTGTCCAGCAACCTCTATTTTTTCTCTGGCCCCTGTGTTGGCGACCTCTCTTTTGTCTCTGTCCCCTGTGTCAGCGACCTCTCTTTTGTCTCTGGCCCCTGTGTCAGCAACCTCTAATTTTTTCTAGCTCCTGTGTTAGCAACTTCTATTTTATCTCTGGCCCCTCTGTTGGTAACCTCACTTTTTTTTCCTTTGCTCCCTATGCTGGCAACCTCTGTTTTCCTCTGGCCCATATTAGTGACTCCTCTTCTCTTCTAGCCCCCACCACCCCTGCTGCCATGTGTATGATCTCTCTTTTCATCAGTTTTCCCTCCTCTCATGTCAGCAACCTCTCTTTTCCTTGCCTCCACCCATATCAGTGACCTCACTTTTCCTCTGGCTTCCCCGCTAGCCATGTCTGCAAACTTTCTTTTGCACCCACTTCCACCATGTCAGTGACCTCTCTTTCCCTCTGGCTCCTGTATCAGCAAGCCTGCATCTTTCAAGCTTTGTTATTCTCCCTCTCTACTAATTCTTCCTTCTCCTAGCCAAGTTCCCCCCCCCCAACCACATCTTATTTTTATTGATTTTGTAGCATATCATCATCACTTGTGTCTCAGTAATCTCGAAAGCTAGGAATATGGGGAGGGTGTTATTAATCATAGAACCAAACCCACATGTTACAACTAATTCATTTTTATTTCACCACTTTTCTCTTTTGGGATTTAGCACTTGCAGTATTTTAAATGGAACACATTTGGTTATCTTAACCAACCAAGGAAACTCGGTTTGATGAACAATATAGCTGATTAAGTTTCATTTTTGGTTTGTTTTCTAATTTATCTTTCACAAGTTCTGTATATTAAAATAACATCAGACACTAGGACACCATGCATGAGATCCACATGAAAGACAAAATCTGTCATGTTTATTTAATAAGCGAACTTAAATTTTCACAATAATATTTCAGATTTGAACCTCTCAAAGTGTCAGACAAAAGTTAGTTTCCTTATCTCCTATACTAAATTTATTATAACTGATCCATGCACAAAGATATTTGGACTGTTTAGAATTTCACATTTGGAATTTTTATGATGGATTCAGGCTAGGTGCCATTAATAATCTCATTCCAATTCCTAATAATAATTTATGTTTTGGAAAGGTTTATCTGAAATCCAACCTCCTGAAAAACTTGCTATGTTGATTTTTATACAAACTATGAACACCTATGTCATCAGCATTGTAGCAGATTTATACTATAGAATTGAATTATAGGTGATTTTTACTGTAGTAATGCATTGTAGGTGGTTTTTGTTACAGTAATGTATTGTGGGTGGTTTTACTATAGTAATGCATTGTAATTGATTTTTACTATAGATTTGCATTGTAGATGATTTTTACTATAGATTTACATTGTAGCTGATTTTTACTATAGATTTGCATTGTGGATAATTTTTACTATAGATTTGCATTGAGCTGATTTTTACTATAGATTTGCATTGTGGATAATTTTTACTATAGAAATATGTTGTAGGTTATTTTAATATACAGGGTGCAATGGGTAAATTGTTGCCATTTTATATTTTTAATTTCTTGCATATGCATTGTTGGTTTTTGAATTTATCAACTGCTCATTATAGTAGGGTCAGTTGAGCATCATCTTTGAGAAAAAGAGCACCATGATGCAATTCACTCTGCCAGAAATTTGGAAACGGCATGCTGTACTGCTTGGCATTTGTGCCAGAAGCTCCAATGCAAATAGTTCAGAGTGTTTGGTTGTTAATCTGAGGACAGTGCAGTGGATTTGGAAAGAGTTAGATGAGTCTAATGGTTGGAAAAATGACTCTGATCATTCTGATGAGAAAAGAACTACCGAATTTGTTGGTGAGAGCCTGAGACTCAACACAAAACCTACATCAGGTGCCTTGAGAAGATAGTTCTGCACTGGGTCAAGAGGGTGGCAGCTGGAAGACCCTATATCTGCATAGCCACACAAACAAGAGAACCCAGTCATGGCTGTCAGACTATTTCTGTGACCACATCACCCCTTACATCTGCCTACCTAACTCCCCAGACTGCAACTCCCTTGATTATTATGGGTGGGGCACAGCTGAGCAAGAGACCAACAAAACTCCTTGTAATACCAAAGCGGAACCGAAGGCAAGGATTATGGCAGCATTCACCAACTTAAACAAGGAGACTGTCTAGAAGAGATGCAGGAGATTCTGAAGTCATCTGGAGGCCGTGGTTGAATCCAATGGTGATTTTATTAAATAAATTTACTCTTTAGTATTTCAAGATATTTTTGTATAATTTCGGTAAATATATCTGTTAAAATGAGATGTTATTTTCATTTTTGTGTCATTTATAATGACAATTCATCCATCGCACCCTGTAGGTTAGAATTTAAGATAATATTTGCTGTAGATTTGCATTGTAGATGATTTTTACTATAGATTTGCATTGTAGATAATATTTGCTGTAGATTTGCATTGTAGATGATTTTTACTATAGATTTGCATTGTAGATAATATTTGCTGTAGATTTGCATTGTAGATGATTTTTACTATAGATTTGCATTGTAGATAATATTTGCTGTAGATTTGCATTGTAGATGATTTTTACTATAGATTTGCATTGTAGATAATATTTGCTGTAGATTTGCATTGTAGATGATTTTTACTATAGATTTGCATTGTAGATAATATTTGCTGTAGATTTGCTTTGTAGAAAAATGTTTACAATAGAAATGCATTGTAGGTTATTTTTACTATACAAATGCATGGTGGTTGAAAGACACTGCAGATTGGGAAGAAAAGAATTTTAAAAGTCGGAATTAATATAAGCATCACTTACAGAATAAGGCTGTTGTGTAATGTAAATGCATTGCAAATGATTCTACAATAGAAATGCATTGAAAATCAAAAAATGCAAGCATTATTTATAGAATATGGTCATTATATGTGTCAGAAATGAGCACAGTATAGAACAATATTGAAAAAGACCTTGCAACAGAAAGGCCTTTAAAATGAAAAAGGAATGTATTTTTAGTGATGTGGTGAAAAAAAAAAAAAAGGATGAATAATCAGTTCTTACACTGTACGATTGAAAATTTATTGGAGCATGTGTAATCATTACATGAAAAGGCAGAATAAGAGGAGAGTCTTATCCTTTTCCTTATAAGCGTGTTATGGAATTCACCTCTTTTGTTGATGCAAGAGGTGTTGAACGTATTTCATAGCTCGTGGAACATTTGTTATGCAAACGATATTTACAGGCTCATGTGAGTCTGGGTAAAAATAGTCACCACTAAACATGGATTTTCAAATAAATGACAATTGAATGCAAATTATTAACAAAAGGAATTACATGTAGACACAATTCAAAGTAAAGGAAAAGATATTAAAAACTATGCTATTAAAAATGTGCTTGTTTGTATGTATGTATGTATGTGTGTGTGTGTGTGTGATACAATATTGCACTCAATTTGTAAGTTGGGGTTTGACATGATAAATAATGATACTAAATATTTGTTCCCAAATCATTACCATTTTTTGAGGGAATGAGTTTAAAGATTAAGCTTAGTTTCAAAATTGTAGCATTGGAATTTCATTCCCGTGATCAGTGAAAGTCTTATAGTACAACCTTATAAAATTTATAATTGACTGAAGCTTTACAAATTGTATATGGACAAGATGCATGGCACAAGCACATTATTACTAAATCATTGTGCCATCAAATAAGACCTTCATTTACCTCAAAGGGAAATTATACTGAACGATTTATGATGTCGCATATTATATAGTGTAGTAGTTTTAGTTTCATTTTCAATAAACAATACAAATTTAAAACATTTTGTCTTATAAGTTATGCCCAACAGTATTATGGTGTTATATACACATTTATCTATTTTTTGTTTTTATTAATTATGATTGAACAAATCATATTCATTGAGTAGCCTTTTTTGCAATCTTTAACAATATTTTTACACAGTTTTTACTTATGAAATATAGTAAAAAAAATTGCATATTTTACTTGTGATGACTCATAATTTAGAATTTTGGTTTTAATACATTTTCCATTCATTTTATCTAATACAAATGATATTAACTTTATTTGCATTTATTCTTGAAATAGTAAAATTTTGAAGTCAGTTTATAAGCAAAAACCTGTGGAAATTAAGTATTTTCATACAGTTTTTCAGATGATATTTCAAAGTAAATGCTCAAAAATTAGTGAAAACTATAAATTTAATTTTTGGTGTCAGTACTTATCACATCAAACCCCAGTTTTCACATTGAGTGTAATTTTGATTTTCTAAAAAAGTGAAAAATCAACTTGTCCTAGTGATGCAAGAATGTGTGTGATGCACACGTTTGCCTAAGTGTGTTTGTGTGGGAGTTCAATAGTTGACCAAGGAAACAAATGCACTCTGGCGCCGATATTCTTTGTATATGTGTGACAACTTCTGGAAGCAAGCGGGGGAAAAATAGAGGAAGAATACGCTTGACTTTTTATAGACTTAAAATGGGTTGCATAACAGTGATTGGCAAAGACGAGTGGGGGGGGTAATCTACATGCAAATTTACAGTTACTAATGAAAATGACAAGATAGTTACTCAAACTGAAATTTGTAAGAAACAAACATTTAGTATCTGTCTATATTTCTGAGATGAGGTATTATGTACACTATTTACATTATTTGGATTATTGTCCTCATCTTGTTGCCATATTTATTACAACATTTCAGCCAATGTATGCTCTGGCCTTCTTCAGGTGGTTGGAATATCGAACTGAACCCTTTATTTTGCTTGCTGGGATAGACTGTTCTAGTTCCATGTGCCATGTCTAATGGATGTCAGTTATCAGTTATCGCCTGTTAATTTCCCTTTTGCTTAAGGACACATGGCACAGTGGATAAAGGCGTTGGTTAGATCCAGTGACAGACCCAAAGATTTGTGAGTTCAATACATGGTTAAGGCAGTGGAGAACTTGGTAAGGGGAATAAACAAGAGATAACTGATAACTGACATCCATTAGATATGGCACATGGAATGAGAACAGCCTACACCAGTGAGCAAAATAAAGGTTTCAGTTCAACATTCCAACCACCTGAAGAAGGCCGGAGTGTACATCGGCTGAAATGTTGTGATAAATATGGCAACAAAGATGAGGACAATAATTCGAATAATGTAAATAGTGAACAACATTTAATAGAATGACAATTTTTTTTACAATATACAAATTGTACAAAATACAATATAGGTTTTGCACAAAATTCCCCTTGTGTCACTCATAGCCACACCCATCACTTTTTTCTGCATCTCTCTTGGCCACCTCCCTGTTCTTTTCTGAGTCTCTTTTGGCTACATACACTCTCTTGGCCACCATACCACTCTTGTACACCTCTCTCTTGGCCACCATGCCTTTTCTACCACGTTGTTCTTGTCCATATCTGTCTTGGCCATCATGCCAGTCTTGTCTGTATCTCTCTTGGCCACCATGTCATTCTTGTCCGTATCTCTCTTGGCCGCCATGTCGTTCTTGTCCGTATCTCTCTTGGCCGCCATGTCGTTCTTGTCCGTATCTCTCTTGGCCGCCATGTCGTTCTTGTCCGTATCTCTCTTGGCCGCCATGTCGTTCTTGTCCGTATCTCTCTTGGCCGCCATGTCGTTCTTGTCCGTATCTCTCTTGGCCACCATGTCGTTCTTGACCGTATCTCTCTTGGCCACCATGTCGTTCTTGTCCGTATCTCTCTTGGCCACCATGTCGTTCTTGACCATATCTCTCTCAGCCACCACGTCATTCTTGTCCGTATCTGTCTTGGTGACCAGGCCACTCTTGTCTGTGTCTCTCTAAGCCCCAACGGTGTTCTTGTCCGTATTTCTCATCATGTTGCTCTTGTCTGCATCTCTCTCGGTCACCACGTCGCTCTTGTCCGTATCTGTCTTGGCCACCACATTGCTCTTGTCTGTGATTCTCTCAGCCACCTCCTCAGCCCTTTTTGTATCCCTCTCGGCCACCCCTTGCACTTTACTGGCTCTCCCTCATTGACTTCCTTCACTCTCTCATGCAACTTCACTTTCTACTCTCTCCCTTTTTATTGCTATTTTTTTGCTCTTTTTCTGTGCGTTAATGAATTATTTTGTTGCTAATTTCTTTTCCTTCCTTTGGTTTCTTTTACAATAACAAATTCTCATACGTCATTTTATTTCTCATTTTTTCACTGAAATACAAGAAAAAATGTCTGACAATGATAACGTTGGTTTTCCTTAATTGTTCTTTTTCTTGGCCAAACAGATGGCAGCAAACGCCAAGTTTTTTTTTTTATTACAAACACAATTTTGTCATATGCAACATTAATAATCTGTGAAAAATGTAAATGGAACAGTTATAAAAAAAAGCAAACAATAGTGTGAATTTTTCTTTTCTTTTAATCCCATTCTTGTGACATTTTTTTCTTTCCGCTTCAATAAAAAGAACAATACAGCCTAAAACTCGTGTTCATATCTATTAAATATTTTATGAGGAATACAACATTGGTGTCTATTGATACTTGTTAAACAAAACAAACATTTGTTCAAGCCGTATCAGTACAAACTTTGCCACAAGCCAGATTTTATGGAACCCCCAGTGAGGAACTATCTCAAACATGATGAATTATAAAATAAATGTGCACATTCTCATTCTATGGTAGATTGTGTGTCTCTAGTATTTGAAATCTGTCTAGAATACACATTTTTTTTTTCATTGGTTTTGTGTGTGTATAAATAGATATTTATATTACCTGGGTATTACAGAATTTAGAAGCATATAAGTGAGAGGTAGTGAACAGAGGATGGAGAGAAAATTACATATGTTAACTCTGCTCTGCTACCAAAAGTGCTCAACCTGTGAAACTGTCCAGCTTAGATACCAGAAGCAAATGAAAGTGGTCATTGTCTTTTTTTTTTTTCTAAGCATTTCACTCCAAGCAAGGTGGTAAGCCACTAGCACACAAGGGGTTACAGAGAGTTGGAGCAAGAGCAAAGAGAAGTGATAGAGGAAAGGATAAAGAGAAGGATAGGGTATAGATCAAGGCATCTGGAGATGTTGATTGACATTACATTTGAATAGTTGGAGATTACAGCTATCAGGGTAAAAAGGAAAAGGGGAGGGAGTTCCACAGGCGAGAAGTGCGAGACATTTATTGGAGTAGAAGAGACGGCTACATTTAACAGTTTTGACAGTGAAAGGGTGAGAGAGAGCTGCCAGCTTACTGAAAAACCCTTTTCAAGAGGATTGATTTCACAAAGACAGAGTCTTTGGTGCAATGAATTAAATGTGTGCCACAATGCAATACTTAACGAAATGGTACTCAAAACCTATGGAAGTCAGTTGCATTTTGTAACTTGCCATTGCTTGGTCAATGAGTTCCAAAAATACATTGCATTATTGGTTTCCAAATGGTGCAAGGTGCCGGAAGAGGATAGCATGTGAGGCGGAATGATTGAAGTCTATCAAAGATTTAGAAACAATTTTAAAAATTCATATGCCAAAAATAAATATGATTTCAAAATTTAAAATATTATTATGGATTACTTGTAATTGCATGCATGAGTCCCAGTATAAATAGTTATAAATAATTATTGAATGATTTTATCACTGTGATATTTTTGCATTATATCAAGTATTAAGAACATAAGAACTAGGGTTTGCAAATTGGAGGAGAGAGTTATCAATGATAATTTTCTTACTTAAAATCCGTGGTTATCTCCCTTTAACCTTCTCATTGTTTCGTTTTATTTTTAGATTTACTTTTTATCACATAAAATTTGGGGAGGTGCGAGCAAATTTTCATTTCGAAAATACAGCCCAGAGAAAAAAAAAGTTTGGGAACTAAATAATGTCAGTGGTTATAATCCAAAATCCTTCTACACTGATAAACTCAGCACTCAATGAAAATCTCCTAAGTCAGTCAAGCATAGAAATGAATACAATATGGGAACCAGAAATATGGAGTGCTAGAGAAAAGCAATATTAACAACAAAATTGCAGTATGAGCTCTGGTAAAAAAATGGAAGAGAAACATTAATTTTATAACTCCCAAAAATTCATGGACTGATGTCCTCAAGGACACATTGCCCAGGGGATAAAAGTGTTGGTTTGATCCAGTGACCTGACCCAAAGAGTTTAAGACTTCAATGCCTGGCTACAGCAGAAGTGAACAAAAAAAAAACTTGGAGAGTTGAGTTAAAGAGAGATAACTGAAACAACCAGAAGAGGCATGGCATGGAACTAGGAAGAAAAAAAAGACTGAACTCATCCAAAAAAGCCAGAAATTTGCAGGAGCAAAGCCTACTTAGTTGTGACTGAAAAGTACCAAAAATCAGGGAGGCTCCAGGCATAACTTCTGTAAAAAAAAAAAAAAAAAGACAGGAACACTGGAAAATGAAATAATTCGTCCAATCAAAACAAACTGATACAAAGTGGCTTTTGATGTTTGCAACAAATTCCCAAGCCTATTCAAAAGGATAAAAGCCAGAAAAGAGGAGGCCAGATTGATGTCAGGAGCATATCACTCAGAAAAATGTCAGTTCCAGGAGGGAAATCAGGTGTGGGTACTCCAAATGAGTCAAGTGTTCAAGTAAAACATTCAACCTTATCTGCTGTAGATGTCAGGACTTTGAGGTGATTGAATAGAGGAGGGATTGAGGACTTACTATTGTTCAGCACACTCTTGCAGAGTCGCCAATAATCTCTAGAGCTGAACTTCCGAGATGCTATACTTTCTTTCATTCTACCAGGAAACAGTAACTTCACTTCATTGAGGACACACTTGCACTCATTACAAGCAGAGACAAAGAGACATCTTTTGCAGGAAGATGTGTCACTCTGGTAAAGTTGGAAGAAGTGATTCCTGTGGGCTATAGCAGCTGAGCATGACAGTGAGAACCAAGGAGATGGATGCAGTTTAACTTAGTATTTCCTTGCTGGAATGAAAGCACTGATGCCAGCTTTCACTCAGAAGAAGACCTCAGAGTCCCATTTTTGAAAAGGATGATTAAAAACTACATTCCGAGGGATGTCATGAAGGAAATCACAGAACAAGTCCCAATCTTCTCATTGATAACAGAAATATGTTATGTTAGTAAGAGTTTCTTGGCTGGTGGGGGAGTGGAAGGAGATGTTTACAGACACTATCACATGATCAGAGTTGCCAAGAGGGCAGAGCTGCATAGTATGACAAGAGTTAAAGATAGAGGTAAAAAAGAGATTGAGAAGAGAAGCATGTCTGTCAGGGTTACTGGGGAAGTCAGCCACTTGTGTCAGAGATTGGTTGATTATGGAGTTAAGGGTTTGGATGCCAGCAAGATTAATGACAGACTATTTAAGCCACCTGCTATGGTGGGCATTAAAGTCATCAAACATGTGTCGAGAGATCGCCTTGTCTATATTATCAGAAATACTATCTAGCATGCAACAGTCTTGAGAGGAAGGGGAATGGTAGAGAAAGAAGAGATAGCTGACTGAGTTAAGTAGAGAGAGATGGAGACACATGTAAGAATAGTCTGGATATTCAAGATAGAGTTCCTTAGCCAGCGGAAGATGTTTGTGAACAAAAACTCCCAGGCATGCATTGAGAATTCAGAGGAGGGGATTGAAGAGTTAAGATTAGTTTCTCAGAGAGTCGAAAATTCAGAGCATTATCAAGAAGTCCAATGTGTTGAGAATAAGTTAAGGACTGGCAGAAAATGGTTAATGAATGAGGCAAAATACCTATCAGTGTGTGTGTAGTGACCTTGTAAAGAACTATCAAAAATGATTAAAGGCAATAATCAAGAATGAAGTTTACACAATTGATTATTGAGGCAAGTGGGCAAATAATTTTGTCCTATGTTAAATGTTTTTGGTGACTTTTGTATTATGGTTTGGCATTAAAATAAAAATTTTGTTGTAGGCATCATGGGAAATTTTTTCGAATCCTTTATTTTATCATTTGTTAAAAAATACACAAGAAGTTTCCATGAAAATTTGAGGTATTGCATCTTTATTTTTAATTATGAAAGTGTGGAGGGGAATAATTCTGTCCACAACTTTGTGTATGTATGTATGTATATATATATACACACACACACACCATAAATACTCAAGTACAGTGTAAGTTTTTATATATGGTATCATATACCGAACAATATAGCATGATTACAGGAAAAATCATGTGACCAACAAGGGACATATCACTTGGTGCTGATATGCATTTTTTTTTCCAATGGACAAGTTTCTTTTCCTTCTAATTATACATTCAGAAATTTTAAAATGAGTATCCTTGTTCAGTATTTTTTCTCTCTCCATTTTGCATCTAAATTAAATGAGGGTGGCTATCAACCATAGAACATTGATTGTTTTTCTTTCCTATTACAAATTAGGAAAAGTTACCATATATACTTGAGTACAATGTGAGTTTATGATTGTTTTTTACTCAAAAAATAGAGGGGTCGCACTATGCACAGGTAGTTTTTTTCTTTTTTTGAAGAGCCTAAAAGTCTTGCATTTTTGGTTACCAGTTACATTTTATACATTTTTTTTTTTTTTTTTTTTGGAGAGGTTAAAATTCAGTTTGCACTATACTGAAGTTGTTTTATACACCAGTACATACATACTGCTCCCTTTCCCCCACCTCTGTCTCTCTCCCTCTTTCCCCATCTCTCTCTACCCCTCTCTCTCTCATATATATATATATATATATATATATATATATATAACATTCATTGCTGGTTTTAATAAATGTATATATATTATTAATATATATATATATATATATGTGCATATATGTATATATTTGTGTGCATGTGTGTGCATTTATGTATATATATATATTCATGTGTACACACATATATATATGCTGTCACATGATAAAAATCTTCGCCATGCACGTGATAACATCATCGCGTCTTTTGAATTTAAAAGGATTTTAACGTTTATTTAGTTTGTAAAAAAGTAGCAACATGATTACGCTACAAGATAATTGGCAAATGTTTGTTTAAAAAATTTTTGACTAAAATATTGACCCTGAAGATGAACAATGATGTTCGAAAGCGCTAGGTCATTGTATGGACAATACTTATTTCGAAATCATTTTCAAATAAAAAGTCTCATTAGAGAATATGAGAAAATTCAAAAGAAAATATGCAAGACTATGTTGTCTTTAACATTCAATACTACATGTTTAAAAGAAAAGTTGCTGCCAAATTACACATATACTTTTGTAGTGGAACTTAATGTTTCATCGTTTATATTAACATTGAGCTTTGAATATGAGTATAATTTAGCATTCCTCTCATGAGACGCAATATTTTTTAAAAAACAATTATAATTAGCAGTTCATTTGCTATATGTGCCTGATAACTTTGGAAACCATGAAATTTTAAGTTGCACTACAGTCTGTTTCATGCTAGACGCAATTGTCAGGCAACCTGACGATTGCGTCTAGCATTAAACTTTTATATTTATATATACTTTTATATATATATATATATAATATATGTATGTATACGCACATCTCTATATATATATGTATGTATGTGTATCTATATATATTTATATGTATGTATATGCGCATCTGTATATGTATATGTATGTATATGCGCATCTGTATATATATATATATATATATATGTATGTATATGCGTATCTATATATATATGTATGTATATGCGTATCTATATATATGTATACGTATGTATACACACATCTATATATATATATATATACGTATCTATACGCACATCTATATATATATATATATATATATATATATATATACGTATCTATACGCACATCTGTATATATATATATATACGTATCTATATGCACATCTGTATGTATATATATATATATATATGTATATGTACATCTGTATATATATGTATGTATGCACACATCTATCTATCTCTCTCTCTCTCTATATATATATATATGTATGTATAAGCACATATTTATATATATATATATATATATATATATGTAAACACACATATATATTTATATATATACATATGTAAATGGACATATATATTTATATGTATATAAACACACATATATTTATATATATACGTATATAAACAGATATATATATTTATATGTATATAAACATATATTTATATATAAAAGCAGTTATATAAACACACAAATATATATTTATATATGTGTATAAACACACACACACATATATATGTTTATATAAACATATATATATATATATACATACATACATATTTTTTTCTTATTGATGTAATTCTTACTCTGTTACAAGAGTATTGAATGTTTTTCCATTTTTCTGATTTTGCCTAAGCTATCAGTTAAGTGATTTTGTAAGAGAAAAACAAAACCTTTAACTTTCAAGTCTTTTCTAAAATCTTTTTCAAACCCTGATAACTTCCATTACCCATGCTCTGCATTGCCATAAAACAGGAATTGAAGTATCTCAAATCTTTTATTGTAAACCATTTTCCAAACAGAAGCAAGCAATTTGATATCTTAACTATTCCACCTTAATAATATTACTCAAAATTTATTTTTTTATTATTGTCAATACATTGAACTTTTCTGAAAAAAAATCTTTATTTTTTTCTACATGTTTCTTTGAACAAACCAAATTTGTTGTAGCTTTGCTGGGAGATTCTTCCTCATTGGCTGCATCTGCCAAATTTTGAGCTTGGATTACCATTTCTATAAGTCATGTCAGAATAAAAATGATGAAAAATATATTCTGTTCCCTGGAAGACTGCAAAAGGCTCCCTTAGTCATTCTCTGCTCAGAAAGATGAAAACAGATGATGAAATTCTTAGCTGCTAGAATGATGCCAGAAGATAACAGAACAAAAATAAAATTGTTATTCATTTTTATTTAATAAATTAAACTCGTTGAGAGAAAAAAAAAAAAGAAAATTCTCTTCCCAGATCTTTTAAGAGATTTGGCTGGAGAAGTAAATCAATTTTGTTTTCCAACTACTATTAGAAATTCTTTCCATAGAAGAAAAACGCTCCTTCCAGTATTTGATGGGGGCTTCCTATTTTTCTTTGGCTTTTCCAACATAAAACCAGATATCTCCAAAAAATGGAACAAAAAGGGTTTGAAGAAAATTAAATAAAAAGGTAATAAGCATGAATATGGATTAACAAAGAAGAAAATATTTGGTGTTGCAAAGTGTTACATTCCGTGCTAATAGGTATATATACTTGACAAACATGGTGGATAAAATAAGTAAAGGTTTATTGTAAAAAAACAGTACAATAAGAAATAAGGTAACAGTCATGCACACAAGCATCACAAGTCAATCCACTAGTGAGTACTACTTTTTTTTTTCTTTATTTTTTTAAGCTTATCACCCCAAGCAAGGCTGGAGACAACTAGCACGCAAGGGGTTATAGAAGGTTTGGAGGAAGAGCAGATAGGAGTAGTAAAGGAGAGGATGTGGAGAAAGATAGTGGATCGATCAAGGCAAGGGGGTCACCGAAGATTTGGAACGAGAGCAGATAGGAATGAAAGGTGAAAGGATGTGGAGAAGGGAAGTGGATAGATCAAGGCAACTGGAGATGTCGATTGACATTACACTTAAATAGTTGGAGATTGTATTTGTCACTATTGGAAGGTTGGTAGTTCTTGCGTAAGTCTGAGTCGTACTCAACAGATCCCAGCTAGATGGTATCTAGCAACTGCCCCACACAGTCACATGTGGCACAAAGCCGAATTTAATGTGGGGTTCCCAAGCCCATAGGCTTGTCCAGAAAATCCCCGTAGACCCCACATAAACAGGATTGGATCTGTCTACCTCCCCGGATGAGACTCTGCCCTCTGGAATAGCTTCATCTGGGTTCCTCTCTGCCCAAAGTCAGAGAGTTCGACCAGCACAGCTGAATAGATTACAGCTAGAGTATATAGCAACTGTCCCATGCAGACACATGTAGCACAAGGCCGAATTTAATGTGGGGTTCCTGAGCCGTAGGCTCAGCCAAAAAATCACCATAGACCCCAGTCTACCTCCCCGAATGAAGCTCTGACTGAAGGCAGAGAGTTTGAGAGTACAGTTGCAAAAGATTTCAGCCCACGATCTGCTCTCAGACAAGCAGTATGCTTTCCGCTTTGCCCGATCTACTGCCGATGTGCTTACGGCCATCACTGAATTTGTCTGCCAAGCTATCCATAACAATGGTGAAGCTCGTGCCGTGGCCCTTGACATCTCCAAAGCATTCGATAGAGTCTGGCATGCCGGCCTTCTCCGCAAGCTCCAGGGTTATGGTATCACAGGTCGATTGTTTGACCTAATACAATCGTTCCTGTCAAACCGGGATTTGAAGGTTGTTCTTAGTGGATCCATCTCCAGATCCTATCCCGCTAATGCAGGTGTTCCTCAAGGCTCCATCCTAGGCCCTACTCTGTTCCTCATATTTATAAATGACCTTCCTGACGCCATTGACTCCCAAGTCGGCATCTACGCTGACGACACCACTATTTACTCCTGCCTCAAACGCAAATCTACTGAGGCGGAAAAAGCTAACCTGGCAGCCCAAATTGAAAAGGACCTCCAATCAGTTGTGATCTGGGGTGAGAAATGGATGGTTAACTTTAACGCGTCTAAAACAAAACTGCTCTCCATCAACCACCACAAGGTTCCATCCCTGCATCCCATTAGAATGTCTGATGACCATCTTCTCGAGAGCCCCTCCCTGCTCGGTCTCATGCTGTCTGCTGATCTGAGATGGAACAAATACATCGAGTCAGTTGCATCAGCCACCGCAAAGAAAGTTGGTTCTCTGTGCCGAGCCAGGAAATTTTTCTCCCCTGAATCGATCCTTCAAGTCTATAAATCGACCATTCGCCCATGCATGAAGTATTGCTGCCATATATGGTCTGGAGCTCCTGCTGTTTGCCTCGGGGTTCTTGATAAGATCCAGAGACGGATAGGCAATGTGATTGGCCCTGATCTGTCATCTCGTCTGCAGTCGCTCTCTCACAGACGCGATGTTGCCTCGCTCTGCCTTTTTTACAAATACTTCCACGGTAATTGCTCTGAGGAGTTGCGTTCGCTTGTCCCCAGGCCTCGTGAATTTAAACGCCCCACCAGGCTGGGATCCCACTCCCACCCCTACACCGTGGAAACTGTTAGATGTAGACGTCTCTTCTACTCCAATAGCTTCATGTCTCGCACATCCCGCCTATGGAACTCCCTTCCCTACTACTGTTTCCCTGACAAATACAATCTCCAAAGGTTTAAGTGTAGCATCAATCGACATCTCCAGTTGCCTTGATCTATCCGCTTCCCTTCTCCACATCCTTTCTTTTCTCATTCCTATCTGCTCTCGCTCTGGACCTTTTGTGGCCCCCTTGCCTTGATCGATCCACTGTCTTTCTCTTCTTCCTCATCCCCTCCATTGCCACTCCTATCTGCTCTTCCTCCAACCCTTCTTTAACCCCTTGCACGATAGTGGCCTCTGGCCTTGCTTGGGGCGATATGATTAAAAAAAAAAAAAAAAAAGCTAGAATATTTGCCAACTGCCCCACATGGTCAAATGTGGCACAAGGTCAAATTTAACATGGGATATCCGAGCCTATAGTCTCGGACAAAAATTCCCTGTACACTCCATAAAAAAAGGGGGTTAGGTAGCTGTCTACCTCCCCAGACGAGACTCTGCCCTTTGGCATAGCTTCGTCTGGGTTCCTCTCTGCCCAAAGGCACAGAGTTTGACAGTATAGCTGAAAAGATTTCAGCTAGACTCCATATTCTGTTGACTTACAGATACTTATAGGTAGTTACTACCTATAGTGTAGTTACTCATGGGGGTGACAGGTTATTCCATTACATCAGCCTTCTTGGTTCAACATTTTCATTGTAAACAAGGTGAACAGAGATAAGTAAAAAAGAAATTGAAAAAATTGGCAAGATAAGATTAAAGAAAGGGTTTGAAGAAAATTAGATAAAAAGGTATTAAGTGTGAATATGGATTAACAAAGAGGAATATATTTGGTATTGCAAATATAAACAGGAAAGATACAGAATACTAAGACTATTGGCTAAAGTCATGAAAGCAACCTAATTACTATCTTTCAGTCAACATCACAGAGAAATTTGTCAGCTGGGTGAAGAAGTACATGAAAAGTGATTTCTCAACAGTAATTTTAAGTGATGAATGTAGATAGTGAATGGATTTTATGGCTGGACTAGAAGTTTTTTTTTAATGGAAATAGTCAACGAACATATTTTAAGACAATGCGAGTAGCTGGAGTAATGTTTTGTACTCATATTGTGGGTAGTAAAATTATAAGGACTTTCGAAGTTAATGATGATGTCAAGATCAATGCAGCGAATTATTCTAAGTTCTTAGACAATATATATTTTTGACTGTTATAGGTCACAATCAAGAAGCTTTAATCAAAAGTTTATATTCATACTTATATTTATACTATGCCCCATTGCATTCTGCAAAGCTGAAAGTTGCCTTGTTTGCTAAAAAGAAAGGTAACAAAGATTCAAAATTAATGGAATGGTCCTTAGCCTCTCGAGGTATTCATTGAATATAAAAATTGTGACCTATCGTTAGAGATGCATATGAGAATGGAAAATAATATTTAAGCTAAGATCAGCAAGGACCAATAAAATCAGCTGCAAGATTATGTCAAAATGGTTGAAAATCAGTGATAAGAGTTATAGTATGTCAAGGAACCTAAATTGATTTGTAAAATAATAAAACAACTTATTTAGGTATCTGGGGTATTGTACTAACCAGATAGCTTTCTTTGCCCTTTATTTCAGTTTTTTCCATCATAAACCCAGATATCTCCAAAAGATGTTAACCAGTGTTTTTAATAAGGATATGGAACTTGAAACTCACAGTGTGTACTACTCAAATGCACATTTTCTTTTTCTTTTTCTAATCAACTTAGGATTTTAACCAGGATTCAGGTTGTTTAATCTCTGAACAAGAATTAGTATTCAAGTTGTCTATTTCTTCGGATTGAGTCTAACAAAATATAAAAGTTGGTAGAATCTTTGAGTACAATAACATATTTCTTTAGTCACCCCCTTTTTTTGTTTAAACTTACGTATTTTTTTATTTTTTAACTTGCTTAAGAAGACATACTAACATCAATTCAGATTTAGTCAATGTTGAGTAGATATATATAAACAAATCATGCATATCATGAAAATTTCACTGAAAACATTGACTTGCATAATAAAATCTGATAGTGGTTGTATTTTTTTGTAATTTTGAAGAGTAGAGAAGTTATAGTCAAACTTCACCTCCAGCAGATACCTGACAAATATAATGTGTTAATATGTATATTTTGTCACTTATCAAATTTTAATTTCATGAATAACTGTTTCTTTTAATTTTTCTTTACATTTTTATCTTTATTTTAAGAGTTGCTTCATATCCACTGACATCAATTGTGGAGCGGCTTCAGATTTAGTCAAATTTTGAGTATGGTTGCTTATTAAAAATATGTTTTATTTCATGTTTGGTGTTGTCTAAAATCAGATCTAAAATCTAGTCATAATTCCAAGAATAATTTAAACTAACTTCCTCATTTTTTCATATTTCACTTATATTTCCACTGGTATACACCATCAAAACATTGTGATCAAGACAACAAAGATGAGGATGCAAATCAAATTAATACCTGATATAAAATAGGAGGGAGAAGAATAGGCCCTCAATAAGTTTTCTTAATAAAACCATTGGAACCAACAAAAAAATCATGGGAAAAGAAGGCACAATGAATATATATATATATATATATATATATATATATATATATATATATATATATGATAAAAAATGAGAAGGCAAATATGCCTTATAATTTTTTATTATTTATATTGAATTTTCTGCAAAATTCATTATTTACATTGAATTTTTCAGATGACAAATTGTTATTATTATTAATATTATATTATTAAAGTGATAATATATTCATTAATTTTATTCAGTTAACGCATTTTTTGCCATCACTGTGGTCACCACTCCCCTCCATCTCACAATCGTGGTTCATGGTGACAATCAAGGCAAGATAGTGCAATGGCTTACTGTTTCTTTTTGCACCTGGGACATTACGGTTACACTGTCTCTCCTCTCAGAATTTAAGAGGCAAGACCTACAAGGCAGCAGGTGGTTTGAATGCAGCATTTCCTTCTCCTAGACTGGTTGTCACCCAAGGATATAGGACGCAGTCTTTCCTGCTATTTTACCCATATTTTCTCTTTTTATTTGAGTAATAAAAGAGAGAAGTGAAATGATGTTGTCAGATCCATGATTCTTTTTAATTTCAGTTCTTTTTATTATTATTATTGCAGATTTTTTTCCACAGTAGGTTGCCATTTCTTTCTGCGGTAGACCAGTTGCCATCCAAGGCTATAGGACCTGGTCTGTCCTGCTATTTACCCGTAGCTGGGGGGAGAATAGGATTCATACCTCTTCCAAGGTATTAGCAGGTAAGTGAATGTAATGGATTCGTCTGGAATTCAAACTCGGCTCTTCAATTCCTCAATCCGAGCCGCTGTCCATTACTCCACCACAGTTTGAATTCAGAGTTTTCCTTCTCCTGAAGCAGTTGTCACCAAAGGCTATACAATCCCACCTGTCCTACTATGGAGAAGAGATGTATTCCTACCTTTCCCAAAGCTATTAGCAGATAAGTGAATGCATTGAACTTGAATTTAAACTTGGCTCTCTGATTTCTCAATCTCAGCTGCTAATCCACTATATGCTTCCATATTATTAATATCATATTACCTACACTATTTACGTACTGCTGTCCTCATCTTTGTTGCCATATTCACAACATATTGGCAGTTGTATGTTCCGACATTCTTCAGGTGACTGCAATTTTGGACTGAACCTTTTATTTTCATCCACTGGGGTAGATTGTTCTTCAAAGACACATGGCCCAGTAAATAAAAGTGTTGGTTGAATCCAGTGACTTGACTCAAAGAGTTGCAAGTTCAATACATGGCTACAGCAGAGGTGAAGAAAAACTTGGAGAATTGAGTTAAAGGGTGATAACTGATACCGAGGCATGGCATGTGGAACTAGAACAATCTACTCCCATGGACGTTGTTTTAAATTCTAATCACCTGATGAAGGCCAGAGTGTACAGCTGCTGAAACATTGTGAACTTGGTAACGAAGATGAGGACAACAGTTCGAACCATGTAAATAGTGTTAATAATTACAATACCTCATTTCAGAGACATAGACAGAGCCTGAAGAAGGCCGGAGCATACAATGGCCAAAACATTGTGAATGTGGCAATGAAGATGGGGACAACTATCTGAATAATGTAAATAGTGCAAATAATTACAATACCACATCTCAGAAATATAGACAGAGCCTGAAGAAGGCCCGAGTGTACAATGGACAAAAAGTTGTGAATAAAGTAACGAAGATGAGAACAACAGTCCGAATAATGTAAACAGTGTAAATTATTACAATACCTCATCTCGAAAACATAGACATATTAATATCATATTGTTATATCTGTACTTTACTATTTGTATCAGTGTGCCCGTTTTGTTTTCTTCTCCACTCCCCAATGATTTGTCCGTTGTACCCTCTGGTGTTCTTCTGTTCTCAGTTGTTGTACTTAGTAACCCTCATCAAATTTTGAATTTATTTAATCTATGAAAGGTGGAGCTTCAGATTCAGCTTGAAATTCCGTGAATATTATTGAATACAACAACAGACACGTGAAAAAAATCCAGAGGGCGCAATGGCCAAAACACTGAATAACACAAACAAGATGAACATGCTGGTCTGAAAGACAAGGCATATAAAAGCCCATTGTATCTTATTGTTTGCCAAATTTGATCTATTTCTTTCTTTACTTTTTATAGAATCTATATCATAACTAATTTATCCATACTAAGGAAAAAAATAATGGCAATATTTACATTTTCTGCTGGAGCAATCTAGAGTTTTATAAAAACTTTTAACATCATTAAAATAATGTCCAAAGAAAGCCAACATGAAATAAATAAATTAATAAATAAAAATTAATATCGGATTAACCTAATCTCCCCTACTAACTAATAGGATCTTCCATTGTAACAAAAATAGAGGAGGCACTGTGGAGTAGTGGATAGCGGCTCGGAGGAATCGGAGAGCCGATTTTGAATTGCAGTATAATCTGTTACATTCATTTACATGCTAATACCCTTGGGAAAGGCATGAATCCTCTTCTCTCCCCAAGCTATGGTTAAATAGCAGGACAGACTGGGTTCTATAGGTTTGGATGGCAACTGGTCTAGGAGAAGGACAACTCTGAATTCAAACCCAATTCTTCAGATTGGGGGTTGTGCAGTAGGCTAACAACCTACTCACTTAAAAACTGGCTTGTTACAGAAACCGCAATGATATCTTGCAGCTCTATGTTCCTCAAGGAATTGAAATGGCAGAATATGTATAAAATATTGTAACAGAAATGCAAATCATATTTGCTTCTTGGTCTCAAGTAATTTCACCTGTTGCAATAACAGGATAACTCCTTACGTAAAAGGGGAGATTAAGTTGTGTGATTGATTAATATTTACATGCAAATTATGTTTTTTTCATATTATAGAATAGATGATGCAATATTGTATCAAAAATAGCATATCATAATGTAAGTTTGTATGCACTTAACCTAGAGAATAAAGCAATTTCAAGTTCAAACAAGCAACCACTTTCTGAATAATTTTAAGTAAGTATAAATAAAAAAAATGGAGTGAGTTCATGGGAGATGACTACCAATTAGAGAGCAATTTCCTTTAACCTATCTGCACTCTTTTTAATCAGTCATAGTGGCATAGCAATGACAATATTTTAATAATAATTTATAATTAAAATTTTTGATAATTAACATGTTCAAATAATTATAAACAAGAGTGATTTGATATCAAGGGAGCTAAAGTCATAGTTTCTTCTATATGTCATGTCCCTTCATGATGTGGGTGTTTAGGGGTCTCAACAACTTTGTAACTGTTAGTAAGGTTTGTCTTTTCATTATCCTTCACCGTTTGACTATCCATTTGCATAAGCTCATTGGGTAGGTTACTCACTGTTTCCCTCTTCCCACCTTCCCTTGCCATCGGTATGTCCTGTGAGTGTCAAATTCGCCAAACCTTCTTTCCTCACTATGTATCCTAGAAATTTCAACTGTTTCTTTCTGATTATAATTATAAACGTTTTTTTTTTATTATTTCTGTTTTAATTAAAACTTCTTCATTAGTATTTTAGTGTGTTGGTTAGTTCTATAATTAATATATAAGGTTTCTTATGAGGATATTTTACAATACAATAATGGATGCGAAAAGGTAAATGCACAGAATAATGGAGACCGATTGAATTGCAATGCAAGATATCATTTATTAAACAAAATCGACAAAAAGAAAGTTTAAGTTTTCCTAGAAAATAGATACATGATTGCCTAAAAGTGTATCACATGCTTAGGCGATCATGTATCTTTTGATACATTACTGACGAAGAAGATTTTTTTCCCGCAATAGGTTGCCATTTCTTTCTGTGATAGACCAGTTGCCATCCAAGGCTATAGAACCTGGTCTGTCCTGTTATTTACCTATAGATGGGGGGAGAAGAGGAGGATTCATACCTTTCCCAAGGGTATAAGCACTTAAGTTAATGTAATGTGTCTGAATAGAATTCGAACACGGTTCTACAATTTCTCCATCTGAGCTGCTATCCATTACTCCACTGAGCCTCCAATAAATTGAACACACAACAAAAATTGTTAATGAATGTATTTAAGTGTGACTTGCTTGTATGTCTGTGTGTGAAGCATCCACAACCATTTTTACTTTTATTTGAAAAGTTGGTGGCACACACTTTGAAAGGAAGGAAAACAGGAAGCAAGAGTTACTTATGAGTTCACCTGTTTTTATGCCTTCAGGGCTGCTGCTAGTGATATGTTTATTAAGGTACTAAATTCACTTGCTCTGTGCATAATATTCTCAGAATCCTTCCAGCTTTCCCTGCTGTATCTGAAGGCTGATAAAACATACTAAAAATACAGTGAAAAATAGTGAAAAATACATTAATTAATATTAATAAGCATTTAAATATGAACATGTGATGAAAAGTTGTCAAGTGAACCCAGTCAGCAAATCTAAGAAAATAACATATTTTTTTTCTTTTTAAACTTTTTTATTAGGGTATCTTGGTCAGGCTGAAAACTTTTCAGTATACTCTCAAATAAGAAAACAATGACTTACTATTTGGTCGACCTGAAAAATAATTTTATGTTTTTATCCTTAGGTTTTTCGAAGGGGTTTGTTTTTAGCCTGAATTTTACTGATAGATCTTTGATCAGTTAATAATTCTTTTTCTTGTTTCTCGGGGAATTTTAACAGAAAAAAATTCCACTGTCTAATTGTAAAACAAACAAGGCAGAAAATTGAAAAAAAATCTTTTGTTTGCTTCTTTGCTTAAGGAATTATGTAAAAAAAGATTTTTTTTTCTCAAATCTACAAAACAAAAACACTGAGAACGAGTTTGGAAGATAATAGAAAATAAATACAGAAGCATTAATAAAACAACGGGTTATTCTTTGTTTTATCTGGAGACACATTTTAAAACTTAAGTCAGTAGAAACTAGTTTGGTTTTTGCCCAAATCCAACTGAAAGAACTTATATCAGTAGATTTTTTTACACCCCTCCACCCACTCAGTTTCTTTGATGCTTGAAGAATTTTATCTTAAAAATTCTCAAGACTTATTCTTCAAAGACAAATAATTTTAAAACACAGTACAAAAATATTTGCAGAAACTTTTCTGAAAATGATTCAAATAAACAATAGGAGTAGATCGTCCTGTTCACACTCCTCCACGGTCTTTTGTACAGGAATAGAGATTTATCCCTTGTATCCTGTTTAGGATTGGGTTTCTTATAGCCTTCTAATGACTGCTTCTTTTCTATCCTTCTAATGTCTTTGACTAATTTTTTTTAGTTCAATAGTAGATAAGTTTGCCTATTGTCCAGCTCACTCTCTTACTCAGTCTTTTGAACAGGAGTAGAGGTTTATCCCTTATTTCCTGCTTAGGATTGGGTTTCCAGTTTCTTCTAAAGTCTTTTCATTCTCTTTCACTCTCGGTAGCCTGCTAAGCAACATCAAGCCTGATCATTACATAGATGGGTGACCGATTGGGAATAGTAGAGGTTTATCCTTTGTTTCCCACTTATGATTGGGTTCTCTGTTCCTTCTAAAGTCTTTTCATTCTCTTTCACTCCTAGTAGCTCCTTGCGTCTCGGTAGCATTATCACCTTGCTTGAAGTGAATTGATTAAAAAAAACAAGAAAAAATATTAAAATAATAATCAACCTCTGTTTAGGGTTAATTTGTATTGTCCCCATATACCTCCGTAAACTGTGCTTCTTATACTGTGACCATCTACCTTGAGGGGCTCTTATGCTTTGTACAGGGTGAATATTAGTATCCAGCAATTGTGTTATAAAATAGTTTGTGCTTAGTGCTCTTTTCAAACTGGGGTAGACATATTGTAACATACAATACAATCTGTTTCATGGCATATTTTAATTATATTGTGCGTGGGGGTGTTGTTTAGCTTAGTCTGGACTGTAGAGTATCTGACTGAAATCAAATTTTGGCAAAGAAAGTTTTAATTAAATATATATATATATATTTATATATGGCCTATTTTAATTATATTTTGTAGGGGGGTGTTGTTTAGCTTAATCTGGACTGTAGAGTATCTAACTGGAATCAAATTGTGGCAAAGAAAGTGTTAATGAAATATATATATATATGGCATATTTGAATTATTTTGTGTGTGAGGTGTTGTTTAGCTTAATCTGGATTAGTCTGGACTGTAGAGTATCTGACTGAAATCAAATTGTAGCAAAGAAAATGTTAATTATATATATATATATATATATATATATATATATATATGTGTGTGTGTGTGTGTGTGTGTGTGTGTTAAGAATTTGGCTAAATAGTCCTGATAGTTATATAGTAAAAGACAATTAGAAAAAGAGTTCCTGAGAGTATAAGGTTTCAAAAAAATATAATGATAATGCATTTTGCCTATTTTGGGCTTTATACAAAATGTGATATGCATTGGAATTTCAAGCTGAACCCTTTATTTAGTCCATTGGGGTAGATTGTTCTAGTTCCACATGCCATGCCTTTCCTGGGTGTCTCGGTTTCAGTTAATTCCCTTTAGTAATTCAACTCTCCATGTTTTTGTTCACTTCTGCTGTAGCCAGGTATTGAACTCATACCTCTTTTTGGTCTAGTTACTGGATAACTTCAACCAACACGTTTATCCAAGGGGCCATAAAATGTGGAATGTGGAACTAAAGTAATCTACAACAGTGGACTAAATAAAGGATTCAGTTCAGTTCAAAATTACTAAACCTGAAGAAGGCCATGGCGTACAATGACCAAACCAAAACATGAATCTGACAATAAAGTTGAGAACAACAGTCTGAACAATTTAAATAGCGTAAAACATATATATGGAGATAGTGGAGTAGTGAATAGTGACTCAGATTGAGGAATCAGAGAGCCGAGTTCAAATTCTAGTCAAATTCATTACATTCACTCATGTGTCGATACCCTTGGGAAAGGTATTAATTCTCTTATTCTCCCCCCAGCTATGGGTAAATAGAAGGACAGACTGGGTTCTATAGCCTTGGATGGCAACTGGTCTAGGAGAAGTAAATTCTGAATTCAAAACCTGTGGAGGGTTGTTTGAGGACCTTGTGGCCTATAGTGCACCAGATCTTTGTATTCGGACCTTCAAAAAGTGTGGTTGGTTCTGCACAAACCTTCACCACTATAATCAAATCATTTGTGCTGGTGTCTGGGCTCTCAGTTCGTAGGAACTGAGCTGCTTGACCCTCATACATCGAAAATGATGTAAAAGTCCACCATATATATATATATATATATATATATATATATATATATATATATATGCGTAATTAAGAAAGCGGAGACTTCAGAAAACCATGGTAATATTTTATTTCACGGAATTGAGATTTCGACTTCACTTCATCAGGCTAACAAATTTTATCATAATATATATATATATATATATATATATATATATATATATATATATATCAATATATAACTTCCGTTAACAGATTTAATGTGTCAATGTCTGGATTTCCTCTAAAAATTTAAATTTGCAAAAATAGAAATGTTACATCTAACTCAATCATGTCTCTCTACCCCCTTCACTCCCTCACTTCATTAATTTACTTATTACTGCCCGTCATAAATGTGTAAATTTCTTTTCATTTTTCGTTTCAACCTTTGTAAGTAAAATCTGATGATCCGCTGTCCTTTAAAAGGGCTGTGGTGAAATAATTTATTATATGGAACCATAAAGTGGTCTGTTTTTATTTAAATTATTAGCTCTGATTTACATTGAGCTCTCTGGATTTTATCCTCCTTGGGTCTACCCATACGGATTACCTAGTTTTTTGTAAACTAACTATATATATATATATATGTATATACACATACAGGGTGTCCATAAAGTTCATATGCACTTTAAAAAATTTATAACTTTATTTGTATTTGCGATAGAAATAATCTGTAAAAAGTGTTATAAGTTTAATGTACCTAGTTTTAAGTATAGCTAAAATAACTAATGTGATTTCAGGCATTATTGTAAATCAGTTGGCAAATGTTTTCCGTGAACTGCAAAATCGTATTACCCTTTGTATTGCTAATGATGGAGGACATGTGGAAACTTAAATAAAATTTCCATGAAACCTTAACAAATATAGATTTATTTCTTTCTAATCCCTTTTACAAATTATTTCTATCGCAAATACAAATAAAGTCATAAATTTGAACATGGAGTTTACTGTTCTAGTTCCACGTGCCATGTTTAATGGATGTCAGTTATCAGTTATCTCCTGTTAATTTCCCTCTGAAAGTTCTCCACTGCCTTAGCTGGGTATTGAACTCACACTCTTTGGGTCCTGTCACTGGATCTAACCAACATGGCACGTGAAACTAGAAGAGTCTAGCCCAGTAAGCGAAATAAAGAGTTCAGTTCGACATTCCAACCACCTGAAGTAGGCCGGAGTGTACAATGGCTGAAACATTGTAATAAATATGGTGACGAAGATGAGGACAATATTTCAAATAATGTAAATAATGAACTAGATGAAAATATACCTAAACCTGAACAGCAAAACCGGAACAATCTACCACTGTAGATTAAATAAAGGTTTGATTTCAAAATTTCCTGAAGGTTATATGGATTGACAATTGAAAGATGGAGAGCACGACATGCAAGACATTGTGATAACAACAACAAAGATTTGGACAATAGTCTTTGTGTATATAAAGCAAATAATAATAACTCCTTATCTTTGATTTCAGATGTAAACTATGTTGCTTTCATCTTGACAAGTTCTGCATTGTAATATATTGCTTTTGCACAAAGAGGTCTGTCATTAACTCTTAATGTTTTCAGCTTTGCCATTATACGAAAAAAAACTTTGAAATGTCTCCTTGCCTTCTCATAAACTACATCCGCGTCCTGGTTAAGACGATAAACTATGTCTGACAGCAAGGCCTCTGATCAGGAGGTTTTGAGGAGCGTGGAATCACCTCTTAATTGTTGGTGCTCCCAGGTCCACCCTGACCTGGGTTGGTAGCACCTGTTAGGTCCCACGCATGGGCAAATAGTTAACCCCCAACCCGGGGTCAAAACACTATGAAAGTGTAAAAACAGGTTTTAATACCAGCAATACATTTTTGAAAAAAAAAAATTTACCAGCAATACATTTTTGGAGAACATGTTACCAACAATAAAAATCTTGTCAGCATTAAATAACCCGTTGAGGTTGATATGCTGTAAAACAAACCAAACCAAACCAGACCTGCCTGCTTTCTCTCACATCCCCATATGCGGTCATGTCACACTGCATTGGGCTTTTTATGATATGCATATGACGCAGTTGGTAGTTCAGGGTTTTCAGCATAATGACCATTTAGCTGATTAAATGGCAGAATACCTAAAGTTTTAGTTGGTGCCATTAACATTAGGAAAAAAAGTCATATTTTAATCATTATGAATTTTTAACTTCAGTTTCTTTCATCAAAATCCTTTTGTTTTTATATTTTATTTTATTTTTTATTTTATCAACCAAATTGTTATTCTGTGATAATTAAGCAAGCAGTGCATGATAAAAAAATTATAAAAGAACGTTGGTTTCAACCTCTAGGAATGACTGCTAAGAACAATCCCCTCCCCCAAATATTTAGACAAATCTCACAGATGCATGCTGGGATTTCTTCCTTTGCCTAGTTTTGACTTGCATATATAGTGTTTATTTAGTATTATTTGGGCCTGTTATTTTTTTTATCATTTATTAACAACTTTATCAACTACACTTAACCATGGCCAATTATTCTACAAAGTATAAACCACTATAAAGATTTAAACTCACATCTCTTACATTTAGAAGCCCCTATCTCTCTCTCTCTCTCCCTCTCTCTGTAGCAGCACCTTACCAATTAGGCTACCAAGATCAAATGTTCAGAGTCACTGAAATTTACTAATATCTTCTTTTATGTGCTGTGCTCTGCTCTGCTCAGGTTCATAGTTTTCCACAGCTTCCCATCCTTTGGTGCTTTAAGCAATGTTTGTTCTGCTTACCATCCCTCCTCGTCCCTGTTCTGCTAACCATTTAAATAAACTTATGTTGCTTATTCACTTTTATTCACTATTCATTTCTCTCTGCTACTGCTGCCTTCATTATACCCTGTGAATGTTAACTTCTCCAAGCTCTTCTCTCTCATGTGTCCCAGAAATTTCAACAGTCTCTTTTTTAATTGTAAGTACAAGAAACTTTTCAGTCCTATTGTTCTTAAAACTTCCTTACTATTCTTGTTGACAGTATTCCTATTCTTCTGTCATCCTGGGCATGACAATAAACTACATCCAGCTGCAAGGCCTCTGATTGGGAGAATGGGGGTTTAGAGGAGTGTGGAACCACCTCTTAATTGCTTTTGTTCCAAGATCCACCCTGACTTGGGGTGGTAGCACCTTGTAGGGGTTCCAGCTATGGGCGAATAGTTAACTCCCAAACTGGGATTAAAACAGTATAAAAATAGATTTTTATAGTAGAAATACCAGCAATAAATTTTGGAAAAAAATTTACCAGCAATACAGTTGGATCTCAACAAAAATCCTCTTTACAAAAACCTGATCTACAAACTGATTATCTTACAAAGAATACATATTCTATTCATATGAACCTATCGTAAACATTTTGTTGGTATTAAATAACCCATTGAGGTTGATGTACCATAAAAGAAAATAAATTGAACCTATTCTTCTGTATAACCACATCTCTGTCACTTTATTTCTTTAAAATTTTCTTTCTTTACAGGATTTGCACTTGGTGGAATAATTCTTCCCACTTTGATGTATACTTTTTTCATAGCAGACCTAAAGTTCTTTAAATAAAACCTCATCATTGGTGTTCGTTTTTATAACTATTTTTTCTTTTACCTCCAGTTTATTTATCCTAAGCAAATAGGTTGTGCAGCCTTGTGGAGAAGGACTCATTTTCTACCCTACCAACACTTTCCCACACACACACAAGCACAAGGCTATCTCTACTTTATCACTATTTCCATGGCAAACGTACAGACATGCTCCAATCTGTAGTTCCACCAGTTTAGACCTTTACAGCTAGGTCCTGCCATACTATATACACAGGATCAAATCACCCTCATTCTCTTTATATTCCATATGTAAGAAAGAAGATCCACTAAGCATCTTCCCAAGACCTGCTACTTTGTAAGACAAACACCTGTGTGGATGCTTCCCCAAACACTACAATCTTCAAGTCTAGGTTAAATAGTTATCTATCCTCCATATCCTCATATGCTTTACTTTCTAATTCCTCCTTATTATATATATATATATATATATATATATATATATATATATATAAAATCAACTATGAACATGGACAAAATATTTTGACCGTGTTTTGAAAATGAAAACATTATATAAATACATACACACAACAAACTATTTCTTGTTAACAGTTAATATATTTCAACCTTGAAAATGGCTAAATGTATAGCCAAAATCACTCAGATAAAAAGAACATTTGAACAGTTTTTATATAATCTATCATCTGAAAAAGAAATTGTTAGATCACATGAGAAATTGTCTAAACTAAATCAAAGCACACTGTCTGTCTTATTCTACATGAAAGAAGGATTGCTGCCTAAATACACAAATACATACATACACACACAAATACATACATACACACACACATATATATATATATATATATATATATATATATATATATATATATACCTAACTTAATAATGCTCAGCATTGAGTGGCTCTTGGGAATTTTATTGGGTGAACATTACTAAAAAAATTAAATTGAACAGTTTACAAATTTCTAAAGTGAAGCATTGTCAGTATTCCTTTTGTCTAGTTGTTCTAATATCTTAATTTTGATTACTTTTTATTACAATTCTTATGACATCATTTTATGACATTTAAGTGAACAGTGTAGATCAGAAATAAAGTATATATGTCTACAGAGATTTTGAAGCATGTGATTCTTGCTAGGAAATACAAGATGGTATGATTCAAATTTAATAACAGTTTTCTGATATACTGGGTATAACAGCAAAATTGTCCAATAGTTACATTAAGCTTTG
>OZ038504.1:59846591-59884091 GCA_964036315.1 Acanthosepion esculentum
TCTACCATCTCAATCAGCTTTCTCCCTCTCTCGCTCTAACCCCACCCGACCCCAGTAGGTTTTTCATCTTTCTCTGCATTTACGAATTCATTAGACTGAACAAACACCTGCCGGGGGGGAAAAAAAAACAATTTTTTTTTTTCTAATCTGTTTTTATTTGCTGCTCAAGTAAAACTTTTCAAGAAAAATGTTTTCATAGAATTTTTAAATAAATAGAGAGAAAAAAAAATTGATGGAAGAAATTTCCTAAATAAATACATAAACTTTGGAATTGGGGGGGGGGGTGTTAAAAAGATGTTTTTAAAAAGAATTTACTATTCGCCGATCAGAGTTCACTGGAAAGGCAGATAACATTTTCTCACTCACTGCTCAATAAATATGGCTTTGTATCAGCATCCACTCAAGAATTTGAAATGCTGTAAATTTATACACACACACACACACAGTGTCTAACACTTTTCACAAAGCTCACCGATACTCGGATTTTGGGCATAACTGCCACTCCATGCATAAATAAATTCACTTTTGACAAGTATTCTGAAGCTATGTAAATAATTCTTTTTAAATGTCCAGATAAAAAATGGGAGATCCATTTTTATATATTAATAACATTCAGATGACAGATTTCCAGGGCCACTGTTGCTCAGATTGGAAAGGTATATATTAAATAAATGGTAAATTCTGTCTCCCCCTCCATATGTCTGAAACCCATCTATTTCAGACCACACTCCGTCTGTATAGACATTATATCTTTTTGGAATCAGGATGATCCCCAGATTGAAAATCTGCCCCTGGTATGTGCTTGAACATCCAGCATTGGGATTTGTGTCCTGATTAGGAAGGAACAGTTAAAAATTCAAATTTTAAAATAACTGAAAAAAATTAGTGATTTTAAAAGTTTTTAATTTATATTGAATTTAAAGTAGCACAAAACTTTGTGAATTTAAAAAAAAATATATATCTTTTACATTCAGTTTAAAATATCTCTAAAACTTTGTGAATTGAGGAAATCAATTTTATTTCTTCAAAATGCTAAGGAATCACAGCTAAAGATGAAATTTATATTTTGACGTGAGGTTTTGAAATTTGTAGAGAAACTATATGGTGTTCATTAGTCCAAGTATTTCTACAAGATGATCATGGAAGAAGATCGAAAGTACTAAAAATTCAAAAAGAAATCAGAAAATATAACTCCGGGTATAAAAATAAAATTCTAGTGAGAGTATATGTGTGGGAGTGGGAAACAAGTGTGAGAAGGAGATGTCTGAAAGTTCTAGAGAGAGGGGTAACAGAAGAAAGAAGAACGGAAGGCCTAAAGGTGAAGGTGGGTAATACAATTTTAACAGAGAGAACTTAACTCAGTTGAAGTTCTACAGTGTTTGTGATTTGACGAACACAATATTCAGCATGAATTGGAATTTTGGTCCAAATCAGAGTTTCAGCCCAAATTGGTCGTGTAGCAGGAATTGGAATTTTGGTCCAAATCAGAGTTTCAGCCCAAATTGGTCCTGTAGCAGGAATTGGAATTTTGGTCCAAATCAGAGTTTCAGCCCAAGTTGGTCCTGTAGCAGGAATTGGGATTTACAGCCTGAATCAGAGTTAAACTGAGGTTTTCAACTTCGATGGAAATGAATTGAGGAATTTAATGTTTTTTCTTCAAAATTATCATTGTTTTGTTTTTTTTCTAAGCTGGAGTAGAGGTCCCTTTAGTTTTGTGCTGGAGGGCCAATTAACCCTCCACAGCTTAAAAAGTTACACAGAGTGCAGTTTTTAAGCTAGTATTAAGTAAAATAATCAGATAGTAACAAATTGAATGTTCTGACCCCTAATTAGTACAGGAGCTTGATAGTGGGGTCATGCAGTATAACAAAGAGGATAAACTATCCAGTGGCACCTGACAATCGTCTCATCTTTTTTTCTACTTCTTCTATTTGACATATTCCTTCAGGGCATGGACGATCACAGCTCTCCAAAATTTATCCTTTGTAACTCTTAGTATATTTAGTCTTTTTGCTATCTCTCCTAAACCTTGTTCTGCAACCCACTTACACAAGCTTCTTAAGTAGGTTGTGTGCTATTTTTCTCTGTTCCTCTTTCTTTCAATATTTCCGATGTTTTAAATTCTCTAAACCCACTTTCCTCATTATATGCTAGAGAAATTTCAACTTTTTCTTTCTGATGTTAAGTCAAATGTTCTTTTTGTTTCCATTTTCTCTAAAACTTCATCGTTGCTCAATCCATGGTATTCTCAGCATCCTTCTGCAGAACCACATTTCTGTTACTTCAAGTCTCTTCTTCATCTGTCAGGAGACTGTCCATCATTCATTACCACATAGGAGGACTGATATTAGATAACAGTTCAGTTCAACAAAATTTTCCTGTTTCTCTCCTAATTGTTCTAACAACCATTTACACAGTTAAAAAATAGTTAAGCAGACTATTATTTTTTTAGAGGAAGTGTATCTCTGCACAGACTTCCTGAGGTTGACCTTAGAGATCAGATACAAGACAAAATAAGGAAGTCGATTTTGATTAGCTGAGCCAGCATGGGAATGATAGAAAGGTTTTGTGTGATCTCTTTTGTGTCTGAAATGGCTTCCCAGTGAGGAAGCAACCCCACTGGATAGTTAGAAAATGTAGACGTTGACATTATTAGTAAATAGTTAAGTTAAAATTCCTTGTGTTGAAGATCTTTTATCTCTTGAACCAAAACAATTAGCGATCACTGGCCGTGAGAGACTGAACCAAAAGACAACTTAGCAACCCCCGATGGAGGGTGATGAGTATACAACACAAGCTTGTTTAATAGTTACAAAATGTGCTTATTTTTTTTTTAGCTTCTTGGCAATGCCTATTAATAAATATTTACTATTGTAGTGTAATAGTAATGGTGGAATATTCAGCATTTATTGACCAATAAGAATATTGAAATTTTTGCCACAATGCTGTATGTTACAGAATAAATCATCAGTATATTGAATTTTAAAAGATTTTATTTACACGATGGGGGTTAACTGAAAATTTCATAGGCTGACCAAGATATAAATGTAAGTAGACACACCATTTGGTACACTGAAAGATATGCAAGTGTACCAGACTACAATAGCTGATTCTTGCATTTATATGCAGACGAATGTCTTCATCTTTGTTGTTGGTAACACAACATTTTGGACATTGTACCTTCCGACCTTCATCAGGCGTATGTCAATCCAGGTAACTTACAGGGGATTCCAGACTGAACATTTTATTTAATCTAGACTATTCTCATTCCACTACCCATGTTTAGGGATATCTTGTCTAGTTCTTATTCTTAATTCTTCTGAGTTATTGCTTACCCTGTATCCACTGCACCCAAGTACACATCACCCGAATCAGGGATTGAACTCACAATTATTATTACACCACATTCATGAACCAATGATTTAATACACAAGACTATTGTCCTGGGATAATAACCTCGTGGATTAAATCGTTGGTTCATGAATTTGGTTTTATTGTCCCAGGAAGGCACAACAGCCAAAATCCATTCAAAAATTCTCAAATCCAGTAATTGTTATTGCTCTTTCTGGTAGTGACAATAGCTTCTTTGTGATTACATTAGCATTTTTTTTTTTCCTTTTTTAATGACTAGCAACACTTATTAAAGGTAATACGTCCAAGTTATTTTGTTTAAAATTGACATTAGTTATTTGGAGGAAATAACCTTTGATACCTTAAATATGTGACAACATAGTCCACAAGTCCATCATTCACTGCACATGTGATGACACCTAAGGTTGGCTGTGTCTGCATATACACCCGACTCACTATGTTCACAGGTTTGTCTCCTTAGCCATGATCGAATTCACAAAGAGTAACAACAAATGCTTTTCAAGACTCTCTGGTTAGGAAATAGCAACAATATGATTTTTCACAAAACTGTCAATCTTTCCCTTCAGCTTCGATGGTTAACTGCTATCTCCCTAACTGCTCGCTGGTTCTTTCTTCACTGGCTGCTGGTCATCTACTCATTCACAGACTTCCTGCCTCTCTCTGTTTATATGGATACTGGCTGGGGTCTGACCACACCTATCCATCCCTTTGAACAAGAAACCACCTATTCGGCTTTTTGGGTGGTCAGCTACTCCAAAGGACTCTACTTTTATGATTATCTAAAATCATTGACAAAATTTTATGTTTGCCAATTCAAAGGTGGTCTGGATACAAGAATCCTAAAAACTCCAGCAATTAAGTTGACTCAAAGATGGACTGGTGACAAAATCCATAAGAAAGTCAGCAAAATTTGAATTTTAAAAAATGACACCTACTGTATATATTTTAAAATACATTATCAAAAATATTTTCATGGCAACTGCTCTGACGAGTTTTTTTCCTCGGTGCAATGACTACAAGAATTTAAGCATGCTACTAGATTGGCATCTAGGTTCCACCCTTTTACTGTTGAAATAGTTAAATGTAAATGCCATTTCTACTCCAACAGTTTCTTTTCTCGCACTTCCCACCTGTGAAACTATTTCATTTACTTGCTTCCCTGATAATTACAATCTTCAAAAATTTAAATACAACGTCAATCACCATCTTCTATCTTCTTGAATCCCATTCATCTTTTATCCTTTCTTAAATCCCCACTATACACAGTCTTTTCTCTCACTTTCTGTAATCCCCTGTGTACTAGTGGTATCCCCACCTTGCTTAGGGTGAAATGATAAAAACAACATTGATTCCTTCATTCGTTTTCTACAGCTTATCAACACTTTGCAGTTTATTTAAAGCCAGAAAATACTTTTAGATTGTAAGAATTTTTTCTGATAATAATGGCTTTTTGATACAAGTTTTGGAAGAATTGTTAACATTGTTCAGGCACTCCATGATATGAGGTGTCAAAATTCAAGAAGCCATGAATAAAATAGATCTTTCAAAGAAATTTCATTATCTACAATCTTCCCTATTCTGTCAGAACATGGGGCGATTATGGCTCTCCACATCTTCCTGTTCTTTGTTACTCTTAGTAAGGTTTATCTTTCTGCTATCTCTCTTTATTCCTGTTCTGCCAACCAATTAAACAATCTTGTTACGTGGGTCATTTGTTGCATTCCTCTGTCTCTCTTGTTTATTGGTATGAACTGAGAGTGTCAAATTCTCCAATCCCACTTTTCTCATTATGTGCCCTAGAAATTTCAATTGTTTCCTTCTGGTTCTCAGTATAAATCTAAAATATCTGTTTCATTTTTGATAAGCTTCTCTAGCTTTCAATGCCATTAGGATATAACATTTTAGTATTCTTTGTTTGTTTCAAACAAAATTTTCTCATTTCTTAATATTTTGCTTAGCTTTTAAAAGGTATCTTTCACTATCAATGTGCCTTCGGATTTCAGTGTTGCATTTTCCATCCTATGTTAAAACACTTCCTCAATATTTAAATTTTTGTACTTTCTTTATTTTGGTATCTCCAATTGGGGGATCTTTTAGTGAAGATGTGCCAACAGTATTTTTAATTGGTTGTATGCTTGTGTCCGATATATCTATGTTAACGGGATGAATCATGCAGAGGGTGTGCTTAGGAAAACCATTTAAGCAAATAAACTCATAATCTGGGTGGGGGGTGTACCAAGTATGGTTGGTGACTGGTGACAGTTTGGTTCAGAAATTTCAGTAAGTACCTGAGTACTATAATGGTGGTACGAAATAAAGTTTCATATATTTTGGCTAAGAATTCATGTACCAATTTCCTGGTACCCATTTAATTTTCAGAATTTTGCTCAATTTCTAGGATCAAAGGAATCACTTCAAATGTACCTGACATGATGCTGGAATTTCAGTGGGTGAGGATTTCAACGTTTCACAAACATTCAAAGGATGCTTTCATATATATAATTTTCTTTATGGTTTGTAAGAGCTGGAGAAAATGCTGTACTTGTATTTCAAATAGATTGATTTCAAATGTGTCAGCTTTTGGTTTGGTTTTACAGTATATCAACCTCAATGGGTTATTTAAAATTCGAGAAGATTTTTATTGTTGGTAATATTTTTTTTTCAAAAATGTATTGTTGGTAATATTTTCTCCAAAAATGTATTGCAGGGAAAAAAAATTTTTTTCAATAATGAAATTGCTGGTATTTTTTTTCAAAAATGTATTGCTGGTATTAAAACCTATTTTTATACTTTCATAATGTTTTGACCCCTTTTATAGGGGATAACTATTTGTCCCCCCAAAAAATTTGGATACTGTACAGTACTAGATTGGTAGCAAGGTCCCATCATTTTACACTTGAAATGCCTAGATGTAACCGTAAGTTCTATGCTAATAGTTTCTTTTCTCACACTTCTCACTTGTGGAACTCGAAATATCTGTTATTGTATTCTTCTTGCTCCTTAATAATGTTTCCTTTTTCTTTATATTCTTTCACACTCAGTACAATCCCACCCCACTCAACTGCATCTCAATGGTTTTGTTGCCTTGCTTGGGGTGAAATGATTAAGAAAAGTGCGAAATCCATTAGAACAAAAGAAACCTCCTTCTCAAGAAGATTAATTTTATCAGCAGGGATCCACCAAAGCCGGAAGAAGAATTAAGGGGTCATTAAGTACTTCCAACATAACAATTATCCATCCCAATTTGATTTCAGTGATAAGCAAATAACATTGAGAATCATTTCGCCCGGGCAAAGCAATAAAAGTCACAAGGATGCAAGGCGGGGGACGGGGGAGTAATGGGAATGAAAGAGACACAGATGACAGTAAAGGAACAGGATTCAAGGAGACAATTGACATTGCATTTAAATTTTTGAAGATGGTAATTGCTGGGAAAGAGATTAGCAGGAAGAGAGTTTCACAAGTGAGAAATGTAAAAGAAGAAACCGTCAGCATAGAACTTACAGATACAGCTAGCAATGTCAAGTATAGTAGTAGCGACAGAGCAGCGAGAGGCTTGCCGCATCTCACCTGTGAGGGAGAGGTTGGAGGGTGGAAAATAATTCATCACCCGGAAGAAATCAGGGATGCTTATCTATTCATTTTCTTGCGAAAAATAGTGGAATGGTTACTCGTCCCTTTCCCCGTGATTTTAAATTGATCTTCACCTAAATTGGCTGCTATTCAATACTAGTGAGTCTAGTCTACCCTGCTATTTACCTCATAGTTGGAAGACAAAGAAACAGATCCTTGTCTTTTGCTTTTTAGTGCGAAAGTGAACGCAACAGATATTGACCAGAATTTGAACTTTCCTCGCCGATTCCACTTAGCTTGCTGTGTGGATAGTACAAGGGATAGGGGCATGGAATGAGAAATCAGAGAAAAGTATGAATTCATCCCCCTCCTCTATCTATGGGTTAAATAGTAGTATTTCTATCTGGAAAAAATAATTGTTAATCCACCTCTCCACCAAAAATTGCTAATGCAACATGCACTCAAAAAACGAATAAAGGACTATTCTTAAAATCCAAATCATGTTTCAGCCTTAAAAAAAACTCACAAAGGGGTTGATAAGTCATAAAAAACAAATCGTTTAATCAATTCTTTGAGCGTTAGAAAATCACTACACAACTTGCGTTTCCACATCATTTACGAGATAAAATTGACAAAAAAATTTATTTATTACTTTTCATGCATTTGTGGAACAGTATGTAATGTGTTGGGATAGGAAACCACTTGTCTTCTTAAATTCAGTTTCTAAAAACACTAGATGTAACCAAAGGTCAAATGGGAAATTTAATACTTCAAATCATATTTGGAAGGACAAGAGTGCACAGTACAAAATACTCTCTGTGTGAAAAGGTTCGGTTAATTAGGCATCATTACTGGGTGGGGGGGGGGGGGGTCATGGAGTCTTTTATTTGATCAAGAAACTGTTTGGCAAAAAAAAAAAAAAAAAAAAAAATCCCTATATTCTCTTTGGTATGATTTTGGAATCATCCAATTACTTGGTCTACCTGATGCTATAAAAATAGACTAGTCCGATAGGTATATGAATGAACAACTGTCATCGTTACGTTTTTTCTTTTGAAAGATTTCTTTCGTTCAAACGGATTACACTTGACGGGGATTCAAGACTGGGCGGTGGAAACCTTGTGTTAATAACAGCAACACTGCAGATTCGATTGTAGGAAGAATGGTAGGTAAATATTTAGGTGGAGTTGAAAAAGAGGCACTGTAACCGGAAATAATCAGTTTTTCTTTTTTTATATTAAATTAAGTAAAAATAGTATTTTTCTTATTTTATAAAAGTTACTGGGGGGTGCTTTGTAAAAGGACCCACCCCCACTGAAGCCAAACCGAAATTCGTAATAATCAGGAATGCGTAATCGATAATAGTATTTGCAAAAAAAAATTCTCCGAAACAATTTTTTTTATTTAACCCCTTTCTCTGCGCGTATAAAGGTTTTTACCGAAACTGTCTTTTTTAGACAAGGCAGAATAAACCCGCCCAAAAACCAGCTAGAGACGTGTTTATACCTGGATCTTGATTCTGTTTATGCCCTTCTGAGCTCGAAACGAGTACAATTTCTTCGTCTTCCTGAAGCAGTCAAGAAAATCTTCTTCCATTTTACGGATATGGAATACTTGTATCTTAACAGGTAAAAAAAAATCGTCTGAAAAATGAAACACTTTTCCCAGAATAATTGGCGGGAAAAGTTATTTTGGCTTCCATTATGGTGGAGGGTCGGGTTACAATGAATTTCCTTAGCAAACTGGACCCCCTATTTACAAGATTTAATTGAAAAAAATTGCGCTTAATATCTTTAGTAATATGGGGGGGGGTATTATTTCTGGTCGTAGTGCCTACTGTACAATCCTAAGAATATTTGTTTCAACTTCCTTGATTAATTGAAACACAACTCTTCTACTCCAAAAGAATTTAAAAAGTAAGAATGCTAAACGTAAATAATTTAAATCTGTGGCTATTAACTGGGAAATAGGAGATATGATTATCTGCCCTTGGCAGTTTAAGGTTAGCCAATCAACTTACACTCTGATTGGCGCGCTTTTTTACCTCTTTTTGAAGAACACTTACTTCTGGTAAAACCTACAAAATGAACACTCGCAGAACCAGCCAGCTCTACACCGCATATCACCACAGAGTCCGTAGATTGCGTAAACACCGTCTCTTCTTCAGCAGATAAGTTTGGTTGCAGACATCATTAAGTTTGCAAGGACGTATTTGTAATATTATTTAATACAGCTTGTATAAATCAGAGGCTAGTCGCGTTCTATTCTTTATTTATTACAACGTCTGCATCCGCCACGCGGAAATCTTATGAGGCCCACTTCAATTCCTCATATGGCGAAAAACAGCCATGCCAAGGTCGCCACGCCAGACCATCGGTTTCGATGATCTGGCCCGAGTTTCGGCTTCCTGGATTTGAGCTTGCAAGTTTTTGCTCTATACAGATAAGGTATTTATTTCCAAATGTTTATGTTACTAGTTCCGGTGATACAAAGAGAAACAAGTTTTTTTTTAATCAAAATTTAGAATGTTCGAAAAAGAAGGAAAAATTTTAAAAAATAATTAAAAAATACTTTGATCTTTCCTCTCAATAATAACATAAGTATTTAGACGCTAAAATTTTGTTTTCGTGTAGTTTGGCGTATTTATCATGCTATGCCATTTTTTTTGCGATTTCGTGGAATGACCTATGTTTAACTAGGCGATGTATGCTCATTGGTCCCTTTTATTTCTGTCTACAGTTTCTTGAGTTTAATTTCACCCTCTTCTTCTCCACCCCCGTTAGTTGACCAGTAATATCAGTTTTCTGTTTAGATGCGGGATACCTTTCGTTTTTCAAGTGTGTTTTTCGTATTTGTTGTGTCTGAATGAGTGTGTATTTGTGTGTGGTTGGTCGAATGATTGGTTTTAATTTATCCATGTACAGCACTAATTTCGTCCGGTTATTTCTGACACAATTAAGGATTCTATGTGGGGTATTATTAATGTGGTGATAATCACCACCATCACATACATACATAGAGATCGTACGACAAGCATTCATTGGCCAATCTCCTCAAAACTAGCTCGCTGATTGGTCAATTCGGAACAATCAAATCGCCTGCACGCGAGGAATGAAATTTCCCGCGCAGTAAGTTTTGAGCCTGTCACGTGGAAGAGGAAAGATCAAAGTATTTTGGGTAATTTTTTTACATTTTTTAATCGTTTTAATTGACAGATAGCAACCACTTTTTTTCCATTTTATAAAATCAATGTGCTTTTAACTATTGTAATCACTAAACCCGAGGCGATCGAATTTCAAGCGTTTTCATAAAATTAGTTATGGGGGAGGAGTAATAAATATAAAAAAAACATTTCTGCCATGACTTTAATAAAAAAAAAAAAACATACTAATTTCGATCATCTGTGAATACTTTTTGTAAGTTTCATTAACATCCGACAATTATTTTTATTTTTGCAAGATTTTCCAAATTAATGTGTGTCATACAAAAAAAAAACGTGCTAAAAAACGTATGTTATTTAACTAGTTCCGGTGATACAAAGAGAAACAAGTTTATAAAATTTTAAAAAACTTTAGTCTTTCCACTTAATAATAGCATAAACATATAGACGATAAAATTTTGTCTTCGTCAAGTTTGGCGTCTTTTTCATCATGCTATGCTCTTTTTTTAGCGATCTCATGGAGGTACCTAAAATACTATATATACAAGAAACTAAACAAAATGGTGTTAATGAAGTGGGGTCCGAGACGAACGACGGGTCAGCAATATGAATGTGAAGGATGACCAATCAGATATAACGGACTCCACGACAATTATTTAACTTTGACTAGGACAGACGTGGAAAAGAACATGCAAAGACGCTGGAGGTCGCTATCCAATGTGGCGGTCACAATGTAATTTATATTTGACGTAAAATAGCACATAGTATAAAATACAAGACAGAACGTAATGGTTGAAAACATGACAGTTGATTTTATTTGTTCTGATGTACATGCAAATAAGCTAAAAGTTACGTCTCTTAGATTTGGGAAATATTTGTACCCGAGCTCATAAAGTTGGATTAATTATTAAACTGTAGTTTAGAAGAACAAAGTTCCTGCTGCATGTTAGGAATTGTGTATTGGACAAGTTGGTAAGATGTTCAGAAGAGTTAAGAGTTCATACTTGCGTAAATGTTGATAATGTTCTTTAACGTCTGACCGCATGGTCAAGACCCGAGTTCTTGAAGGTTACATTTTGGCAGCAAGGAATGAGACGCAAGAGTGACGGAAGAAGAGAGAAAAAAATGAAGAGGAAAGGCCCACTCGTGTTTTGTTTATATAAGATAGTGTATACAATGTCACTGAAGATGAGAGAACATGTTAATTCATGACCTCAAATCGAAACAGTTTGGATGATGAAACTTGGCCCAAAGTATGTGAAGTAAGTAAATGTTATCGGACTAGAGGGGTTCGATCCGAGCGTGCGGCACCTTTTAGAAAATGCCTGAGAACCATACCACGGGTTGACCCAAGCCTTGTGAGTGAAATTGGGTAGGCGGAACCCTAGCTGTGCTAGCACGAAGTCACAAGTCATCGTGGCCGAGCGCCTGGGCGCGCTGGCCTTCTTCAAATTGTTGATCACGCTAGATAACACGCTCTTTCCCAGAAACTGTAACTAAGGTCTGCTCGGCACTATTACCCTTTCGTAAAACGCAACCAGATAAAATTATAAAATGAAAAATTTATTTTTAAAACATTTAAAAAAAATTTAGCTTCATGAAATTAATTTAAAATAATAACAGTTGGTCTGTTGCAATTATTAACAATTAAATTTAATTTACAAACACTAGCAATGGTTTTAAAAAGCTTCTGTAAATGTATTTCTGCTGTCAAAAGTTTCTAAAAAGAAAGTCAGAAAGATAATGAATGCAATATTTAAAATTAAATTCCACAAATTATGAAACAAATGTTAAGAAAAAGGGACATCTGTTTGTATTTGTTTTTTTTAAACCAAAATAGAACTGAAGACAAAAAACATCGTGTGGTTGACAGTGTCATGGGGGGGTGCGAAAGTGTACTATCGCAGTCTGCTCAGCATAGTTGCAGTATAAACCACAGGTGGGCTCTGTGGGTATTGAATAAACATAAATCCGCCTGAGCAAGCGTCAGCAATAGGGATTGGCTAGCCGCCCTACTGTCCTCGAATACGAGGGGCCAGCTATACATTTTCTTATGTTCAGTGTCCCTTCAGGGCGTGTGGACATTGATGTTCCTTCACGGCTTACTATCGGTTGTCCTCTTGCCATACCTCCTCGTCACCGCTCTGCCACACAAACTGTTGTAACTTATATCCACCAAGAAGCTCGATATGGTGGGGGAGCGATGGAATTCAAACGGTTGTGTGGCAGTCAGTCAAGGTAAAAAACAGGGAATATGTATTTTTTTTTTTTTTTCTCGACTAGTTTTTATGTTTGTTGTGTAGATCCTAGTTGACTGGATGGATGAGACAACAATACGTTTAAGTGAGACTGTCTAGAAATCTATAAAGGAAATTCCTTTCACCCTCCAGATTGTTTTTTGTTACTTACGTTAGTCTGTTACTACGTTATACTGTTACTTACCTGGCACAGGGATCCGTCCCTGTGCTGGTGGTATCGCGACTGTGACTGGCTCTGACCAGCTATGACAAGCCAAGACCAGTTTGGACCAACGGCCCGAGTGAAAACATTCGGGTCCCCACGTTAAAAATGACCTTATGTCACAACCTGACACAGTTCAAGTAAATCTCTACTTACCTGGCACATGCCGGGTAGGTGCTTATCGTCTCTCAGTTGCGTCTCTGTCTTCGGGCAGAGTGCGACTCGATTGCGACTCCGTCGGAGGACAGAGGCACAACTGAGGAAGATCACTCTGTGAGGTGCCCAGCCCTGGGGAACAGATGCCCAAGGCTGCACCCTCTCATTGCACTAGAGAGAAGGATTGGCGCTCGCACCGAGGGTAGCGCGACCGACGGTTACGGGGGCTCGGGGAATTTTTGATCTTGGCCCGAGTGTACGCGCTAGGGTTCCCCCCACATTAAACCCGACCTTGTGTCACCTCCAGTCAGTGGGGAGCCAGGGTAAATATTTATACTTTTACGATATTAGATACTATTACAAGGATAGACGTTGCTTGTAAGCAACGATTCAATTCGTTGCAATCTCACACTGTTATTACTCGCTGTAAAGTGTGCTACAACAGGCAAGAGTTCTAACTTTTTTTCATTCTTTTTTCACGTCGAGTTTCGGGTACAACGCTTCTGAGTTGCCTACCTGTCAGAGTTTCCTCCTCCTCCCCCAATTCGTCGGTATAAAAAAAATCCGACAAAACTCACTGAGAGTTTACTCAATTTTTTCCTCTGTACCCCTTACCATCACTATATCCTATGAGTGTTATATTCTTCAAGCCCTTCTCCTTATATGTCCCAGAAATGTCAACTGTCTCCTTTTGTTTGTAAGTCCAAGTGACCTTTGTTCCATCAATGGCATTTTGGGCAACTTTCCGTAGAACAAATTATCTGTAGCTTAAAGTCCCGTCTTCAAATATACATTAGAAATAGTGTGGTGACTAAAAGAACAAGGTATTGTACTCGCCGAGGGTAAGTCAGAGGGGTGGGGGGGATATGTGCTCTGGCGGCGTCGTCGTCTAAGACAGTAATATCTCCGGGCGAACCTGGGACCAAGGATTGACGAATTTTTATAGACGTTATGGCCTCGTCGTATCACGTTGAACGAGACCTAGAATCACGTTGAACGAGACCTAGAATCACGTTGAACGAGACCTAGAATCACGTTGAACGAGACCTAGAATCACGTTGAACGAGACCTAGAATCACGTTGAACGAGACCTAGAATCACGTTGAACGAGACCTAGAATCACGTTGAACGAGACCTAGAATCACGTTGAACGAGACCTAGAATCACGTTGAACGAGACCTAGAATCACGTTGAACGAGACCTAGAATCACGTTGAACGAGACCTAGAATCACGTTGAACGAGACCTAGAATCACGTTGAACGAGACCTCGAGAGTTTAGAAGGGTGCTACTTTCAGTCGCAAATTCAGTTTGTTTTTCTCTACAGGTCCTTTGTAGAGCTCGCTTTGCGCAGAGAACACCGAGTGTTACTAGTCATTTGACTTTTGTTACTGTTACAAGGAAGACTTTGCTTGTAAGCAACGTCAGACTTTTCGTTGCAAGCCTTGAAATCGTCTTTCCTTTGCCCACTCCCTTACTCGCCGGCGAGATAATCCCGACAATAGTAATAAAAACATTTTTTAGCTATGAAAGAACCTAGCTACCTTTTTTTTCTCTCAATATCAAATACGTATATCGCTGAAATGCTGTGATAGAAGCAAAAAAGGATGAAGATATTAGTCTGGAGGAATAGTGAATCCAGCAAGTTTCAGATATTTGGATTATTGTGGGAGTAAACGAAGATAGAATTCCAATTCAGTTTTAACAATTCGATTATAGTGAAATCAATGTTCTTGCAGTTTCAAGTGCAAAGAAGTTGAAACATGAAGAATATCTTGTAGAAAATCTTGCTAGAATGCAGAGGAGGTAATAAATATCAATTAATTAATTTTGCATCGATAGTTCAAAAATAATAATAATTATGAACAGGTAATGAAATGAAAGATAATTAAATAAATTTATATAATGAAATTCTGGTAAGTTTTTGACGCCGTCAAATATTAATGAGTTTATATATTTTATCACAAATTCATTTTTGCAAATGCTAATTATTCGAAAATTCAAAATCATATTCCACACGTCTGCGATTATCTTCCTCTACCTCTCTTTTCTTTTTTTTTTTTTTTTTTTTCCCCAGCCTCTTGTTTACCTCTTTATTGCCTTTCTCTCCTCACGTGTTCGCGACTCGGTTCCCCGCGCCGGCGTTCGCGACCTCGGTCCCCCGCGCCGGCGTTCGCGACTCGGTCCCCCGCGCCGGCGTTCGCGACTCGGTCCCCCGCGCCGGCGTTCGCGACTCGGTCCCCCGCGCCGGCGTTCGCGACTCTGTCCCCCGCGCCGGCGTTCGCGACTCTGTCCCCCGCGCCGGCGTTCGCGACTCTGTCCCCCGCGCCGGCGTTCGCGACTCTGTCCCCCGCGCCGGCGTTCGCGACTCTGTCCCCCGCGCCGGCGTTCGCGACTCTGTCCCCCGCGCCGGCGTTCGCGACTCTGTCCCCCGCGCCGGCGTTCGCGACTCTGTCCCCCGCGCCGGCGTTCGCGACTCGGTCCCCCGCGCCGGCGTTTGCGACTCGGATAGGATCTGCCATAAACGGGGCAAATTATACTAATTTGTATTGTATTGATAAAGAAGTCATTTCACTCTTGCGTTCGTAACTTGGTATCCGCTCTCTCTGCTCTCATGTTGGTCCCTTCCTCCTGAGCTTTCTCTTTTTCCCTCCCCCATGTTCATCTATTCCTCCTCCCCTCTCTCTACTTTAGTGTTTGTCGATTCATCCTCTACTCCCTCTCCTCTCTTCCTATTTCTCTCTCTCTCTCTCCTCTCCTGCAGGCATCTCTTTCTTTCTCTCCCATGTGCGTCTCATTGCCTATGCCTCTCTCCATCTCGTGTGCTTAACTTTTATTTTTTAACTGGACAGTTTCCGCAATTGAATCTTTTGCTCATAACTCAGTCTGGCACTGTTGGTTATTTCCCCCTGTGGCAAAATATCATTCTTTTGGAGTTATTCCATCTTTTGTGAATGAGAGGAAACCCCTCTGCTGACTTTGTTCTTTTCAAATTATGATGCTTGAAGGAAAAGAGTTTTTACTAAATTCAAATTTAATAGTACAAAATGTGGAAGACAAATAATAAAATGGTTGAATCATTTCATGTTTTAAGTTCTGCTGCCAGACTGTCTTCGGGGACTTTCAATTAATGGACTGCATCATTATATATTCATGTAATTTAATTGAGATTAACAAAGGTCAGTATCAAGATGGAGTGGGGAGCAGTGTTGAATTCTAAATGAAGGGGGGTTGTGTTCTCTCTCTCTCCGTCTCCTCCTCCTCTCTCTCTACATCTGAATGCACTAAATGTCATCATCACTTGCAAATTTGTGGTTAAAAATTTTAAATAGTTTTTGTCTTATGGCGGCATTAAAAAAAAAACGGTTTTAAATAGAAATACCTGCTATTAGTGACTATCTAAATTATTAGGCGTATGCCAAAGTTCCCAGTTCTGATATTTTTAAAAAAGTACAAACTAAATACACAAAAGAATGATGGTGAGGTCTGATGGTGACAGTGATGATTGTTGCTGTTGATGCTTTTTGTTACAAAAAAAATAACACAAACTTTTCTAGACATATGCTAATTTCACTTGAGTCGAATTTTTCATGTTTTTGTTTTTGGAATTTTTATGTAATTTTCAGATCTATTTTAATTTCTTTTAGAATTCTTCAGTGGGAATATGAAAGTTGATTTTACTATCTCCAATTTGTGGTTCACATGTTGGGCTGTTCTTTTTGCAGACATCCTTACAACTGAGGTTTCTTACAACTGAGGTTTCATCATTTCTTCTTGCTTTCTTTTGCTAAATTCTTGTAGTTTCCTTTCTAAGTCTCCTCTCACTACTGTTTCATCTGCATAATTTAAGATTTTGGCCACCAAAGATGGCGCTGTGGGGTCATTTACATCATACCAGTAGGTATATAGCCTCATGTTCACAAGAATAAAAACATACAAGGAAATAACACTAAAAGCATGTTAAATTGTAAATTAGTAGTGTGTGTATTTTAGTTACGTGTTTTAAGGTTGCATATAATAGAGGAAGAAAGTTACTTCATCTTATGACAAGCAAGGTGCTGAGGAGAGGAAATAGATATCTTGACTCTTTGAGGGTCTGTGGCGAAGAGAGAGACTTGAGCATATTTAGGTGCAAAGAATCTGTTTCTCAGACAGGAAAGTTATCCTTTGTTTGCTAGGAGAATTTTTATTTTGGCTTTACTTATGGTATTTTAAACAACGTTTTAATTTTATTTATTTTATTTTACTTATGATTTTATTTATTATTAATAATAATAATAATACCAGGATTTGTAATTATGCCCTTTAAGAAAAAAACAAAAAAAGATTTAATGTTTTGTCAGTTTCGGGGAATTGAGTCAGGCTGAAAACATTTCTGATGAATATATAAAAAATAATTAAATATAAGAAATATGCTATTTTATCGGTCTTGGTAAAATAGGCCCCAGGCTATTTTGCTGGTAAATATTTTATTATGAAGGCAGGTAATGTTAAAAATAACAACACACAGATTTAACACAGAAGTTTATTTATTTTCACCATTGTTGAGACAATTTAAAATCTTTTCCGCCATCAATTGTTAAAACTCATGTTAAAATCATTTATTCATCATCAATTATTAAAAGAAATATAGAAAACTCTGAATATTTTAAGCACTTCAAGCATAGCAGTCTCTACAAACCCAAAATCCATGTTTCTCTTGCCAATACGCTTCAGGTGCACCCACTAAAGACAACAGTCACAGACCATGGAATCCACATTGTTCAAGTCCTACCTACACAGCTTGCACAACCACTACACTGGTAATTTCAAATATGATATATTCTTAGTTCTAAAAACACTATATTTACCGGCAAAATAGCATTGGTGTTTATTTTACGTGGACTGGCAAAATAGCCATATCTATGTTACTGGGACTGGCAGTAATGTAATGTTTAATTTCAGTTTGAAAATACTCCTGATACACAAGGAACTTCATCACTGTCACTATTTAGTTAGCCCAAGCTTAGATATGCAAACAGATGAAGATATATTGTCAATTTTCTTAATAAGCTATAACACCAGTAGAATTTTATCTTCCTTCTGGATCCCGCTGTAATGAAGATCTGACATTCATCTCTGGCACTTTTACCTTCGATGACTATTGACTAAACAGTCTGGCAAAGAAATATAGAATTAGCCTTAAAAGAGACTTAAATTCCTTGGGACAGCACCTTAACAATTAGGTTATGATGGTTCTTATTTGACTCCTGTTTTAGGTTAGTAATATATACATACACACACCTATACTATTCTTAAAAGTGCTCAATACAGAATAGAGCACATATAATTATTTATTCGAAAATTATAACATAAATATATTATAAAATCACTACAAAAATAGCCATTTTGTTTCAACACTTCTGGTGTCTTAACACGGGATGGTGTTGAATGCATAATAAAGGGTTTTAAAAGGTTGAAATCAATCAAACACCCCTTGCTAGGGGAAACGCTGTTACATATGCTGGAATGACCAATCAAAATACAAGTATATGAGAATTCCAAAAACTTGACAACAAACTTTGGTTATAATAATTATTTAATGCTTTAATGTTAGGATTAGACTTATAATATATATATATATATATATATATATATAGATGCATGTTTCATTAAATAATATAGACAAGTTTTCTCTATTTATTTTAAGTAAGTTCCTTTCATATTGTCTGATAAGGTTAATAACATTATCATTGAAAGACGAAAGAAAATCACCATATTGATACATGTTTTCTAATCCTATCTAAGCTTTCGTCTTACATAAGCCATTATCAAAGATGACAATTACATTTATTACATGTTATTATTTACATATATTAAACAACACACGGACAAAACAATAATGATAGTCTGTTTTTGTTGCATAAAAGATTTTCAAGCAACAACAAACTCGTGTATACAAGATGCAGAAGCAAAAATTGTGTCGCAGCTCGTGATGTCACACATGACCACGCGAGAGTGAAAATGAGAAGTATTAAGTATAGGAAGCCATTGGTATAAACCAATGGCTTCTGTTATCAATTATAGGCATTTAAAAATATTTGTGGAGATTTCGTAGTTTATTTTGTTCAGGTTAGGTTTTAACTGTTTTATGTATATAACTTCAAGAATTTTTAGTTTTTGTTTGTTTTCATGTTTAAGTATAGTTGTGTTTTCAACAAGGATTTTCCGGAATTGTGTATGCGGCCAGGCATGTTGTTTTAAATGCCTAAAAATGTTAGAGTTATCATTCAAATGTAGAGTCAAGTGTCGTGAAAGCATGTTTGTGGTGTCACCAACATAAGTATTATTTAATCCATTGGAGATACAATGCACTGGACAGCCATTTTGTCCTATTTTGGGGACTCATTCGCAGTGTGCACCCACTACTCGGTAGTGGGTGCACACTGCCCAGTGCCTTCTGCATTCCGTTTAGGATTCTTTTAGACTCAATGAATTAATTCTGATTATTCAAATCCTCCTCATATATATATATATATATATATATATATATATATATATATATAAATTTTGAGACCAGATGTGATGCTTGGAACAAAGGATGACTTTTTTATTTTTGGTTCCACTTTCTCAGTTTTCACATCTGCCAGATATGCAATAAAAAAGATCTAGTTTGAATCAGAGTATAACATACTTATCTGTGATAGGTAAGATTAAGACCACCCACACATGTTTGGTAAACCCAATAGACATTCAAGATTGTTTGATAGTATTTGAACAATCCTTATATCGATTCCTGGCAAGTGTGTATGAAATAATTTTATTAGTTATTAAACCTCTCGGTGGGTTCTGTTTCCAAATTTAATTTTAAATAAATGGTTGAAGCAGTGTACTGAGTAGAGCATTGAGGGGGAGTCTTGATGTACAAAGAAAATTTGGAGAGGTGTCAACGAGCTCAAGACGTTGGAGCTAAAAGAAGACATGTCTGCAGATGAGTCTGGAGAGGCACAGTGAAGTGGACTTCCAAAATATCCAGCCCATGTATCAAGGAAAGAAACACTAAACTGTATAGTACACGTGAGTGTGCAAATATAATGTGAATAAACAGCAAGTTAGATGTATCCACTTTCACTCTGGACTGTTCATTAAATATTGATTTTTGTCAGACATGTTTTTCAAGATTACATTCAAACACTGTTTTAAAATTACCTGCTCAGCTGTGTTAGTACAGACTTAGCTAAAAGAACTTTTCTAACAACGCATTCATTGAAATAATCTCACAGATATTTGCTGCTAATGCACTTTCTGCAAGCGTTGGTAAAGAAAGCAGCAAATTCACTCTTAATCTTTGAAAATACTTGACTTAATATTGAAGTTAAACATGAAACTCAAACAATTCAGTTTCAATGAAAAGGTTTTAACAGTAGAAGATGACAGGGAAGTTAAAAAGAGAGAGAGAGAAATATGAAGAATAGATTTGAAACCAGGTAGGAACAAACTGGTGGGTAGGGAAAAAAAAGGAAGGAAGGAAGGAAGATGGTGTACAGGGGTGTGGATGAATATGCCAGTTCATTGTGTAATGACAAATATAGATGGCCTTTGGCAAACAAACAATGCATTCAATGAAAACTTGGAGAGGCTTTCAAGAATTTTATTTCTGTTTGTTTACTTCATTTATTTTCATTGCTTGCAGTTTGCATTAATCAGGTTAGTTGACCTCCTGCAGTTTGTGACATCACTTTCAAATATAATTCAATGTTTTTTAAATTATTAAATTTTTTGTTTATTTATTTTGGTTTTTGCTTAAACAGTTTTTAATTTTACTTTTATGAAAATATTTTAATATCTGACATTTTAATTTTTCATATTTTAAAATTATTTTCAAACCAGTTTCATTTTCTGATTTTTTTTTTATATTTTTATTTTTTTTTCATATTTTTATTTTTATTTTTATTTATTTTTTTTTTTTTTTAGAAAATACTGTACAATTTTAATTTTATCTTACTCAGCTTCCTTCATTTTCCTCATTCTTAAACAACATCAAGCCACTGTCAGTACCTGGATAAGGGACATCTTGCGGTAGGCTTGGGAATACCAGGTCCTGTAGTGGTTTGATGTGTAGGTTGTACAACGAATAACAGCTCGGAATCAGAAATATGAGATCCAACTTATAATTCTAGTCAGGTTTATTGTGTTCATTTATGCGCAAATACTCATGGAAAAGGCATGAATCCACCTCTTACTTGCATGGCTATGGTTTCATGATTAGAACTTGTATCAGTAGGTCAGTATTATCTCCAAAAATATTGTTACTGTAAAAAAAAAAAAAAAAAAAAATTATATACAGTAACTTTAGTTAACGTAAAAAAAAAAAAAAAAGTGAAAAAAACCTGGATAGCAAAATTTTCAAACAAATTGACATCTGAGGAAAAAATTGTCGGGTAGGAAAGAAAGAAAGAAGCATAAACCTCTGAACAGGGTGAAAGAAATCGTCCAGTACCTTAAATCTCAGGTACAAAGGAACAAAAAAAAAACCCAGTGAGTAATAAGTTAAAACAAAGTGCTCAATACGCTAAGTAGAGCAAAGGTAAAATAAATAAATCCTAACGAGCCAGGTAGTACCTACCTAGGTTTCACCACATATCTCGTCAGGGTGAACTTTAGTTATATAAATTTCTCTTTCTGTAAAATGTTTGATCTTTGGATTCAAATATCAAAATAAATCAAACTTTACTAACAAGAGTCTGTTGTCACTTGAAATCAAGTGACAAGCAAGTCCTCTTTGAATCTCCAATTTCAACTCTTGGCATTTTGTGAAAGCTGGCTTCAATAGCACTATCACTTGTCAGGTAAAGTCGTTTGTAAGCAGTGTTTTTTTTATCTACTTGCTGTAGTTTTGTGTGGTCTAATAGAAAATCATAATGGTTTAATGGATAATGTCTCATATTGAGAAAACAGCTACATTCTAATTCCAGCCAAGTCAATGGCATACACTAACATGCAAAATACACTTTAGAAAGGTATGAATCCATCTTTTTTTTTCCTTTCAACTATGAATTAAATATCACTAGCTATAACTGTCAACCAGTCTAAAAGGAACATTCTGAATTCAAAACTGTAATGACCAAATTAAGAGATGACCTTTGACAAGGCATGGCACCCAGAAGCCACCCTTGCCAGGATTACAGTAAAGACATTGGCAGCAGGATGTTAGATATAGTTAATGGTAGAATCTAACTATTGAATAACCAGATTAGTGCTTTGTAGTATTGTAAGCTCTTCTGGTCACAGGTCATAACAGCTGGTACACGTAACAAGCTGGACTATTCTATTTTGCCACTTAGGCTATTACATTCTGAGTCTTAGTTGGCTGCTCGTTCTAGTGCGGATATTGTGATAGTTAAATATCCATTATTATATTTGCTTGAGTAAAGAGCCGTTTTGAATTACGGCTCGCCTCTGTCTGCCAACTGGACACTAGTTTGGAACTGTCTTGCAAAGGTGAGTATTGCATTGATTCTACACTAACAGATTTGTCATTGAACTGCAACAGTGTCAGAAAAAAAAAACTTATACTGGACAATGGTTGAGACCTAATTTGTGTCCGATAGAAATGGTAGGAACACACAGTGGCATTTTGTGTCTCCTAATATATACAAAACCAAAACTTCTATGATGCATATAGCATCAGGATAGATGTATCATAGGGTTTTCAGAAGACTAATATTAAAATTTATATAATTCCTGAATAATAATTATATAAATTTTTATACTGTCTTATCAAAGGTCTTTTACTGATGATCACATATAAACAAGTAAGCTTAATAATTCTTATTTTTCAAACTGTTATTATGCTTGTTTGCATTTACTTCAATGATCCAAATTTAATGATATATCAGCCGTCTTGTACTCAAATTAGTTGGCTTTCTGACCAAGAAAGCTACATAATAATATTAAGAGATTGGGGAAAGGGAAGAAGGGTGCCCAGAGGTTATCAAGTACAGTTAAGGAATATAGAGAATAATGAAAAGGAAACCAGGTGAAAGGAAAAAATAATCACACACACACACACACACACATATATATATATATATATATATATATATATATATATTTATTTTTCTCTGCTGAAGTCCGGATAGTTTTTCAAACCCGGCCCATGGTTCATCCAGTGTGTAAAAACGTCCTTCCTCCTCATCAAATTAATTCTATAATTTATAAATATGGTTGTAGTTGCGGGGCTGACTACATAGGAAGGATGACACAATGCTTGGACATGAGAATTAAACAGCACGTTCCTACCAAAATCAGGAACCACACTTTGCCGTTAAATGGACTCGTCCCAAACACCTACGGGTCCGCCATATGTGAGCACTTATTAAAGAGCAGATTTTGTGCAGCTAATTTTAGTGTCGACCGGTTCACTGTGTTGTCTCGTTCATACTCGTTATTTCATCTTAAGGTGCCGGAGGCACTTTACATCGGGTCCCGCAAGCCTTCCTTGTGCAAACAACATGAGTGTTTGTTGGGGCTCGCTGTCATTTGCCTCTAGCTCCTTTTGCTCATTTTTTTTTTTTTTTTTTATTTTTTCCCTCCTCCTCCACATTTTCTTTCATTGTACATTTTCTGTGTTTTTAATTTAAATTAAATCTCCCGTTGAAAGCCTGATGAGCGGGAGCGAAACCGGTTGCTTCGCCCATTTTTAATGTCTAGTAATATCAAGCTTCATATGTTTATTGCTGTGATAAAATTTTGTACCTTCAAAAATATCTTTTTATATATATAATATAATATAAGGATAGTAATGCAAGAAGGATCTTCAGGAACAGGGTTGTTGGCCAGATATTAACAGCTTGAAAGGAAGTTTGGGATCAAAAGGCATGCAAACTGTTATAAATTAAAATTATTAAGAGATAGCGCAAAAGAAAGACAAGGCAATTCAGTAGAAAATATTGGTGAATTTCTTATTTTCACATTTTGTAACATTTACATAAAAACAGGGACAGCCAATGAAATGTAAGATATGGCAAGGGTGTGTTGAGGTTGGGGGGAAACGCCTAACAGATTGCTCACCTACCAACTATGGGGTAACAGGCAGAGAAGGGAAATAGATGGGAGGAAACAAAATAATATTACCTTGGAGACCACTGCATGGTGAGCAGCATGCAACTTTAGGAATAAACTGTCCAAAGGAATGACTTCATAAGACACCTAGTCGCACTAACTGCCAAATCTTGACTGCTGGTTTTCCCATCACTTTTACTCACAGAGAGGCCTGTATCTGGGCATGCCAAGCTATTCTGTCACTAATGTGGAAAAACCTGGATGTAACTGGTTTTGACAGACATGTCCACATGAGATTGTGTCTGTACTGACACACATTCATCACATTAAAAGAATGAGAAAATACAAAGATCTCAGGAAAAGCAAAGGGCATCAGTTTATGGATAATTTTAATTTTCTATGCTACTGAAATTTCCAGGTGTCTAGATAGTTGTTTTATAGTTGATGAAATTTCCTATTATTATTATTTATTATTCTTGCTTTTGCATCGTTTTTGTTCTTTTGTATCTCATAAGATTTTTTCTTTTTTTTTAATCTTTTCCAGGTAAGCTACATTTTTATGGTTTTAACAATTTCTTCTGCCGATGTCTGCATGTTCCGTTTTTGAGAAAACGGAACAAGGAAATTCGCAGCATTTAACACAAGTAAGATTCAATTTTGTTTATACAAGCAGAACATTTCTCGGTAATAGAAAAAAAAAATATGTATCAACATTATCTTCTCTTTAGTATTTGGTTATGCTTAAATTTTCTCCTTTCTTCAGTCTACCAAAACTTTCATAATCAGTGATTATTATCACTTTATTAAATTATGACAGATGAAGTCGTCTTTTGTCTTTGGGGAGACCCGCAGCAGTTGCCTCAAACTGCACATCATGCTGAATATAAGATATAACATGAATTTTCTTCTTATATACATATTTATGATAAAGTTTAATTTAGAAATTAAGTACAATAAGAAATAAACAACAGTAACAAATAGACTAGAATAGAACAATTCTGATAATAAACTGTAGTAAACATTATGTGGCAGATTGAAGATTTGTTCTTACTATCTCATTAGGAACAATAAGCAATTAATAACAATGACTAATAACAGAGTAATCATAATATACTTTAATAAAATTTGTGACAGAATATTCATTCATGTAGATCATATTTGACACAAGAGATTAACAATGAGCAATAATGAAATAATGAAAACTATACTGTAATAAAAGCTAATATGATGGTGAGAAGATTTGTTTTTGCTGTAGATCTTATTCATTATTTTATACTAATGTTCACCCAGAGAATGGCCTAAGAGCCACTTAAGGTAGAGTGTTACTGTGTATTGCTGTATGAGCATAATAAAAGTCAAGTTGATTGGGTTATGCGGGAAAGATAATGGCTAACCCAAGACTACGGTCAAGATTTTAGTAACTGGGGAAAACGTCCTGCTGGGTGTGTGTTCCACAAAGCAGCATCTCTTATATGAGATTAATGATAACTAATGACAAAATAGATTATAACAAGAGACTAATAGTTAAAGGCGATTGATTCTTCCCATAGATCTTAAGAGCAATGACAGATTCAAAATAACTACTAATGAAAAGGAATGATTATATTTTAATAATAGTTCTAAAACAAAACTGCTCTCTATTAACCACCACAGGGATCCATCCCTGCATCCCATTAGAATGTCTGAAGACCAACTTCTCGAGAGCTCCTCTCTGCGGCTGCTCGGTCTCACGCTGTCCACTGATCTGAGATGGAACAAATACATCGAGTCAAGTGCATCATCCACCGCAAGGAAAGTTGGCTCCCTGTGCCGAGCCAGGAAATTTTTCTCCCCGGAATCAATCCTTCAAATCTATAAATCGACCATTCGCCCTTGCATGGAGTATTGCTGCCATATATGGTCTGGAGCCCCTGCTGTTTGCCTCAGGGTTCTTGATAAGATCCAGAGACGGATATGCAATGTAATTGGCCCTGATCTGTCATCTTGTCTGCAGTCGCTCTCTCACAGACGCGACGTTGCCTCGCTCTGTCTTTTTTACAAATACTTTCACGGTAATTGCTCCGAGGAGCTGCTTTCGCTGGTTCCTAGGCCTCATGAATTTAAATGTCCTACGAGGCTGGCATCCCGTTCCCACCCTTCACCGTTGAAACTGTTACATGTAGACGTCTCTTCTACTCCAATAGCTTCATGTCTCACACATCTCGCCTGTGGAACTCCCTTCCTTATTCCTGTTTCCCTGACAAATCTCCAACTATTTAAGTGTAACGTCAATCGACATCTCCAGTTGCCTTGATCTATCCACTTCCCTTCTCCACATTCTTTCACCTTTCATTCCTATCTGCTCTCGCTCCAAATCTTCTGTAACCCCCTTGCCTTGATTGATCTACTATCTTTCTCCACATCCTCTCCTTTAGCACTCCTATCTTCTCTTCCTCCAAACCTCCTGTAACCCCTCGCATGCTAGTGGCCTCCAGCCTTGCTTGGGGTGATAAGCTTAAAAAAAAAAAAAGTTCCAAGTGAAGATTCATTCTTACAGCATATCTTAGTGACATATGTGTAATTCTGTCTTTCTTTTTCTCTTTATTAAACTGAGAACCTTTTTGACTTAAAGAAAGCACTTTGTGGCGTCTCCTTGACACATAGGAATTGCCAGTATCAGTACCCTTGTTTGGGGAGGATTATTAAGTAAAACACATTATTTATTTATTTCTAGAGCTGACAGGGAGTAACTTTAAAATTTGGAAAACAAAACTTCATGTAAGGTTGAAATCATTATATTACAATATTACAAAACAGAATACAAATAAACAAAATTCACTTTATACATCTCCAAGAGTAGATGGTTACTGAATGAGGTTGGTATAAGAGCAAAAAGGGAGGAAGTAAGATGCATATATTATGGGGATATATAGAATAAATAGCACTTGACCCAAGACTTCAAGAGATTAAGATTATAGTGATCAGGGAATTATCATCTCGGGAATCTTTCACAAATATAGGATTTATATTTTTTTTATTTATCAGAGACGAATACTTTAGTCTTTCTCAAGTCTGTGTGGTGATGGACTTTGCCATTGGTTTTGACATATGAGAGTCTAATAGTTAGAGAATTAAACCACTAAAACTATCCAAACAGATGATAGTCATAAAAACTTGTTCAGAACCAACCACACTTTCTGGAAAAAAACTATAGAGAAATAGGCTTAGTAGGAAGCAGGTGGGGATGGCTTTGACGTTTTACAAGTTGGCTGTTTGTGCCAGCGGACATACTCGCATGCACTCACACATACACATATATTTAAGACATTTTTTATGTTTATACATTCTTTTTATAGATACAAATATTTAAGTAAATGCTCTGTTTATAATAGGCTTGTATAACATTTAGATAAAAACAGGGACAGTTAATGAAATGTAAGATGAGGGCAGTTAATGAAATGTAAGATGAGGGCAGTTAATGAAATGTAAGATGAGGGCAGTTAATGAAATGTAAGATGAGGGCAGTTAATGAAATGTAAGATGAGGGCGAGGGTCCGTTGAGGTTTGGAGAAACACCTAAACTATAGAGAAATGGTGCAGTTTTGAGAAAGATTTGCATTTATAGGGCATGATTTAACTTTGCTTGATCATCAATGCACTCCATGGCCAAGACAGTCTAAATGCACATTGGATCTAATGACAGTTTTCTCAGGCAGATTAAAATCCTTTAAGATTTATCAAATATTCAGGCTGGTAGAAGAAAATAAATATACTGTTTAATAAATAAACGGAGTGTTTACTCAAATACAGGTATCCACTAAAAATAATGTTGAAGTCAGATATATTCTGCGGCATATCTCAAGGGACAATGGATGTGCACGTAGGAAGTTTTGATCTGTTGGGGGCAAGCTCAATGCTTACCAATTAATAGACAACAGGTCAATGCTACTGTTCATGTTTTGCTGCTGCAGTAAGGTTATACTTGAGTGTCCTCTTCAGGGAACAGGCTTAGGCAGAATTGTATGGGAGATATGGCATGGAAATGTGGAGTCATGCCTTTTTTTTTGTGACCGTGAGTGGGAGAGGTGTATTCATGCCTGTCACAAGACAAAGGGCAAGGAGGATTTTTATTTATTTTTTTAATGAATTTGAGTAGTATCCTCAGTTTAAAAAGACAAGCCTTGTATGGTTGCTCTGGGTAGCAAATATAGACTTGGTTCCATGACGTGCTTTTAAAATTTAGCATTGGTTGGGCTGACCTGTTTTTGCCATTTTTTTTTTTTTTATATCAATGTTTGTACACTCACAGATTGTGACACATGTTCAAGATTAAAGTGAGATTCTTGTAGCCATTCAAAAATTGCTCCAGCTCCTCCCATTGCACTTCCTATTTTGGGATGCCTCAGGTGCCAGGTAATGACCCCAGATCTCTTCTGGAGAAGAGATATTGGGTGGATGCTCCCAACCCTGGAACTTGAGCATAATATATTTTTTCTGAAGTTCTAGTGTTTTTTTTTTGTTTTGTGTTTTTTGTGTGTTTTTTGTTTGTCATTAATGTTTTAGTGTCTGGAACATAGCTGTAAAATTTGATAAAAATCAGTACAAATTTGTCATGAATTGTATTTTAACATGTGGAAGCACATGTTAAATTTTCATTTTGTCTGTATATTAGTGATAAAAATAATCAAAATTAATGCTAGTCTAGTATAAAAAAACATGTCTTAAAATATTATTAAACTGATAAAAATGAACATGTTAAACTCAAAAGAAAACTTAAAAACAAAAAAGTCAAGTAACGAAAAAATATCATTACTATAAAATGGTAATATCAAAAGATAACAATATTACAATCCTCATTTATCAGAGATCAGAAAGAGAAGGGAGATGGAGCAAATTGTATCTTCAGGGGAAAATCCATCTCTCCAAAAAGGGATATTGAACATGACAAATTGTTAGGGATATGAAAAATAGACTGCATTATAAAATTAAATTTCCAAAATTCAAAACTTTTTAATAATTTATCAATTTTTTTATATGCACCATGTACACAAGTGTGAATCCTCTCCCTTTCTTTTATATTCTAATAGTAAGAAGTAAGTTCCACAAACAGCTTCTTCTCAAGAACTGCTGTTTGGGCAACAGTCTCTTGGTAGGTTGTTTTCTCAATCACTACACTCTTGGCCTCTTCAAGTCTAGGGTTAACCATTATCTTTCATGCATCTTTCATGCATAACACTGTATATTTCACTTCTTGCCATTTCTTATGCTCAAATAACACCACACACATGCTCTCTGCCTTAGTGACTCTTAGGCCTTGTATTGGTTGGACATTAGTATAAAATAAGTATGTAACATTAGTTTTTGTTTATAGTAGATGTACTAATAAAGAATATTGATAACATGTATTGAGGTCATAAAGATTTATTTGACGTAAATATTTATTTATTTGAATGATGATAAATCCCAAAAGTATCGTCCATAAATACATAATTCTATTTACCTGAGTAAATACTGATAATGTTCCGTCCTGGGTAAGATGTTAAACTACGTCCAGCAGCAAGGCCTCTGATCAGGAGGTTTTGAGGAGCGTGGAACCACCTCTTATTGCTGGTTTTCTCAGGTCCACCCTGACCCGGGGTGGTAGCACCTGTTAGGGTCCCAGCTATGGACAAATAGTTAACTATTACCAGCAATACTTTTTTGAAAAAAATTATTACCTGCAAATCAATTTTGAAGGAAATTTATTACCAGAAACAGATTTTTGACAAAACAAAATATTACCAGCAATAAAAAAAAATGTTGTCAGCATTAAATAAACCATCAAGGTTGATATGCCATAAAATAGAATAAACCAAACCAATCTAAACCAAAGAATACATATTCTATTCATACGAATTTATCCTAAAAATGTTGTCGGCATTAAATAACCCATTGAGGTTGATATGCTGTAAAACAAAATAAACCAAACCAATCTAAACCAAAGAATACATATTCTATTCATACGAATCTATTCTAAAAATGTTGTTGGCATTAAATAACCCATTGAGGTTGATATGCCGTAAAACAAAATAAACCAAACCAATTTAAACCAAAGAATACATATTCTATTCATATGAATCTATCCTAAAAATGTTGTCGGCATTAAATAACCCATTGAGGTTGATATACCATAAAACAAAATAAACCAAACCAAAATGATAATGTTTTTACTCCTGGGAGAAAAGTTCAAGTAATTAGACTTGGTCATGGATATTTTGTTTGTCTCTTGAAATTATTTAAGAATAATGACAAAAAAGGCAGGCATGTTTTAATAAGAAGAAATATCTATAATGTTTCTCTATAAATTTTGACTGTGTGTGTGTGTGTGTGTGTGTGAGATAGATAGATAGATATATATATATATATATATATATATATATATATATAAAAATGGATAGTAGTTTGTAACCCTGGGTTTCACACTTTTTGATCTTCAGACAAACTGTTTTTTTGTTTTTTGTTTTTTTCAAAAGTTAACATGATTAACAATGATCACCATCATTAATAACACTGCTGCAGCTACGTGATAAAAATACAAACATCATCACCGTGTCTACAGACAGAATCCAAATTAATCCACATGGTGTTAGTCGACCCAGATCAATGACTCTACGTATGTGTGTATGTGTCAATACATCTATTTATATGTGTATGAAATGGACAAAGTCCGGCAGTTATTTTTAAGACATTTTTATGTTTATACATTCGTTTTATAGATACAAATAGTTAAGTAAATGCTCTGTTTATAATAAACGGTATTAAACAACATTTACCGGCCTGAATGTCCGAAATTTTCATAGAAAAATATTCGTCCTCCAACAGGAATCAAACCTGTATCCTATATAGAATGTATAAACATAAAAATGTCTTAAATAGATGTGTATGCGTGAGTGCATGTGAGTATGTTTGCTGGCACAAACAGCAGACTTGTAAAACGTCAAAGCCATGCCCACCTGCTTCTTTCTAAAGGAACATTGTTACATATGAATCACTACAATCCTGACACTGAAATAGAATGTAAGTTGTGTAAACACGTGCTCATATGTATGGATATGTAACTACACCTAACCCAAGATTATGAATATGGGTCTGTATGTACAGACTAACATGCATACGCCTGTATGTATGCATGTCTAGGTATAGTGATTTCCAAGTGTAGCTTAGATGTGGCACAAGGCCGAAAGTATGGGGCACCCAGTGAGGATCAAACCTACTATTCAGTCATAATTGTTCTAGCAAAAGAAGCTTGCTAACTATTACACTGCCTCATGTGTGTTTAGATATATGCGAGTGTCATCCCAAAAAAAACGCGGAAGAAACATTTTTTTCCCCTCCACAAATAATCAAACACAAAGTATAAATAAATCTGAAAAAAAAAACTTTTGAAAAATAAACCAGTTTGTCTGCAGATCCTGAAAGCATGAAATGCATGGGGTGGGGGTGGGGTTGTTACAAACTACTATCCATGCAACTGCATATATTAGCTCTAGCACAGATATTGAGCACTTTCCATTAAATACTTGGTGTGTGTGTGTGTGTATATGGTATATGTGTGTGTGTGTGTATATATATATATATATATATATGGTGCACTGGATAAATTGTCATCTAAATTATACAAAAATGAAAATAACACTGACATTTCATTTTAACAGATATATTTACCAAAATTATGCAAAAATATCTTGAAATACTAGAGAGCAAATTTATTCAATAAAATCACCATTGGCTTCAACCATGGCGTACGGATGACATTGGAATCTCCTGCAACTCTCTGGATGCTATCCTTGTTTAAATTGGTGAAGGCTGCCATAATCCTTGCCTTCAGTTCATCTGTGCCCCACACACAATAATCAAGGGAGTTGCAGTCTGGGGAGTTAGGTGGCTAGATGTAAGGGGTTAAGTGGTCGCAGAAATTGTCATACAGCCATAACTGGGTTCTCCTGCTTGTGTGGTTACGGTTGCCAGATATAGGATCTTCCAACAGCCACCCTCTTGATCCAGGGTAACACTACCTCCTCAAGGCACTTCATTTATGCCTCTATGTCAAGTCTGTGGCCCTGTGGAAAGATGGAGGCATAATGTCACCATCACTAGTGATCACTTCAAACACTGTTAGAATCACCATTAGACTCCTCCAACTCTTTTTGAATTTTCTGCACTGCAGTCAGATTGACACCCAAACACTCTGAAATATTTGTATTGGATCTTCTGGCACAAATGGCAAGTAGTACAGCATGCTGTGTCCAAATTCCTGGCAGAGTGAATTGCATCATGGTGCTCTTTTTCTCATAGTGTGCAGTTGACATGATCAAGACCAGACACTGCATGCATGAAATTAAAAATATAAAATGGTTTATATATATATATATATATATATATATATATATATATATATATATATATATAGTATATTGAATGGTGGTGTTAATAAAATAGTGCTTGATGTAATATAACAGATCTATAAATTATATATTAATGAACATACATTTATTTTTTCTTCACCAGTAGCATGACTCTGAAATAAATATATATATATATATATATATATATATATATATATATATATATATATATATACACACACACACACACCTGTGTGTTGTTTATCAGACAGTACTTCCACACATTTTTATATTGATAGACATAGCGTATAGTTATATTCTTATCAATAAAAAATACTGTCTGACAAACAGTAAAAAAAATAAAAAAATAAAAATTCCTTCAAGGAAGTATTTTTTTATATTATGCTTCAGCCAGTACAAGGAGAGCCTCTCATGGTAGAGTTACTGAATGGGGTTGTAAGTGCATACATGGAGAGCATAAGTGGTGCATATTATATATAGTATAGATAACAGTTGACCTTAGACAAAGAGGTCAAAATTGTAGTGATCAGGGAAGCATTCTCATGGGAGTCTGGTCCACAATATAACAGTTCTTGAGAAGAAGCTGTAAGAGTAAAACTTCCTCCTTACCAATGGAATACAAAGAGAATTGAGGATGAATTGACTCTGTATATGTGGTATAGCAGGTCCTAATTGGGAATGTCTGCTTTTGTGGAACTGATGACTTTACATTTACTGAACATCTGCCATGAACATAACTTTTGATTATATCTGATATTAGAATGCTTTTATGCAAGTTTTTTTGGGTTTTTTTTTGCCTCATAGAGAACTCTTTGAAGGTCAAAATTTAGCTAGTTTTACATGCAGTTTCCATGGAGTTGAACCACCCTCAATTCATTCATATTCCAAATGTAAAGAGAAAGGTTCACTCAGATACCTTTCCCTCCCCACTCAACCAAGGACTGCCACTTTGTGGAACAACAATGTGAGCAATTCCCTGAACATTACAATCAGTTATTTCATCAAATCAAAAGTCAGGCATTATCTATCTTCATAATTTTCCATTCATACCACCTCCACTTTCATTCATATAATACACTTTGTTCGTCATTATCATTTTAACAGTAACCCTCTAACTTGAGTAGCTCTCGAGCCTGTAGGGAGTGAACTTTAGTATAAAAAAAATTCTAAAAGCCAAAAGGTTGTCAAAATTTATTTTTAGAATTTAACCATATATTTGGTTGTTTTAGTCAATTTTTGGCTGCACTGATGTGTTAAGGGGTTAAGAGGAAATATCTTGGTTTTCAACTCGCCAAGACCCCAATGAGGCATTAGTAACATATCAATGATATACTAACACCCTAGCTCAACAGAAGAAAGGACTAGGATAACTGAAAGTAATTAATTCTAAAAATGAATTATGACTGAAAATATCTTGTGTATATAATGCTAGAGTCTGTAAATATGTCATTGAATATGTTGTATACGAATATAACAATTTGTTCCACAAACTATAGTACATAGTGGGAAAAAAAAGGAAGCCATCTGTCTAAAGACAAATCTAAAGGTTTTACTTGCAATGACCCTAGGAAGGACACAGCTTCACTGGGTTGTGTCTTTTATACTGTTGGAATCTGTCTACTCAGGTTTTTGTTGCTATCCGAGTGTTGGGAATTCAAACATTTAACAGCAACACGTTTTAAATGAAACAAATGTTATTCACTGAAGGAGAAGTAGAAGCAGAATGTCAGTTGAAATAACATATATTCTTTCTGGAAATATACAATACAGTAAAATGTTCAATTTTCCTTGCAGTGAAGTTTCTTTTTTAAAGTAATTAAATGTTCTTAGTGTACCATGAAATGTGTGAACAGACTTACTTTATGATGGTCAGCTTAATGTGTTTGTGAGTTTATAGACAAAGGCTTAGTAGATGGTTGCTGGTTAATCTCTTCTATTGTGTTTGTGGACAAGGTTTAATTGGCACTTGCTGGCTGTCTCTCTTCCAGTGTGTGTGTGTGTGTGTGTGTGTGTGTGTATATATATATATGTCTCCTAAACTGGTTTCCTAGATTGGTTTGAAACATAAGCAGTTGGCTTCTATTTTTATATTTGTAAAGGAGATCCAAAATCTAATTTTACATTGAGGTATGAATTTTTAAATACAACGTTTTCACTAGTTAGGAAATAATTTTACACTGGCTTGCAAAAATTTTTTCTCAAATTTGCCGGAGTAGTGAAGGGAGTTATTTTCTAAATGATCTAAAATAACACATGATAGGTCTACAACTATGTCTGCAAGTATTTTGGCAGTATTTTACCTATTAATTACCTATCCTAATGGAATTTTATTTATTGAAAAATATATATAAAATTTAATTCCTATAATATTCATTATTTAGGACACTTGGCATTTGCTTATTTACTGAGCCTTTACTGGCTACCACATCTGTCTTCTTCAAGGTCCAAGTAGGAACTAGCTACCGCATCAGTCTTCACTGGGAGTTAATCAGTAATTGTTGTCAACTACAGGCTGTCATGTGACCATTAGGGTCTCTTAGAACATTAGCACGAAAAAAAAAAGTGATAATAGGCTTCTACATATCTGGAACAATATTTGGGAAACTTTTAAACCAATTTTTCATTCACTCCACAGCAGATGATTGTTCCAATTTTCTTATCTCTCTTTGGCATTATCTTGCATCAGCCATAAATAATTCTCAGGTAACAAAGATGTTGCTTGATAGTTTGTTATATATTAACTCCAGTGCAATATTGAGCCACAACCTCTGTGGTTTCCATAGCAAGTATGTTTTTTATGGAGTGAAGTGGCTCACCTCAAGCCCAATAGTTCTAAATTCAGTGTTGGTTTTCTCTGAGACTGGTTGTCAACCAAAGCCAGAAAGCCCAGTTTGCTATGTTATTAGACCCTAACTAGGGTGAGTCATCTCTTCCTAAGAGTATTTGTGCAAAAGCAAATGCAATAACCTTAGCAAGATTCTGAAGAGATATGTGGGAACCTGTTTGTGTACCTGGTAGTGAGAGTGGAATGAACAAAACGTAAGGCTTGAAATAACTGTTCAACAACTTTTATTTGTGATTGAGAGTGCTAAATAGTAATTTTGCTGTGTGGAGGGGAGTAGGGTTTCCCAGTTAAGAAAATTCTTGAGTATAGAGAGATTTCTCTGCTAATTCCTACAGGAGGAATGATAAATCTGAGTGTGAAACAGCCAGGACAGGCCTTGTTTTCTGCAGCAAGGGTTGTGTGTAGCCCTTTGAGTTTGAGGCTAGAGGCCAGTGAAAATGAAAAGTGAGAAAGAGACTAAACAGGGCTTGGTCAGCATTTTTATGGGTTCTGCGACTTCTGGTTGCATCCTGCTGATCATTTCTGTTGTTGCTAATGCTGAATCAAGCAAAGCCCCCCACATGCCACAATAGTCAACAAGTGAGCTAGTTTCTATAGATGCTAATCTCCATTTCTTTGATAATTGCTACACTATATGCACATCCTGTGTTTGATAAACTTTGCCAATATTCCAAGTCAAAATGACATTACGAATCTGTATTCAAATTGCGTTTGAAGGAAAAATGATCACTCAATTATGTAGAAGATTATGGAGGAAAATGTAATAATTTATTGAATTTAGTCAGAAAATGTCCTGTTTAATTTAAAGTAAGGAGTGATGTTATAATTAGCTTTTAATTTAAAACAATTTGTCTATTAAATAGTGTTTATTATTATTAACTAATTAAAAATGTTTACTTTTTTTCCTAACCTAACTGGTCAAATCTTATAAATTTTTTTTCAGGTCACATAAAAATGAGTACAATCATAGGAGTAAAAAAAAAAAATGTTGCCTGTGGTCACAAAATGAGCACATTTCATCTCACCTCTTGCTTCTAACCATCCACTACAGTGCTTTTCGATAAAAGTGACTCACCTGATTTTTTTTTTTTACTAAATGTTCTCTTCTCCAATGAAACAAAAGTTGAGCTAAATTCAGAGGACAAATGATCTAAAATCCGAAGAAAAAGCTTTGAAAGCTCTTTGAATTTAGCAGTAAGTCCTGTCAAGCATCCGTTCAGTATAATGTTCTGGGGATGCTTTTCTTTTCATGGAACTGGTTTCTTAAAACCTATTTAAAAGACCCTCAGGAGCGAGCAGTACAAGAGAATTTTAGTCTTGTCTGATCCCTTCTGCTGAAAGGGTGCAAATCGACCCCACCAAGCTCATTTTTATGCGCGATAATGCTCCCTGTCATAAATCAAAATTGATGAAGAACTACTTTGATGAGAAGCAGGTGAGTTTTGACATGGCCGCCCCAATCTCCTGACCTCAACCCCATAGAAAACTTATGGAGCATTATAAAGTACAGGCTTTCAAGAAAGAGGATTTGATTGTGAATTTCATATCCAAATGGAATTCAATGCTTGGAGATGAGATTTGCCAGAACCTAATCGAGTCAATGCCAAAAAAGGTTCAAAAGGTTATTCAAAGTAAAGGAGGACCCATAGATTATTAAATATTTCAAACTATATTACCTATTATAAATAAAGTATACCTCTATTATTCTTTATTTAAAGCTGTTCGGTTATGTTTCTATTGATTACTAGTTGCAGGAAATAAGTGAGTCACTTTTTTCGCACAGTTTTTCCCTAAATCTCATTTATATCCAAAATTATAATCATCAATAGAATACCTTAGGGTGAGTAAACTTTTATTAGGTGGTCGGGAAGGGGTCTTTATATTAGTAAGATTAAAAAATTAGTTTGACCCCAAAAACAATAGGTGAAAAAATTTTTAAGTAAAAAAAAAAAAAAATCTGGTGAGTCACTTTTATTGAATAGCACTGTATAATAAAATAAACATTTCCAGGGTTTCAGGGTTAAAGCTGAATTAGTCAAAAAAGCTTCATATGCTTCTACTTAGTCGTTGCTACATTACATCACCTTTCTCTTACTGAGCAAATGAGCTAAAAAAAAAATACAAGTATATTTTCCTTTTGGACAAAATTGAAAGAAAATAGAAAAAAAATAGTCTTTAAAAAATGCAGCTGTTGTTTTTTTTTCTTCTCCAATCTGTCATTAAAACAGATTTTAGATGATGAAAAAAATTGATATATTTCTTCTTGGAGATTTAAATCGTCTGCAATAAGGACTAGATATGCAAAATAGAAATTTCTTTAATCCTATATCAATTGCGTTTCTGTGTTACCATGTTTATTCTTGGAATTGGCCTCGGCACTAAAACTTGTGACTTTATGCAAAATGTCTGCTTAACTATGACAGCAACCTGTACATAAATTCACTTGTTCTTTAGGATTTTATTGGTTTATATTCAAAGAAAGACCACTTACTCTCTCCTTCTCCTTCT
>OZ038504.1:59891688-59896688 GCA_964036315.1 Acanthosepion esculentum
TAAATGCAATGTTAATCAGTATTGTGTCTTAGTTGTTTTACTTCACTGTGGCTCCGAATCAAACAGATACTACACTCTGGCCCAAGGTAGGACTGACAGATTGAATAATTTGATTTTTACAGCTTATCAATCCTTTGTGGGTTTTTAAAGTCGAAATGTATTTTGGATTGTAAGAAAAATATTTATTTTTAAGGGAATTTTACATTAACAATGTCCTACTATTTAATTTGTATTAGGTGCATTCCTACTTTTCTCAAATGTATTTACACATAAGTGAATATAATGAACCTGACTGGAATTCTTAGTGGCTTTATTGCCTTGTTTGGGATGAAATGATTATAAAAAAAAGTGTCTTTGCATATTTCTGATTTCAATCCTGCTTCTAATGTATCATTGTTTTTGTTCAGCCAATTATGTTGATACTCTCCCCCACACCTGGTAACATGCCAAATCATTTTAGTCTAGCATTAGTAAATAGTTCATTTGCACACTACTTTTTTGTTTTTTTGTTCATGGTCCACCATTTTCCCCACTCTTGTAGTCTGTAAAAAACAAAACAAAAAAAAATGAACAAAGAAATAGATTAGATGAAACTTTTGTTTTGGAAATTAGACAAAGTAAGAGAAAGGGAAAAAAAAACTTCATTAGAATGTTTGTTTGCTTTGTGTTGAATTTTTGTGTTGGCTAATGGGGGTTCTGTTCATGAACTGATGGAAAGGTGGAGACAAGATAACAAAAAAAACGTGTTGGTGGATGGGTGGGATAAAAACATTATTTTTTTGATTTTTATTTTTTTAAATTGATGAGTAAAGGGAAAGACTTTTTAAATAAATAAGTCTGTCAACAGAGTTAAAACAGAAAAATATAATAAAAAAGGACAGTTTTTTTTTTTTACCAAATGTTTGAATGTATTTTTTCATATTTTTTTTTTAACAGAAAAACAATCAGATGGAGTTGCAAATGAAATAAACAAAGGAATCTTTTGAAATAAGATTAAAAAGTTTTTCTCAAATGGAAATGACTAATTAGAAATTTAAAAACTTTTTTCTTTTTTAAGTGAACTGAAACTAAGTCCTTGAAATTACAGAATTTATTTTTTTTTATATTTTAGTTTTTCAAAACTGAAAACCTTTTATGTCCTTTCATTTTATTGACAAATTCACTTCCAGATTTACTTCCCTAAAATTTACACTGAGCCAACTCCATGCATATCTCTCTCTCTATCTCTGTGTGTGTCTCTCTCTATCTCTGTGTCTCTCTCTCTCTATCTCTGTGTGTGTCTCTCTCTCTCTCTATCTCTGTGTGTGTCTCTCTCTCTATCTCTGTGTGTGTCTCTCTCTCTATCTCTGTGTGTGTCTCTCTCTCTCTATCTCTGTGTGTGTCTCTCTCTCTCTATCTCTGTGTGTGTCTCTCTCTCTATCTCTGTGTGTGTCTCTCTCTCTATCTCTGTGTGTGTCTCTCTCTCTATCTCTGTGTGTGTCTCTCTCTCTATCTCTGTGTGTGTCTCTCTCTCTATCTCTGTGTGTGTCTCTCTCTCTATCTCTGTGTGTGTCTCTCTCTCTATCTCTGTGTGTGTCTCTCTCTCTATCTCTGTGTGTGTCTCTCTCTCTCTATCTCTGTGTGTGTCTCTCTCTCTCTATCTCTGTGTGTGTCTCTCTCTCTCTATCTCTGTGTGTGTCTCTCTCTCTCTATCTCTGTGTGTGTCTCTCTCTCTCTATCTCTGTGTGTGTCTCTCTCTCTCTATCTCTGTGTGTGTCTCTCTCTCTCTATCTCTGTGTGTGTCTCTCTCTCTCTATCTCTGTGTGTGTCTCTCTCTCTCTATCTCTGTGTGTGTCTCTCTCTCTCTATCTCTGTGTGTGTCTCTCTCTCTCTATCTCTGTGTGTGTCTCTCTCTCTCTATCTCTGTGTGTGTCTCTCTCTCTCTATCTCTGTGTGTGTCTCTCTCTCTCTATCTCTGTGTGTGTCTCTCTCTCTCTATCTCTGTGTGTGTCTCTCTCTCTCTATCTCTGTGTGTGTCTCTCTCTCTCTATCTCTGTGTGTGTCTCTCTCTCTCTATCTCTGTGTGTGTCTCTCTCTCTCTATCTCTGTGTGTGTCTCTCTCTCTCTATCTCTGTGTGTGTCTCTCTCTCTCTATCTCTGTGTGTGTCTCTCTCTCTCTATCTCTGTGTGTGTCTCTCTCTCTCTATCTCTGTGTGTGTCTCTCTCTCTCTATCTCTGTGTGTGTCTCTCTCTCTCTATCTCTGTGTGTGTCTCTCTCTCTCTATCTCTGTGTGTGTCTCTCTCTCTCTATCTCTGTGTGTGTCTCTCTCTCTCTATCTCTGTGTGTGTCTCTCTCTCTCTATCTCTGTGTGTGTCTCTCTCTCTCTATCTCTGTGTGTGTCTCTCTCTCTCTATCTCTGTGTGTGTCTCTCTCTCTCTATCTCTGTGTGTGTCTCTCTCTCTCTATCTCTGTGTGTGTCTCTCTCTCTCTATCTCTGTGTGTGTCTCTCTCTCTCTATCTCTGTGTGTGTCTCTCTCTCTCTATCTCTGTGTGTGTCTCTCTCTCTCTATCTCTGTGTGTGTCTCTCTCTCTCTATCTCTGTGTGTGTGTCTCTCTCTCTCTATCTCTGTGTGTGTGTCTCTCTCTCTCTATCTCTGTGTGTGTGTCTCTCTCTCTCTATCTCTGTGTGTGTGTCTCTCTCTCTCTATCTCTGTGTGTGTGTCTCTCTCTCTCTATCTCTGTGTGTGTGTCTCTCTCTCTCTATCTCTGTGTGTGTGTCTCTCTCTCTCTATCTCTGTGTGTGTGTCTCTCTCTCTATCTCTGTGTGTGTCTCTCTCTCTATCTCTGTGTGTGTCTCTCTCTCTATCTCTGTGTGTGTCTCTCTCTCTATCTCTGTGTGTGTCTCTCTCTCTATCTCTGTGTGTGTCTCTCTCTCTATCTCTGTGTGTGTCTCTCTCTCTATCTCTGTGTGTGTCTCTCTCTCTATCTCTGTGTGTGTCTCTCTCTCTATCTCTGTGTGTGTCTCTCTCTCTATCTCTGTGTGTGTCTCTCTCTCTATCTCTGTGTGTGTCTCTCTCTCTATCTCTGTGTGTGTCTCTCTCTCTATCTCTGTGTGTGTCTCTCTCTCTATCTCTGTGTGTGTCTCTCTCTCTATCTCTGTGTGTGTCTCTCTCTCTATCTCTGTGTGTGTCTCTCTCTCTATCTCTGTGTGTGTCTCTCTCTCTATCTCTGTGTGTGTCTCTCTCTATCTTGCTCTTTTCGATCTCTCTGCCTATCTATATATATATCTCTCTATCTCTCTTTTGGATCTCTCTGCCTATCTATATATATCTCTCTCTCTCTTTTCGATATCTCTGCCTATCTATATATATCTCTCTCTCTCTCTTTTCGATATCTCTGCCTATCTATATATATCTCTCTCTCTCTCTTTTCGATATCTCTGCCTATCTATATATCTCTCTCTCTCTCTCTCTCTCTTTTCGATATCTCTGCCTATCTATATCTCTCTCTCTCTCTCTCTCTCTCTTTTCGATCTCTCTGCCTATCTATATCTCTCTCTCTCTCTCTCTTTTCGATCTCTCTGCCTATCTATATATCTCTCTCTCTCTGTCTTTTCGATCTCTCTGCCTATCTATATCTCTCTCTCTTGCTCTTTTCGATCTCTCTGCCTATCTATATCTCTCTCTCTCTTGCTCTTTTCGATCTCTCTGCCTATCTATATCTCTCTCTCTCTTGCTCTTTTCGATCTCTCTGCCTATATACATCTCTCTCTCTCTTGCTCTTTTCGATCTCTCTGCCTATCTACATCTCTCTCTCTCTTGCTCTTTTCGATCTCTCTGCCTATCTACATCTCTCTCTCTCTTGCTCTTTTCGATCTCTCTGCCTATCTACATCTCTCTCTCTCTTGCTCTTTTCGATCTCTCTGCCTATCTACATCTCTCTCTCTTGCTCTTTTCGATCTCTCTGCCTATCTACATCTCTCTCTCTCTTGCTCTTTTCGATCTCTCTGCCTATCTACATCTCTCTCTCTCTCTTGCTCTTTTCGATCTCTCTGCCTATCTACATCTCTCTCTCTCTTGCTCTTTTCGATCTCTCTGCCTATCTACATCTCTCTCTCTCTGCCTATCTACATCTCTCTCTCTCTTGCTCTTTTCGATCTCTCTGCCTATCTACATCTCTCTCTCTTGCTCTTTTCGATCTCTCTGCCTATCTACATCTCTCTCTCTCTTGCTCTTTTCGATCTCTCTGCCTATCTACATCTCTCTCTCTCTTGCTCTTTTCGATCTCTCTGCCTATCTACATCTCTCTCTCTCTTGCTCTTTTCGATCTCTCTGCCAATCTACATCTCTCTCTCTCTTGCTCTTTTCGATCTCTCTGCCTATCTACATCTCTCTCTCTCTGCCTATCTACATCTCTCTCTCTCTTGCTCTTTTCGATCTCTCTGCCTATCTACATCTCTCTCTCTCTTGCTCTTTTCGATCTCTCTGCCTATCTACATCTCTCTCTCTCTCTTGCTCTTTTCGATCTCTCTGCCTATCTACATCTCTCTCTCTCTCTTGCTCTTTTCGATCTCTCTGCCTATCTACATCTCTCTCTCTCTCTTGCTCTTTTCGATCTCTCTGCCTATCTACATCTCTCTCTCTCTCTTGCTCTTTTCGATCTCTCTGCCTATCTACATCTCTCTCTCTCTTGCTCTTTTCGATCTCTCTGCCTATCTACATCTCTCTCTCTCTTGCTCTTTTCGATCTCTCTGCCTATCTACATCTCTCTCTCTCTTGCTCTTTTCGATCTCTCTGCCTATCTACATCTCTCTCTCTCTTGCTCTTTTCGATCTCTCTGCCTATCTACATCTCTCTCTCTCTTGCTCTTTTCGATCTCTCTGCCTATCTACATCTCTCTCTCTCTTGCTCTTTTCGATCTCTCTGCCTATCTACATCTCTCTCTCTCTTGCTCTTTTCGATCTCTCTGCCTATCTACATCTCTCTCTCTCTTGCTCTTTTCGATCTCTCTGCCTATCTAC
>OZ038504.1:59904188-59939188 GCA_964036315.1 Acanthosepion esculentum
TCTCTCACTCTCTATCTCTCTCTCACTCTCTATCTCTCTCTCACTCTCTATCTCTCTCTCACTCTCTATCTCTCTCTCACTCTCTATCTCTCTCTCACTCTCTATCTCTCACTCTCTATCTCTCACTCTCTATCTCTCACTCTCTATCTCTCACTCTCTATCTCTCTATCTCTCACTCTCTATCTCTCTATCTCTCACTCTCTATCTCTCTATCTCTCACTCTCTATCTCTCTATCTCTCACTCTCTATCTCTCTATCTCTCACTCTCTATCTCTCTATCTCTCACTCTCTATCTCTCTATCTCTCACTCTCTATCTCTCTATCTCTCACTCTCTATCTCTCTATCTCTCACTCTCTATCTCTCTATCTCTCACTCTCTATCTCTCTATCTCTCACTCTCTATCTCTCTATCTCTCACTCTCTATCTCTCTATCTCTCACTCTCTATCTCTCTATCTCTCACTCTCTATCTCTCTATCTCTCACTCTCTATCTCTCACTCTCTATCTCTCACTCTCTATCTCTCACTCTCTATCTCTCACTCTCTATCTCTCACTCTCTATCTCTCACTCACTCTCTATCTCTCACTCACTCTCTATCTCTCTCTCACTCTCTATCTCTCTCTCACTCTCTATCTCTCTCTCACTCTCTATCTCTCTCTCACTCTCTATCTCTCTCTCACTATCTCTCTCTCACTATCTCTCTCTCACTCTCTATCTCTCACTCTCTATCTCTCACTCTCTATCTCTCACTCTCTATCTCTCACTCTCTATCTCTCACTCTCTATCTCTCTATCTCTCACTCTCTATCTCTCTATCTCTCACTCTCTATCTCTCTATCTCTCACTCTCTATCTCTCTATCTCTCACTCTCTATCTCTCTATCTCTCACTCTCTATCTCTCTATCTCTCACTCTCTATCTCTCTATCTCTCACTCTCTATCTCTCTATCTCTCACTCTCTATCTCTCTATCTCTCACTCTCTATCTCTCTATCTCTCACTCTCTATCTCTCTATCTCTCTATCTCTCACTCTCTATCTATCTATCTATCTATCTCTCACTCTCTATCTATCTATCTATCTATATATATATATAGCAGAGGATGTGCATGCATATAATGGTCTCTTTTGATTTTGACCAATGAGAGCTTCACTGTTTCCGATTGTTTTTTGTTTTATTTTTTTTGTTTGTTGTTTGCTTTTTTGTTTTTTGGGTTTTTTTTGGGGGGGTTGTTGCTCTTCTAGTTGTCCTTGTTGTTGCTCTTCTAGAATGAGAAGCTTTTACGGAGATGTTAATCAAAGACAATAAAGGATCAGAGTTCAGTTAGAAGATGGCGATGGACATTGTGTTTAAATTTTTTTAAGTCTGTAGGTAGTGGGGAAGCAAACATTTTGAAGGGAGTTCCACAGGCAGGAAGTGCAAGAAAAGAAACTGTTGAAGTAGAAAAGTGGTGGTTACATTTAACTATTTCACCAGTAAAAGGGTGGTACCTAAATGCCAATCTAGTACCATGTTTAAATTCATTAAAAAAATTTTATCTAACATTATTTCTTTATTATGATAAATGTTATTTTAAGTGGATGTTTGTGTTGGTGTCTTTGTTTGTTTTTTTAGTTTCTTTTTAAACAGTGAGATTAATGAACCCAGCCTAGATTGTTTTGTTTTGTTTTATGGCATATCAACCTCAATGGGTTATTTAGTGCCAACAAGATTTTTATTGCTGGTAATAATTTTTTTTCAAAAACGGTGGGGGTTAAGCACTTGCCCGTAGCCAAGATCCCGACAGGTTCCACCATCTGGGGAACACCAGCAATCAAGAGGTGGTTCCACACTCTCCAAAACCTTCAGATCAAAGGCCTCACTGTTGGATACAGTTTATCATCATGGCCAGGGACGTCTTAGATTGAGAAGTTCTAAGGAAAGGTTGTCTAAATAATAATGCTTATAGTAATAAAGAATTTTTTTTTTAATTATTTCAACTAAAGTAAAGTAACAAAGTCTCTAATGTGCAGAGTTATGAAGTGTCAAAAATTATAAGAAAAAGCAGAACAACAGAAAAAACAGAAGATAATTATTGACATTAAATTTAAATATTTGAAGATCAAACTTAACTAGAAAATGGGAAGACAAAAAAGAATTCTATAAGTTGTATCTTTGTATATTCATTCTTCAATGTGTCAACTATCAACCAATAAATATTAATGAAAGTATGACTTTTCACCATCTTGCTAAATTCATGACTCTAGTTTTGAATATCAAAATTTAGAAAATGAATTAAGAGTGCATAAACTGATTAGAAAATTATTTTACTAGATTTTTATGTAAAGCATACGTTAAATTCTGTCTGAATTTTTGGGAGGAAGAGTTATCATGTGGACTATTGTCCTCATCTTGTTCTTGTTATTACAACATAAATAGACTGGATTAAAGTGTTGGTTCATGAATTTGGTGGCATAATTAGGAGTTCAATCCCTCTACTGGGTAGTGTGTACTTAGACACTGAAAACAGGGTGAGAAATAACTAGGCAGAATTAAAAATAACAACTAAATGAGATGTCCTTGGACATGGGCAGTGGAACGAGAACGGTCTACTCTTGTAGATTAAATAAAGGGTTCAGTTCCAAATTTCTGGTAGATTACCTGGGTTGACTTACACCTGTTGAAGACTGGAGGACACAATGACTGAAATAACAAAGATGAGGATAATAGTACACATGTAAATTGTGTAAACAAGTTTCAGCTCAGTAACAAAAAGAAAGTTTCCACTGTAATTTTGCTAGTAAAGTACTTTTTTTTTTTTTTTACAAAAATATATTTGTTATTACTTCCCATTTCAAAGAATATGCAAGTCGAGCACTGTGTTGCTTTTTGGTTAGAGGTTGTCTTTTGAAGTTGAGAAGGTGTTGTGTGTTGATAAACAAAAACTGTGTTGAATCAGTTGAGAAAATAGACAAACAATAGTGGAACATTTTCTTGTAGAGGGAGTTTAGAGAGATGTTCTTAAGTCTCTATAAAAAGGACGATAAAGTTGAATGTACTCTGTTGATGCATTAAAGGGTGAGTGACATATATAGTCTATGCCATGTGCGTCTATGTCACGGAGTGCTAATTTTAGTGTCCAATCTTGATTTCAGCCCAAAGTGAAAGAAGAGCTAGCCTCTATGGATTCACAACATGTATGCTCACTTTTTTTATCCATTCATGCATGCCTAAAATCTGGAAAGGGGTTGTTGCTACAGATAGGTTTATCAACTCATGCATGGCTAGTGAAAACATTTAATATCTGCTCCACATATAATAATTCACCATTTCAAAAATCTTGACAAAATATAACGGACATTGACGTCTGGGGAGTATAAAGCCTGAAATGTTGCCTAACAACAAAGATGTTGATTCTAGTAGCAAAGTATCTGTAGCGGACCGTGGTGAAGATGTGAAGAGATATCAGAAGGTTAAACTTTCCTGCTGGCGGGTCCAGCTACATAAGAATGTCGGACTTTAATTAAGTCCAAAGAAAACAAACAAGACCGATATACATGGGTAAACAAATATATATTAATAACAAAACAAGTTAAACAATGGACTGTTACATAGAGTTTGTATGGAGAAATTGTGTGTGTGTGTTGTAAGTGTTCGTACGTACGTGTATTGTTCTTAGCATGTTCCCAGAATCTGGGAAACGCTGTAAGTGGAAAAAGAGAGATTTTACCTCGCGAGGTAGCAGCCCAAGGCCTAAGTCGAAAAAGAGAGAGAGGCGAAGGGTAAGCCAGTATTTATAGCCAGGGGAGAGAGAGAGACCCCTGTTGAAGGATTAAGGAACTGAGGAGAAGCTAACTGCAACATATCTGATAGTGGTGAAGTAAGTATGTGAGAACACTAAGGGAATACTTTGAATTGGACTAACACACTCTTACCCTAGTTTTTGTCTTAGAGGTTTTTCATCTGTAAAAAAACATTCTTATAGTCTTAGAAGGTATGGCTTCATTGAGAGAAAAAAAAATCCTTGTATGAGTTAAGCTTTTCCTTTGAAAACGACAACTGAATAACTACATGTTTTGTTTTTACACCTAATGAATAACATCCCTACGTGCAAGTCACCAATCTGCCACTGGGCGGCATGCAACTAGTGTCTACCACTAATGGCCTGCTGGCATGTTTGTCTCGGCAATGTTACTACTTGCTGACTGCTAGTGGCCTACCTGTTGTTGCTACCAGAAGACTGCTGGCGTTGCCATTGGGCCACTAGCATCTTGCATGTAAGAAGAATAATTATGTAAGACCTATACAAAGAGTACACAAAAAGACATGTTATAAGAAAACAATACAAAGCAAAATAAATTGGACTTGTGTGTTATAACTAGCATGCACTGGGAGTATTTTAAGATATGACTGAAGTTCGTGTTGGTTGAAAAACAAAACTCTGTATTGAACTAAGCTCCTTTGCACATACTGCTATTACTATATATTATTATTAAATATTATTATTATTATTATTAAATATTATTATTATTATTATTAAATATTATTATTATTATTATTAAATATTATTATTATTATTATTAAATATTATTATTATTATTATTATTAAATATTATTATTATTATTAAATATTATTATTAAATATTATTAATAATAATAATAAAGATAAAAAATTGAGAAATTGTCCAAATACAAGAACCTGGAGATTGTGATTAACAGGATGTGGGAAATGAAGACTGAGATTGTACCATTAATAATCAGAGCTCTGGGCCTTGTAAGAAAAGGAATGGACAATTTTACTAACAGTCTCCCAGGTAACAAAAATATAAGTTGCCCAGAAGATCGCCCTACTAGGAACATCCCATATACTAAGAAAAGTGCTATCAATTAAATGACAATTCTCCTATAGGTCCGAAGAAGCATAGTTTGGACCCGGCTCTACAGGATACAAAGCAGGATACATAACATTCGCAAATAATAATAATAATAATAAAGTTGTACAAGAATGGGAAAATAGAACCAAGACTAATGTTAAGCAAGCTGTAAGGAAATCCCCAAAATGGGAATCCACAGGAAATGACCAGGTACCCAATTTCTTTTTTTAACATTTGTCATCAATCCATAAAACCCCTGCACAAACTTTATTAATGCTAATTAATAACCCCAATGAATCCCCAGAATGGATCACTGAAGATATTACATATCTCCTAACAAAAACTGGTGAAACAGATGATATGAACAGTATTCCAGATAGCATCAACATAGAAGTTGCCCAGAAAATCGCCCTACTAGGAACATCCTATATACTAAGAAAAGTGCTATCAATTAAATGACAATTCTCCTATAGAGCCTAAGGACCATAAGTTGGACCCGGCTCTACAGGAAACATAACACACAAACAATAATAATATAAACAAATAAATGTTTGTATTTTAATTAAATAAAAAATGTTTTGGACGAGCAGATATCAGACAAATTTTAATGTTAAACATTATTATAAGATTTTCTTCTAAAGAAATAGCATTTAAAATATCATCCCATAAGTTCTGTCCGAATTTTGAATCAAGTGACCAAATGTTACATTTAATTACAGATTCAATCAACAATGTATTTTCCCTGATTATCTATGACTTCCTTCCATCTATTAACAAGCTTACTAATTCCATTACTGTAAAATTCTTTTGGCTTTGATTCGAAGAACTCACAAGTGTCAGTTTTAACCTCTTCCTGTGTTACAAAAGCTGTTTCTTCCAAATGATTCTGTAAGCTACAAAACAAATGGTAGTCTGAAGGAGCAAGTTCAGGAGAATAAGGTGGATGAGGAATTTTCTCCCAACCAAGTTCTTCGATCTTCTGTGACGTGATTCTTGCTGTGTGGTCAAGCATTGTCCTGATAAAACATCACCCGTTTTTGATTCACTAGAGCAGGTCTTTTTTTCCTCAAAGCTTGGTTCAAACACTCTAATTGCTGACAGTATATTTGAGCATTAATTGTTGCATTAGGTGGTAAGAATTCAAAGTGGATTATTTCTTGGCAATCCCACCAGATTGAAAGAAGAACCCTTTGCCCATGAAGTTCCCTTCTCGGCTGTCGCTGGGGTCCTTCCCCTTTACCAAGCCACTGTCTACGATGCTTATCATTTCGATAAAAGATTCATTTTTCATCGCCAGTCACAAGTCTATCCAAAAAAGGTGAAACAAGTTGGCGAGAAGAGCAGATGTCAATTCGGGATTTGAGGTTGTTTTCAGACAATTCATGAGGCACCCATTTTCCAAGTTTAGGAACTTTTCCAAGTTGTTGAAGATGACGATGAACAGTTGTATGGTTTGAACTGAGAACCACTGCCAATTCCTCAACTGATAAAGCAGGATTTTCTTCAAGGGCTGCTTCAAGAAGCTTTTCATCAAACTCAACTGGACGTCCAGTTCGATCTTCATCTTCAAGGATGAAATCCCCACCTCTGAATTTTGCAAACCATCTTCTGCAAGTTCTTTCATTCACACATTCCTCTCCATAAACTGAGTGAATGTTTCTAGCCGCTTCGACTGCTGAGTTTCCTTTCTTGAACTCATAAAGCATTATGTGCCTCAAATGATTCTTTGGTACTTCCATGTTAGCAGGGTTTTAATCAAACAAAATTTAATGTTATTGTTCTCTGAAATAAAATTTGATCAGTTTAAATGCATCTAAACATAAAAATAATGTTCAGCTCCATTAGACATTATAAAATACTCTTTAAATTTTATTCATTTTAACAAAAAGTTAAAATTTGGACAGAACTTATGGGATGACCTAATATTTATCAGGGAAGATTCAGCTTATTAAAATTTATTGAAAGGAAAATAGTACTTGTTGAAAACTCTAAGCACCGGAATTTCCAAACATGTTGAGATGCAGAAATGATACGAACAATAGCCGATGGAAATGGTGATGACTGAGAAATTGTAGCCAAAGGAAGAGTTAATGAGAAAAGAAGCTGAGTGAAAGGAAATGGAGTAAACTAGTAAGTGGGCCTATTCTTATGGGTCACAAAACCCAAGGGCATATGAACACACATTAGTAACAAATTACGCTCCTTTGGAACTAAAGTTTAAGAATTTATATATACACACTTGAGATGCATTCTGGATGAAAGATCTTGAAATACAACTTTCTTTTTCTTCTTTTTAGTTGAGAGTACACATATTCCTTAGCCATTTTCATTCGAGGTATATGGCTATTTTCACTGCTACAAAATTATAACCAAAAAAAGATGTAGTATTATCATACGCTTGGACAGTGCTAATTCAGAATATGATTTTACGATTTTGACTAATGTTTTACATTTTTTTTTTTTTTTTTTTTTTTAATAAATTCCAGACATGTACATACAGAAAACTGAAATATATACAGTGTAACCCAGATATAAGAGAGTTGTCGGGACCGGAGAAGAAGTATCTTATATCCGGGTTTATCTTATATCAGGGTTTGGTCTATTTTGTTTAGGTAAGTATGGCTTTAATTTGGGACCAGAGAAAATATCTCTTATATCCGGGTTACACTGTATGTAACTAGCTTAAAAGCCACACTCCATGTGGAGATTTAATCTAGCTCCTGTAAGAGGGCTAATTGGGCCTCCATCCCAAAACTAAAGCGACCTCTGACCCAGCTTAGAAAATAGCAATGATAATTTTGAAGAAATAACTTTGAATTTCTCAGTTCACCCACTGGAACATCACTTTAACTCTTAAGTCTATAAGTCAAATACTGACCAAAAGACCAATTTGGGCCAAAATTCCAGTTCATGACAAAAATTGAGTTCTTTAAATCACAAAGTCTGCAGAACTTCAAAACCTCACATCACAAAACTTCTCACTTTAACTCTGATTCCTTGGCATTTTAAAGAAATAAAATTGATTTCCTCACACAATAAAGTTTTGGAGATATTTTAAACTAAATTTAAAACAATTTTTTTTTTTTAATTCACAGTTTTTGTTACTTAAAACTCAATGTAAATTTAAAACTTTTTTTTAAATCGTTTTTTTTTCTTTTCCAGTTATCTTAAAAGTTAAATTTATAACTCTTCCTTCCTCATCCAGAAACAAATTCCAATTCAAGCGCCAGATGAAGGGCAGATTTTCAATCCTGGGTTCATCCTGATTCCAAAAAGTATATGTAGAGCAAATGTGGCCCAAGTTAGAGGGATTTTAAACATGAACAGACAAACAGAATTCGCCGTTTATTTATTTAGAAGAAAAATAGAAGATGCATATGTGAGTGTATTAAGCATATATACAAGTCAGTTCTGAGAGAATTAGAAGTCCTGCTGGGTTCAATTATTGGTGGCCACAATCTTTAAAACATAAGATGATGCAGAAGGGAAACTGCAAGAACTCCTACGGTGGCTAGTGAAAGAAAACAAGAAGAAAGTATTAAACATCAATTGCAAGAAGAATGCATGCATGATTGTTAACAAAAGGGACAGTCCAACATGCAAATTACAAAATAGAGATACCAAAATCAAACAAATATGACAATTTAAATATCTGGGAAGTATTTCAACAGAGGATGGAAAGTGTGACACAGAAATTTGAAAGGCAAATTGAGGTAGCAAAAGATGCCTTCCAAAAGCTAAGCAAAGTATGAAGAAATGGGAAAATTTCATTAGCAATAAAAAAAAAAAAAAAGCCTACTGAACTGTTGTGTAATATCAGTCCTCCTACATAGTAGTGAATGCTGGACAATTTCCTCACAGATGAAGAAGTGACTTGAAGTAACAGAAATCTGGTTCTACAGAGGGATGCTGACGATACCATGGACCGAACCTGTGCGCAACTACAGTTTTAGAGAAAATCTAAACAAAAACGACACACATACTTAACATCAAGAAGAAACAGTTGAAATTTCTAGGGTATGTAATGAGGAAAGAAGGCTTGGAAACTTTGATACTCACATAAGAGATTGAAGGCAAGGAGGACAGAAAACAATGCATCACCTACATAGCAAGCTTGAGTGAAAGGATGGCAGAACAAAAAGACAAAAAAGAGCTACAAAGGATAGGAAATTGTGGAGAGCCATGATTCCCAACAACCTCGAAAATCAGTAATTGTGCATCTAAATCCCATTGGCAGACTATATTTTCAAAATGGTAATACCGTTTCCTTATAAGGAAACATTCGGCATTTATTGATTTGAAGATTGATAAATGATTCAAACATTCTACATTTACAATTAAATTGTCATGACACTAAAAGGCAATGTGATGATTCCATAGATTTTCAACTACATCAATCACAATTAGCTTCATTATGTGATAGGTGAAGTTTATATGGCTTTGTAGTTTTGTGTTAGGCTGAGTCTGTTTATTATAAGTCAGTACCAATTTGGTTCTTGTATGGATGCTGGAGGCACAGGATTACTTAGTCTATATATTTGTACATTTGTGATTCATTATAAGTCAACACAAGAATGTTTTGTTGGTTAATTTCTATAATGGTATCTTGTGCTCTCTCTCTCTCTCTCTCTGATCTCATTTTAGTGGTGTTTTATTCTCCTCCTCCTTCCTTCTTTAATAGTACCTTGCCCTCCCTCTGCTTTTTCTCTTTTAATGGCACATTCACCCTCTCTGCTTTCTCGATTTTAATGGCATTGTAACAGAGAATCGGGTCAACCTTTTAAGAGACTCAGAGTTGGTTGCATGTGGTGTTGTAAACACCATGAATTATGTCCTCTTCCACAATGGGCTGTTGAGAGAAGACCTTCTACTTACAGTAGGTGGTACTGACTATTTGCATGTGAGCAATACTGGGCAGTATATTAGCCAATAGTCAGCATGAGTCTGGGAATGGATGAGCTATATAACACCAGTTCTCTCTCAGTCAAGAGAGAGCGCTCTCAACTTACAGAAAACCAGACAAAATGAACACCGACAATTCTCCTCTCTGCTTCCCTTCTATTAATAGCACCATGTCCACTATCTGAACTTTTCTCTCTTTAGTGACGTCTTGCCATCCGTCTCTTTTAATAGCACCTTGTTCTCTCGACTTTTTCCTCTTTATTGGTAACTTACTCTCTCAATGTTTTTCTCTTTTAATGACACTTTTTGTTTTTCTTGTTATGGCACCTTGTTCTCTCTCTCTATCTTTTTCCTTTCTAATGGCACATTGTTCTCTCTACTTTTTTCTTTTTCTCTCTCTACTTTTTCTTTTTCTCTCTACTTTTTTCTTTTTCTCTCTACTTTTTTCTTTTTCTCTCTACTTTTTTTCTTTTTCTTTCTCTACTTTTTTCTTTTTCTTTCTCTACTTTTTTCTTTTTCTCTCTCTACTTTTTTCTTTTTCACTCTCTCTACTTTTTTCACTCTCTCTACTTTTTTCACTCTCTCTCTACTTTTTTCTCTCTCTCTCTCTACTTTTTTCTCTCTCTCTCTCTACTTTTTTCTCTCTCTCTCTCTACTTTTTTCTCTCTCTCTCTCTACTTTTTTCTCTCTCTCTCTCTACTTTTTTCTCTCTCTCTCTCTACTTTTTTCTCTATCTCTCTCTACTTTTTTCTCTCTCTCTCTCTACTTTTTTTTCTCTCTCTCTCTCTCTCTACTTTTCTCTCTCTCTCTACTTTTTTCTCTCTCTCTCTCTACTTTTTTCTCTCTCTCTCTCTACTTTTTTCTCTCTCTCTCTCTACTTTTTTCTCTCTCTCTCTCTACTTTTTTCTCTCTCTCTCTCTACTTTTTTCTCTCTCTCTCTACTTTTTTCTCTCTCTCTCTACTTTTTTCTCTCTCTCTCTACTTTTTTCTCTCTCTCTCTACTTTTTTCTCTCTCTCTCTACTTTTTTCTCTCTCTCTCTCTCTACTTTTTTCTCTCTCTCTCTCTCTACTTTTTTCTCTCTCTCTCTCTCTACTTTTTTCTCTCTCTCTCTCTCTACTTTTTTCTCTCTCTCTCTCTCTACTTTTTTCTCTCTCTCTCTCTCTACTTTTTTCTCTCTCTCTCTCTCTACTTTTTTCTCTCTCTCTCTCTCTACTTTTTTCTCTCTCTCTCTCTCTACTTTTTTCTCTCTCTCTCTCTCTACTTTTTTCTCTCTCTCTCTCTCTACTTTTTTCGCTCTCTCTCTCTCTACTTTTTTCGCTCTCTCTCTCTCTACTTTTTTCGCTCTCTCTCTCTCTACTTTTTTCGCTCTCTCTCTCTACTTTTTTCTCTCTCTCTCTCTACTTTTTTCTCTCTCTCTCTCTCTCCTTTTTTCTCTCTCTCTCTCTCTCCTTTTTTCTCTCTCTCTCTCTACTTTTTTCTCTCTCTCTCTCTCTACTTTTTTCTCTCTCTCTCTCTCTACTTTTTTCTCTCTCTCTCTCTCTACTTTTTTCTCTCTCTCTCTCTCTACTTTTTTCTCTCTCTCTCTCTCTACTTTTTTCTCTCTCTCTCTCTCTACTTTTTTCTCTCTCTCTCTCTCTACTTTTTTCTCTCTCTCTCTCTACTTTTTTCTCTCTCTCTCTCTCTACTTTTTTCTCTCTCTCTCTCTCTACTTTTTTCTCTCTCTCTCTCTCTACTTTTTTCTCTCTCTCTCTCTCTACTTTTTTCTCTCTCTCTCTCTCTACTTTTTTCTCTCTCTCTCTCTACTTTTTTCGCTCTCTCTCTCTCTACTTTTTTCTCTCTCTCTCTACTTTTTTCTCTCTCTCTCTCTCCTTTTTTCTCTCTCTCTCCTTTTTTCTCTCTCTCTCTCTCTACTTTTTCTCTCTCTCTCTCTCTACTTTTTTCTCTCTCTCTCTCTCTACTTTTTTCTCTCTCTCTCTCTCTACTTTTTTCTCTCTCTCTCTCTCTACTTTTTTCTCTCTCTCTCTACTTTTTTCTCTCTCTCTCTACTTTTTTCTCTCTCTCTCTCTACTTTTTTCTCTCTCTCTCTCTACTTTTTTCTCTCTCTCTCTCTACTTTTTTCTCTCTCTCTCTCTCTCTACTTTTTTCTCTCTCTCTCTCTCTACTTTTTTCTCTCTCTCTCTCTCTACTTTTTTCTCTCTCTCTCTCTCTACTTTTTTCTCTCTCTCTCTCTCTACTTTTTTCTCTCTCTCTCTACTTTTTTCTCTCTCTCTCTACTTTTTTCTCTCTCTCTCTACTTTTTTCTCTCTCTCTCTCTACTTTTTTCTCTCTCTCTCTCTACTTTTTCTCTCTCTCTCTCTACTTTTTTCTCTCTCTCTCTCTCTCTACTTTTTTTCTCTCTCTCTCTCTCTCTACTTTTTTTCTCTCTCTCTCTACTTTTTTCTCTCTCTCTCTCTACTTTTTTCTCTCTCTCTCTCTACTTTTTTCTCTCTCTCTCTCTCTACTTTTTTCTCTCTCTCTCTCTCTACTTTTTTCTCTCTCTCTCTCTCTACTTTTTTTCTCTCTCTCTCTCTACTTTTTTCTCTCTCTCTCTCTACTTTTTTTCTCTCTCTCTCTACTTTTTTCTCTCTCTCTCTCTACTTTTTTTTCTCTCTCTCTCTCTACTTTTTTTCTCTCTCTCTCTCTACTTTTTTTCTCTCTCTCTCTCTACTTTTTTTCTCTCTCTCTCTCTACTTTTTTTCTCTCTCTCTACTTTTTTTCTCTCTCTCTCTCTACTTTTTTTCTCTCTCTCTCTCTACTTTTTTTCTCTCTCTACTTTTTTTCTCTCTCTACTTTTTTTCTCTCTCTCTCTCTACTTTTTTTCTCTCTCTCTCTCTACTTTTTTTCTCTCTCTCTCTCTACTTTTTTTCTCTCTCTCTCTCTACTTTTTTTCTCTCTCTCTCTCTACTTTTTTTCTCTCTCTCTCTCTACTTTTTTTCTCTCTCTCTCTCTACTTTTTTTCTCTCTCTCTCTCTCTACTTTTTTTCTCTCTCTCTCTCTACTTTTTTTCTCTCTCTCTCTCTACTTTTTTTCTCTCTCTCTCTCTACTTTTTTTCTCTCTCTCTCTCTACTTTTTTTCTCTCTCTCTCTCTCTACTTTTTTTCTCTCTCTCTCTCTCTCTCTACTTTTTTTCTCTCTCTCACTCTCTAATTTTTCTCTCTCTCTCTCTCTCTACTTTTTTCTCTCTCTCTCTACTTTTTTTCTCTCTCTCTCTACTTTTTTTCTCTCTCTCTCTCTCTACTTTTTTCTCTCTCTCTCTCTCTACTTTTTTCTCTCTCTCTCTACTTTTTTTCTCTCTCTCTCTACTTTTTTTCTCTCTCTCTCTACTTTTTTTCTCTCTCTCTCTTCTTTTTTCTCTCTCTCTCTCTTCTTTTTTCTCTCTGTCTCTACTTTTTCTCTCTCTCTCTACTTTTTCTCTCTCTCTCTACTTTTTCTCTCTCTCTCTACTTTTTCTCTCTCTCTCTACTTTTTCTCTCTCTCTCTACTTTTTTTTTCTCTCTACTTTTTTTTCTCTCTCTCTCTACTTTTTTTTCTCTCTCTCTCTACTTTTTTTTCTCTCTCTCTCTACTTTTTTTTTCTCTCTCTCTCTCTACTTTTTTTTTCTCTCTCTCTCTCTACTTTTTTTTCTCTCTCTCTCTACTTTTTTTTTCTCTCTCTCTCTACTTTTTTTTTCTCTCTCTCTCTACTTTTTTCTCTCTCTCTCTCTACTTTTTTCTCTCTCTCTCTCTACTTTTTTCTCTCTCTCTCTACTTTTTTCTCTCTCTCTCTCTACTTTTTTCTCTCTCTCTCTCTACTTTTTTCTCTCTCTCTCTCTACTTTTTTCTCTCTCTCTCTCTACTTTTTTCTCTCTCTCTCTCTACTTTTTTCTCTCTCTCTCTCTCTACTTTTTTCTCTCTCTCTCTCTACTTTTTTCTCTCTCTCTCTCTACTTTTTTTCTCTCTCTCTCTCTACTTTTTTTCTCTCTCTCTCTCTACTTTTTTTCTCTCTCTCTCTCTACTTTTTTTCTCTCTCTCTCTCTACTTTTTTTCTCTCTCTCTCTCTACTTTTTTTCTCTCTCTCTCTCTACTTTTTTTCTCTCTCTCTCTCTACTTTTTTTCTCTCTCTCTCTCTACTTTTTTTCTCTCTCTCTCTCTACTTTTTTTCTCTCTCTCTCTCTCTCTCTACTTTTTCTCTCTCTCTCTCTCTCTACTTTTTTTCTCTCTCTCTCTCTCTACTTTTTTTCTCTCTCTCTCTCTACTTTTTTTCTCTCTCTCTCTCTACTTTTTTTCTCTCTCTCTCTCTACTTTTTTTCTCTCTCTCTCTCTCTACTTTTTTTCTCTCTCTCTCTCTCTACTTTTTCTCTCTCTCTTTCTCTCTACTTTTTTTCTTTCTCTCTCTACTTTTTTTCTCTCTCTCTCTACTTTTTTTCTCTCTCTCTCAACTTTTTTTCTCTCTCTCTCAACTTTTTTTCTCTCTCTCTCAACTTTTTTTCTCTCTCTCTCTACTTTTTTTCTCTCTCTCTCTACTTTTTTTCTCTCTCTCTCTACTTTTTTTCTCTCTCTCTCTACTTTTTTTCTCTCTCTCTCTACTTTTTTTCTCTCTCTCTCTACTTTTTTTCTCTCTCTCTCTACTTTTTTTCTCTCTCTCTCTACTTTTTTTCTCTCTCTCTCTACTTTTTTTCTCTCTCTCTCTACTTTTTTTCTCTCTCTCTCTACTTTTTTTCTCTCTCTCTCTACTTTTTTTCTCTCTCTCTCTACTTTTTTTCTCTCTCTCTCTACTTTTTTTCTCTCTCTCTCTACTTTTTTTCTCTCTCTCTCTACTTTTTTTCTCTCTCTCTCTACTTTTTTTCTCTCTCTCTCTCTCTCTACTTTTTTTCTCTTTTAGTGGCAACTTATTCTATTTTTCTCTTTTTAATGTCACTTTCTCTCTTGGTTTTTTTTTCTCTTCAGTGGCAACTTATTCTTCCTCTGATTTTTCTTGTACTCTCTCTGCCTTTTCTTTCTTGAAAGCTTATTTTTCTTCAACTGATGGCATGTTACAACCAATTTCTCAAGTTTTAACTAAATTTGAACTTTGTGTGACACAAGGCCAAACATGTGATCAGTGATCAGATGTACTACAGCATAAATGGTCTCTAAGTTGATCTTGTTCATTACTCTTTAGTATGACATTTTTTATTATGTTCATATTAGACTAATACAAAACAATCATCGTTAAATTGTCATCATTGTGAGACTTGGACAAAGCCATTATTGATTTCATTCATTCATTGTTCATTAGCATGGTAGTTTTTTTATTAGTGTAATACAAAGCCATCATTGTGAGGTTTCAATTTCCTTTGGAGTGAATTGCTCTGTGGAATAATCTTGCTTATCAGCGTGCCATAGAAAGCAATCAACTGAATTATGGAGATTTATGATAAACAAAATTCATCGCTAAATTTGATATTTAAGCCCTAAAATATTAACACCTATGTTTCCATTAGATTTAATATTAGAAATAATGGTATAAGATTGCTTTATTTTGGGAAATAAAAATGTTCAAACTATAATTAATGCTTCTCATATGTGACCTTCATATTTGTCTTTTTCTCCTTTTGGATATATACAATACAAATATGGTGGAATTAATTTGATTGGTATTTGTAATATTAGCTGTTTCATTATGAAGAAGCATCCATTATTCATAGACAGTGCAGCTAGTCATTTGAAATTTATAAAATCTTTCTCTCAAAACATTTTTCAGGAGAATAGTTTTCTCAAGTCCAATAGCTGTGTTTTTTTTTTTTTTCAATTTTTGGATATTATGATTATTTTGCAACATGTTGATGTGTACAGTATTTACATTAGTCGGACTATTGTCACCATATTTGTCACAATGTTTCGGCCGTTGTACGATCCGGCCTTCTTCAGGTGGTTGGAATTTCGAACCGAACCCTTTATTTCGATCACTGGAGTAGACTGTTCTAGTTCCACGAGCCATGTTTGATGGATGTCAGTTATCAGTTATCTCCTGGTAATTTTCCCTCTGAAAGTTCTCCACTGCCTGAACCGGGTATTGAACTCACACTCTTTGGGTCTGTCACTGGATCTAACCAACGCCTTTATCCACTGTACCATGTGTCCTTGAGGACATCTGGGTATGAATTTCTGAGTATTATAAACCTAATTTTTCAGCAACCATTTTTTACCAGTACTCATATTGCAATTTGGCTGTTATCATTGCATGTTTTTTTACCAGATCTCATATTGCAACTGTTTGTTATCATTGCTGTTCTCTGGCACTCCTTATTACTGGTTCCCATATTGTATTTATTTCTATGCTTGGCCGACTCAGGAGATTTTTGTGGCCTAGCATATGTGCTGATTCCTTAAGTTTACGAATTTTCCAATGGTGTTCCCTGTCTATGATCTCAACCTGATCCCACAGGGGACGGTGATCTCCCTTCTCTCTCCATATGTGGTCAGCCACACCTGATTTTTCTACTTCCCCTCACATTACAGCTTTCTGGTGTTCTTGAAGCCTTACCTTGAGGGGGCAGCCTGTTTCTCCTTTATATTCCTTTCCACAGCTGCACGGGATAGCGTACACACAGTCTTTAGTCCTGTTCTCCTCTATGGGGGGTCTCACAGGACTAAAGACTGTGTGTACGCTATCCCGTATAAATTCCAACCACCTGAAGAAGGCCGGAGCGTACAACGGCCGAAACGTTGTGACAAATATGGCGACAAAGAGGAGGATAATAGTCCGACTAATGTAAATAGTGTACATAATACCTCATCTCAGAAATATAGACAGACTATGCTGATGTGTGTTGAAATCCTCACATTATTTAGTATTGTTGAAGTTATTGCTAAACATTTTTGTCGAAATTTACAAACACTCTGTCTCATTCAATTTGGCAACCCAATCGATGAAATTTGAATAAGCTGATTTGTTTGGAAATATACTTTAACAAAAGCCCAACTTTGCGGTTTAATAATTTTTTAAATTTTTTTAATTTAATTTTATAAGAATTCATGGTAAACAATATTTAAAAAAATTTTTCTTTTTTTTCCTTTTTAACAGCAAAGAATAAATTAATACAACTGGCCATATGTAAATATTTCTTTCCAGAGCCAAATTCAGACTCTTTGAAACATTTGTCCTTGTGAGTTGTTTAGAGTTCTCACAAACACCAGATGAATTGGAAACTGGATTCTTGTATATAAAAATTTAAAAGCTATGCAAAAAAAAAAAAAATCAATATTGCATATTTATTAAATAAGTATTTTGATCATTAAATTGTTATTAAAATAGTGGGAGTATTGGAAAATTTGTAAACTTAAGGAGACAGTACATATGCTAGGCCACAAAAATCTCCTGAGCTGACCAAGCATAGAAATGAATAGAATATGGGAACCAGTAATAAGGAGTGCCAGAGAAAAGCAATAACAACAAAAATTGCAATATGAGCTCTGGTACAAACATAAAATGATAACAGCAAAAATTGAATATGAGCACTGGTAAAAAAATCGTTGCTGAAGACATTAAGTTTATAATACCCAGAAATTCATTCACAGATGTCCTCAAGGGCACATGGCACAGTGGATAAAGGCATTAGTTAGATCCAGTGACGGAACCTAAAGAGTGTGAGTTCACTACTCGGCTAAGGCAGTGGAGAACTTTCAGAGGGAAATTAACAGGAGATAACTGATAACTGACATCCATTAAACATACCACATGGAACTAAAACAGTCTACCCCACTGAGTGAAATAATGGGTTCAGTTCGACATTCCAACCACCTGATGAAGGCCAGAGTGTACAACGGCCAAGATGTTGTAATAAATATGGTGACAAAGATGAGGACAATAGTGCGAATAATGTAAATAGAGTATTTTGCATATTAAAAAATAAAACTTGATTTTTAAAAAAAAATTCATCAAAATTTATTGTACTAAGCTACACAACCTAGTAAAACCAACTGTACTTTGCACCCACTGGCTTGTTTGTACTTTTCGCAAAAATTTCTTTTTGATCACCAAGTCATAAAAATTGTTATTGAAAAAAAAAAAAAAACAAGTTTATCACAAAATGTTACATAAAAAAAAATTGCTGAAAACAATTGCAGTAATGAAAACTTGAAAATTCAAAATTTCAGATTGTGTGGCCTGCTGGAATGTTAATTTTCTCGGAGAGTTGGCCTAATTCCAAAATGGTATGATACATTGGGCCTCTAACAAAGTTGAAAACCCAGACAATTTTATTTTGAAACATGGTAATTTGAGAACAGTTACTGTTTTCATTTGAACATGAGCTATTGAAAGTTAGTGTGTTGTGTCCTGTTTTTATCAGTAGAATCCTAGATGGCAGAATCCGAAAACAGTTGCAGTAATGAAAACTTGGGAATTCAAAATTTCAGGATTGCAGGTCTGGATCCAGCCCGAAATGTTTTCAATTTTTTCATGGAGTCAGCTTGATTCCAAAATGGTATGATATGCTGTGCTAGAGCTTCTAGGAGTAAGGTTGAATAAGTGTGACACAGTGACATTTGCATTATATATATATATATATATATATATATATATATATATATATATATATATATATATATGTGTGTGTGTTTGTGCATGCATGATATTAACCTGTGAGTAACAAAATTACATTACTATAAATTTTAGCAAAGTTGTTTTATATAAAGCACTATTTTATTACCACCAACACTCACTGAGTGCTGTTTTATATATATATATATATATATATATATATATATATATATATATACACACACACACACATACACACAGGTATTGTTTTACTAACCATATAGCTCCGGTTGTTTTACTACTGCTTGCATGAATTTCTCATCAGACAGTCTTTTTTTTTCTTTTTTTTTTTTTTTTTCAATGTTTTTCTATAAAACCATTAGCAATGTATTTACATTATCCACCATCATAACGTGAGTCAGCCAGTAATGTTTGCAGTATTTATGATAGGAATATATTGTAAATCATGCAGAATGGGTTTTATAATATTTTAAGGACAGGAAAATGATGTTTTACTCTTAATTATTTTGAATTTTTTTTATTTCAATCATGAATATTTTTTTTTTTAAATCCTTTATAAAAACTTTGTTTACCACCCACTTGTTATAAAGACTGATTCATTTCTGGCAGGGTTTAGGTTGTACACTTGCTTTTGTGTATTTATCAAAGAAAGGAAAAAAAAAAGTGAAAATATATTAACACATTTTGAAACTGAAATGAGGCTTGTGCCAAAGTATGCACAAAATCCTTTCTCCTTCGATTCCCACCAATGAAATCACACTGAGTAAAACATTTCAGTTCAGTTAACCTTAATAGTTGTGCAGAAGAGAAAAGTATTCGATGCAAATTTTATGTCTATTTCCAACATTTTCTTTCCTGATTTCTTTCTTTCTTCATCTGCTATGTTACACGAATTCTGAACAATAGCTATATGGATTTTTATTCAACACACACCAGAAGACACTGATATTTATTGTTTTCATTTTTTTTTTTCTGTTTTGCTTTCTCATTTGTTGGAGGGTGGTTGTTTTGTTTTTTTTTTTTTTTTTTCAGGTGGGGGGAATGCTTCTTTTCATGGACTTTTTTGTATTTTGATTTGTGCTATAATATTTTTTTCTATATTTGATTGAAACTTTGATTTTCTTTTTTTTTTTTCTTTTTTTTTTTTTTTTTTTTCTTCTTTTTGAGATTACGGGTTTCCATACATTTTTGTAGGCCACTTCATTTACTGTAGGTTGGTTGAGAAATTTTGAATGGAATTCTTTGCCCTGAGGGATTTGCTCAGATCGGAGATTTTTCAAATATTGGCATATGCTGAACCCCATGGTTTGCTAAAAGGAATAACCTTTTAGCTTATGTGTAACTAATAAAATGCTGGCACACACAAACACTATATATATATATATATATATATATATATATATATATATATATTTTCTAAATTGTTTGCGTCCTGCCATAGCTATGTATGAATGACAAGTGTTTGGTTTTTACACATATTTAATTTTTGTGTGACTAATGTGTGTGCATGTGCACTGATAAAAGTTATAGAATATCAGGTAAATACGCACAATTGATCAGCAGAATGCAGGCACCATTTACACGTTTGAAACACAGAATATATAAGGTGCAGAAATATATGCAGGCATGAATCTGCTTTGTACGCAGGTGTAAAAAGTGAATTGCTTGTATACACGCATACACCTACATAGGTGCTGCACACATTCTCAAACACATATGCAATATACACAAGGCATAAACACAGATTATCTTTCATACATACCCACTAAAAGGTACAAACATACACATTAATATATTATGCATGCACTATCAAAAACTTATTAAGAATACAGCTCATATATAACTACCTAATGATGCAAACATATCTAATATGCCTACATATGATGACATATACATACATACACATACATACACACACATATATATATTTGTGTATTTAGGCAGCAATCCTTCTTTCAAGCACATTTCATTAAAAACGTTTATTAGATCGCACGAGAAATTATATAAAAAAACTAAATAAAAGCACCTTGTCAGTCGTTTTTAATGAAATGTGATATATATATATATATATATATATATGATATACATTAAGGAAAATCTTATTGCTCTATATGCTATACATTGAGCTCTCTTCATGGACCTATCTTTTTAATATTTTATATTAAAGACTTATTTGGACTATCCTTTCCACTTATGGATTTCATGTTATCTTTCGTATATATAGTATGAGGCAAAAAATTGGATGCACCTGTAGAAAGTCGATTTTTGTATTTTTACCAAGACAAGTGAGTAATAGAATTTGTTTATTATTACAGGTGTATATATGTACATTATACAAGTAAGAAATGATTTGGTATTTTCTCCAGCGTTCCTTTAATTCACAAAAAAGCTCATCTTCTGTGTTAACTTTCCTATTATGTGCACGCTTGTCCATTATCGTCCAAAGGTTTTCAATTGGGTTACGGTCAGGACTCTGACTGAGCCACTGGAAGAGTTGCAATTTGCCCTCGTCACGCTTCTCCTCTCTAGATAATGTTCATTCTTTAAGACGGTATGCTTAAGATAGTTATCATTACTAAATCATTTTTTGACTTTTATAATGTACATATGTACACTTGTATTAATAACCAAATTCTATTACTCACTTGGTAAAATACAAGCATCAACTTTCTATGGGTGCGTCCATTTTTTTTTTTGATTGATGAGTGGAAGAATAGAAAACATTTATTTAATACACTATTACAGAGCTGCCACATACACACACGCCCATACATATTATGCAGATTTCTTTAAAAACAACAAACAAGGTACTATGATTAAGCTTTTTTATTTAATTTTTCTTGTGATCGAACAAGTGTTTTCTTTTTTGGTTACAGAGTGTGTAGAAACTGCCCAAATGTTCTATAATTCCGAGCACTTTCGGCTATACTTTTAGCCATTATCAAGGGTTATTGATTTTTTTTTTCAATGTAATTGGGTGTTTTAGTGTTACAGAGATGTTTTATTTCCTGAACAAAGTTAACACATTGTGACCGTGTTCGTAGTTAATATTATTAAGTGTTGGCTTTTTCTCTTTTATTATCAAGGCACTTAATATTAACTATTAACATGGCCACAATGTGCTGTGTTTGGAAAATAACACATCTCTATAACACTAAAAACATACACACAACACACACACCCAGTTATATATAAAAAAAAATCATCCTTGATAATGGCTAAAAGTATAGCTGAAAGGAATTATAGAACATCTGGACAATTTCTATACACAGTGTCCAAAAAAGAAAATACTTGTTCGAACACAAGAAGGATTAAATAAAATGCTTAATCATAGTAGCTTGTCTGTCATTTTTTTAATGAAACATGCATAAATGAAAGATTGCTACCTAAATACAAAATTATATATAATATCTATCTATATATATATATATATATATATATATATATATATATATACACACACACACACACACAAACTTGAATTTTTCTATACTGTAATGGTTTCCTGTTGCACAATGGTCAAAGCACATCAGACCTGAAGGTGGTTTTTCAAATTAAAAAGGGAATACAGCATTGATTGCTGTTGGAGGTGGGGAGGGAGACACCTTTTCTTTAATAAGACTTTCAGACCCTAGGATAGTAGATATTAATTTCAGTTTGTTTTTTTTTAACATTGATACCTTCATAAACGTATGTACCCACTAAATATGTTTACTGCAATTATATATATATATATATATATATATATATATATATATATGTGTGTGTGTGTCATTCACAGACAGTACTGTTTCGTTGTATCACAGCTCCTCAGTGTGACTAGACTTTTGAATGCCTCAAGCCAGGATTGAAATACAACTAATTTGGTGTCAGTCAGAGCTATCTTCTCTCGGTAGAGTTACACAACGAAATCTAGCGTATTGTTTTTACAAATGTAAACAAATGCCCATCGGCCAATGTGCTCCATTCATTTTACTGAAGAAGTTTGCATTAGTGTAGATGGCTGTTGTTTATAGAATTAGCTTATCACTCAACAGTGCTCAATTGAAATGTATTATCAAGAGCTATACCTACGTTTGAAGTGCAACTTCAAGTTTCATGGTTCCACCAACTCATTAGGCAATACATATAAATAAAAATGTATATTTGGACAGCAATCTCTTTCAAATATTTTTCATTAAATATGACAGACAAGGAAAATTTGATTAATTTTTTTTTTTTTTTTTTTTTTTTTAAATTTTATTTAGTTTTTGCAGTGTTAATACATTTCTCTTTCTGGTGGAAGTGAGGCAGTACGAAAACTGTCTGTCCCAAGCACCAAGCCACATTCAATGGAGCTTTTGTTTTAGTGTTGTCAGTTCCAGTAGGACTATCAATTTTACTATATATACAATCTGAGGTGTTAACATCTTCTTCTGATAAAGTAAAATGTTTTGTCCATATTCTCTTCAAACTCTACTCTTGACTCATCTAGAGTATCCTTGCCTGACTTTCCACTTTGAACTGAGTCTCTGTTGAGTGATATGCATATAATTGCTTCCATGGTTTCTGCTATCATCTCCAATCTGGATCCACATAAAGCATGTGGACCTGATGGTATCCCTGTAATAGTCCTTATGAAATGTGCTCCCAAACTGGTATCTATTCTCTTTAAATTGTATAATAAATGCCATGCTCCTTTTTGCTTGTTTGAAATCCTCTTCTGTAGTTCCAGGCTTTAAGAACTTTCCTGACGCTTTTTACTATCAGCCTTTTAGCTTTCTACCTCTTTTTGCCAAACTACTAGAGACCCTTATCAACTCTGTTATTTGGTTACGCATCTCACAATGCAGGGCCTTCTTTCAGACAAGCAATATGGCTTTCACTTCTCTAGGTCAACTACTGATGTATTAACGATTATTGCTGAAAGTCTATCAAGTTTTAGATAAGAATGGTGAAGCTCGGGCTGTTGCTTTGGATATCTCAATCGTTCAACCAGTCATCTTCACAAGTTAAAAAGTTGTTATTTCTGGGCAAATTTTTGAATTTATCCAGTCTTTCTTATCAAATCAGGAAATGAATGTTATCCTGAATGGTCACTCTTCTAGAAACCTTTTGTACTTATTCAGGTGTCACCCAGGGCTCTATCCTTGAACTGCTCTTAATTTTCATCAATGACCTTCCTGACGACATCAGTTCTCAAGATGGTATCTATGCTGATGACAGAACAATTTCCTCCTGTCCTTATAGTAAGTTCAATAAGGTCAAATTTGCAACTAATCTCAAAAAAGGACCTACAGTCTGTTAACTGGGACAAGGAATGACATTAATTTTAAAACCTTTCTCCCTATTAATCATCTAATGCTAACCTCTGTTTTAATATTTAAAGAAGATAGGAGATGCTTGTATAGGTTTCAAAGGTAGAACACTGTTTTATTCTTTCCGGTGTTGGTGTATGCCCTAGATTAAGGACAATAACTCTTAAGGATGTATTATTATTACATCCCCTTTTTACTAATTTATTTTATTTATTCAGGTTTCATAAAACACAAATAAAATTTTAAAAAATAACTTTTCTGTTGTGTTCATATAGAGATTCCCCCCTCCCCACTTTTTGTGCCTACACAGATTTTCTTTATAATAAAAAAATCCAAAAATTGGAGAGAGAAAAAAAAAGTTTTGTGTTTTATTCACTGAATCTGGTGGCTTTGTTATCCAGCCAGATTTATTTGATTTGTTTTCTGCAGTGTTAGTGCATGTATGCAATTCCTGTGAGATGTGTTCAGCATGATGATTGCAGGTTTGAGATGGGGTATCAAGTATTTTTGTTTGGTTATTTGGTGATGGGTTGGTTTCCACTCTGGCTGTTAAGATCTCTGGTGTATACCTAGTGACTTTAGATGGGTCTTCCTTCAGGTGTTTTCGGTTCCTGTGGATGACCTGTCCAGATGGGTTTTGAAAGATGTAGGATCTTGGTTCCACACACATTTGCATGACAACTGCGGGGCTCCATATATTTATGCCATTGTTGTGTATCCCACTGCTGCCACCATGTTGTAATAATTAAAGAAGGCAGGAGACACTTGTATAGGTTTCAAAGGTAGAACACTGTTTTATTCTTCCAGGTGTTGGTGTGTGTCCTAGACTAAGGGCAATAACTCTTAAGGGGCTATTATTATTGGAACGTCCAAGAGAGTGACTCCTTTCACCTTCTTAGGTTAAAATTCTCAGCTGACATAAAGTGGAAAGATTATATTGAATCCATTGCTGTGTCTGCTGCGAAGAAAACTGGTTCACTGTCATGCTAGACAATTTTTCTCTCTAGAATCTATCTTGCATATGGGACTGACCCGAATAAGAATACATTATCAATACAATAAAGAAATTTATTTACAGCTAAACATGAATACAACAATTAAAACATAAACACTATGTCCTTTCCTATACATGGAAAATATGTCAGGTGGACTAGTCCATCTGTGAGTGAAAGAGGGCTTGGTAGTTTGTACCTTTAAAACCATTGGCAACTGGTACTGTTGGCAGCAGAGAGAATTTCTTCTGTGTTACTTTGGAGCAGGTCCGGTCCCTTCTCTGTAGTGGTCAGCTTTTTCCGAACCCATGTGGTTTTATTAACCAATGAGAGACCGCCTAACATCAGGCGGCCAATCTCTATGTATAAGAGCAGATGAATTTTACAAACAAACACATAGTTAAGTTTACTATTAATCAGTGTTTTTAATATAGCTGCCATATATAGTATAGTACTCCGCATATATATTTAGAGATTCTTGATAAAAATCCAAGGAAGAATTAGCAATATTATTATTAATCTCTACACAGTCATGGATCAATGCATCTTATGAGGTGATTGTAAATTACTGGCAAGTGAATGATTTATTTAGATTTAAAAACAAAATAAAACCTTTTTATGGGAGGGAAAAAAAGAAATGGGGATTATAAAGTTTGTGGGCTTTACTTTGATCAACAAATGTAGCGATATTTACATGTTTTATGTGTAAGATCTTAATATATATATATTGGAATCGGGCTGACTCCATGAGCAAATTAAAACATTTCAGGCAGGATTCAGACAAAAAAATCTTGGAATTTTGGAAATCCCAAGTATTCTTTACTGCATTTGATTTCAGCGAAGTTTTTTTTTTTTTTTTTTTTTTTTTTGACAAAATCTTTTTGCAATAACAATTTTTATAACTTGAAAATAAATTTGTGAATAATCAAAATTAATTGCAAAATCCAGCAATAGTCACCTATGAAATAAAAATAATAATAATTTGTACAGAAAGTAAGGACCTACATATATCAAATTGTTTTTAAATTAAGTGGCAGCAGAAGAATTATGTTTGAGCTTTTAAAAGGTTAGCTTAAATATTAATGCAATATTTAAATGCAGCTATCAAGTTTTAGTTATTTTTTAGTTAATTGTTGCCTATTGCCTCTCTACCTGTTGTGATGAAGGCACAATCAAGAGCCCTCTTCAGGTGCTAGTTTAAATCTCCCTGATAGGGCAGCTTTAAATATTTAAGTATTTAGGTCGCAATCCCTCTTTTTATATAATTTTCGTTAAAAATCACTGACAATGTACTGGTATAGTTTGGTCAATTTCTACATAATTTAGGTCCAGTAAAGAAAAAACAAATCAGAACACAAGAAAAATTAAATAAAAATATAACTGCAGTACCTGGTCAGTCATTTTTAATAAAACTAGTATAAAAGAGAGATTACTGCCTAAATATGCAATTATATATATATATAAATAATTGCATATTTAGGCAGCAATCTATATATAAATATATATATAATTGCATATTTAGGCAGCAATCTATATATATATATATATATATATATATATATATATATATATATATATATATATATATATATATATGGTTAAATAATTTAGATGTATTATATCTATTTTAGTTCCAATCCTTTCAAGTACACGAATTAATTTCTTGGTAGCTGTAAAAAATTAATAAAAATTACAAGATTTTCTTTCAAATAACTTTTATTTCCCCAAGTACTTTTAATCTCATCTGAGACCATCTGCAGGGATTGCCTATCTATTGATTTGTGTGTTAATGCTGTAAATTCAAAATATTTTTATCTCAATGCAAAGGAAGTAACTTAGGGAATATTTTTTTTTCTTTAAAAGATTTAAAAAAAAGTTTTTTTAAGTTTTTAATTTCAGTATTTTAATTTAGTATTTTTGTATAACACTTTGCAGGCTACTAACATTTAAGAACTTTGCTGCTATACTTGCAGTTGACTTTATTTTTGGCCACAGTTCTCTTATATAAAGTGCTTTCAGGATTTTAATTTTTGGCTTATCTTTAAGCACTTTTGACCACTATCTGTTCAAAATGAATGTTAGCACAAATGCCCCTTTAAATGTTCCAAGGTTGAAATATGATTGTTCAAGTGGAATAGAAAACTTCTCATCATTACCACTGTATATATATTTATATATGTAAATTTATGCAAATGTATGTTATTACTTGTGTCAATAAAGAAACAGGACATGTTGGCATAAAAGGTTTTCTTCTTGTCATTATTTTATTCATATTGTTTATAAAGTATAATTATATATATATATATATATATATATATATTTATTATTTTTAGATTATATGTATATATATATTTATTATTTTTAGATTATATGTATATATATATATTTATTATTTTTAGATTATATGTATATATATATATTTATTATTTTTAGATTATATGTATATATATATATATATATATATATTTATTATTTTTAGATTATATGTATATATATATTTATTATTTTTAGATTATATGTATATATATATTTATTATTTTTAGATTATATGTATATATATATTTATTATTTTTAGATTATATGTATATATATATATATTTATTATTTTTAGATTATATGTATATATATATATATTTATTATTTTTAGATTATATGTATATATATATATATTTATTATTTTTAGATTATATGTATATATATATATATATTTATTATTTTTAGATTATATATATATATGTTATTTTTAGATTATATATATATATATGTTATTTTTAGATTATATATATATATGTTATTTTTAGATTATATATATATATGTTATTTTTAGATTATATATATATATGTTATTTTTAGATTATATATATATATATATATATATATGTTATTTTTAGATTATATATATATATATATATATATGTTATTTTTAGATTATATATATATATATATATTATTTTTAGATTATATATATATATATATATATATTATTTTTAGATTATATATATATATATATATATGTTATTTTTAGATTATATATATATATATATGTTATTTTTAGATTATATTATTTTTAGATTATATATATATATATATATATCATTTTTAGATTATATATATATATATATATCATTTTTAGATTATATATATATATATATATATATATATATATCATTTTTAGATTATATATATATATATATATATCATTTTTAGATTATATATATATATATATATATATATATATATATATCATTTTTAGATTATATATATATATATATATCATTTTTAGATTATATATATATATATATATATATATATATATCATTTTTAGATTATATATATATATATATATATCATTTTTAGATTATATATATATATATATATATATCATTTTTAGATTATATATATATATATATATATCATTTTTAGATTATATATATATATATATATATCATTTTTAGATTATATATATATATATATATATCATTTTTAGATTATATATATATATATATATATCATTTTTAGATTATATATATATATATATATATCATTTTTAGATTATATATATATATATATATATATCATTTTTAGATTATATATATATATATATATATATATCATTTTTAGATTATATATATATATATATATATATATATATCATTTTTAGATTATATATATATATATATATATATATCATTTTTAGATTATATATATATATATATATATATCATTTTTAGATTATATATATATATATATATATATCATTTTTAGATTATATATATATATATATATATATCATTTTTAGATTATATATATATATATATCATTTTTAGATTATATATATATATATATCATTTTTAGATTATATATATATATATATATATATCATTTTTAGATTATATATATATATATATATATATATATATCATTTTTAGATTATATATATATATATATATATATATATATATTTAACATTCTTTTTATAGATACAAGTATTTAAGCAAATGCTCTGTTTTATAATAAACAGTATTAAATAACATTTTATTATAAAACAGAGCATTTGCTTAAATACTTGTATCTATAAAAAGAACTTTAAACATATTATAAATGTGTTTAAATAAATTGTCGGACTATGTCCAATTCAAATATATATATACATATAAATAGTTGGATTGATAGGAGTTTGTGACTCTGGGTTTCATGCTCTGTTTGTCTGATGATCACACAGTATGAAACCCAGTATCACAAACTCCTATCAATCCAACTAAATTTGTTAGCTCTATCAGTAATATTGAGCACTTTTCAGTAAGTAAAATGCATATATATATATATATATATATATATATATATATATATATATATATATATATATATATATATTGTATGTATAATATTTTACACTAAATTCCTGCTTTAACAAGTTTCATCTGTCAGTGTGGCTTTCTTGCCCACAGCAAGGCTGGGATAGTATCTCACTTAAGAAAGCACAAGTGAAATATATCTTTCCCTTCTCCACAATAGCCCCTGCTAGCATATATAAGTTTAAAACGAAAGGCACTATCTGATACTGACCCTCATTTATCATTCGCATTAGGAGAGTCCACCATATGACAAACTAGAAAGGTTTTTTTTTGTAGCATATTTCATCCATTAGGATTTTATCAGATTGGACTTCGATGATGTGCCATGTCTACATATGCGCACAAAATAATCTACTGAGATGAAAATGTCTGGAAAGTGCTTTGATCGCTAGTTCAGCCACAATAAATTTGTGTCCAGGCTCTTACAATATATCACTATTCTTGGTAGATTTTATATTGTCACAGTGTAGGATAATCAGGAACAAAAGTGGTGGTGAGATAAAGAAAAAGAATACAGATGATTTCGTCTAGATTGATAAAAAAAGAATGCTTTCAAAATATTTTGAAACTCCCTGTGTCTCTTGTTTAGTGCGCAAGTGTAGACATGACAACGTCATATATATATATATATATATATATAATAAATATAAAAGCCCAGTCCAATGAAATTTTAACAGATGAACTGCATATATATATATATATATATATATATATATATAAAAGACCAGTCCAATGAAATCCTAACAGATGAACTGCATCACAAGAAAACCTTTCCAGTTTGTCATATTTTTCTAAATATTGTTTGTTGCTATATAAAATTATACAAAATTATATATTATGTTTTATATATATATATATAATTATTTATTTGAATATTACAACATAAATATGTTATAAAAACACGACAAAAATAGCCATTTTGTTTCAACACTTCTGGTGTCTTATCAAGTGATGATGTTGTATGTCTTTAAAGAATAGTAATCGTTGGTTATTGGAATTCACTCCGTATATACCAATCCTAAACTTGGGTATATATATATATATATATATATATATATATATATATATATATGAGAAAGAGGAAAACGGTGACATACACTCCAATTTTATACACAAAAAACTTATAGTTATGTCAACTCATCTGTCACCTGATGATTGTTAATGCATTTAATCCAATGTTGAATATTAATCACATGCACGAAAAAGATTAACCAGTAAAAATTTCAGGTTAGAATCCAGTGCCTACCTTCATGTCAGGGTTTTAAACATTGGTTCAGCTGAGTTCATGCATGTTTATCTCTGTCTCTCTCGTACTGTGATTTATTCATGTTTTCCTCATACAAGAACACAAGTGTGTCTTCATGTAAAAGCAATAAAAGAATTTAAATTTTTGACAAGTCTTTTATCAAGTTTGCCCCCACCGCCACTACACACACAAGCAAACTATTTTTGAACAGTTAGGAGAGAATGAGGGAAGACAAAAAAAAAACGAATCTTGGATAATTTACTTCTCTTTTATCTTGCTTTCCAATAAAAGACTCTGTCCAAATATTTAAAATGTTCTTTGTTCTCTTATTTTACCAACTTCAACACAAACATTTTTCTCAACACAAAGAATTTATATTGTATTAAAATGTTTTATTAAAGACACCTAAATTTTATTACACATGAAGCCGATATTTTTTTTCCACAACGAAGTTCACCAAGATTCAAAAGGGTCATCAAATTCTTTATCTGTAAATGAAGGATCGTCATTACTTGCTGCTTTCTTCCATTTCAATAGCTATGCTCTCTGACTCAAGTGTTGCTTGAAATCATAAAATGATGTATTGTCATTATTAAATGAATTAGTATTTTTTTGCTTCTTTCGTTTTAATAGCAGTACTCTCTGACCTTGAGTACTTCTTGAAACTGGAAGATTTCATTATTTCATGAATTACATAGTTTTGTATCTTCATCCTTGCTTTGTTAGATGCTAATGTATCTGAAGTGGTATTAATATCCATCAAGGAAGTATCCATACCACTTAAAATGTTTTCACTGAAACAATATGTAATGAAAGCGAATACATAACAGGTTGAAAGTTTGTGAAAAATGTATTCTGTAAAATAAAAAATAAGACTTGTTGTGGTGTTACCCATAGGTATGCTGTATGTCGCCATTCCCATAAATACAATAGTGAATACTGTATGTTAGTCTACCATTTGGAGATTCACTGTAGAATTCACTTGACTCGCTTCTACGCACCACTGGCGAATCTTATGTGTTGTTCTTGTCCTAAGTATTATCATTCATTACCAACCTTCATTTGATTATTCTATTTAGTAACCTTTCTTAAGTTACAAGATGTAGAAAACACAAGGCTTTGGTAAAAACATTATTCATTTTCAAATGTCTACAATTTTTAGACAAAAAAATTGAGCCCGGTCATTACCTCGATGGGTAACCACTTGGGAATACCAGGTGCTGTAAGCTTGGATGTGCAGGTGGTGTAAGGAATAATGGCTCAGAATTGTTAATTGGAAAGCAGTTTTGATTCGTGTTGGGTTTGCTATATTCACTTACCTTTGGGAAATGTATGAATCCACCTCTTCTTCCCTTAGCTATGGGTTAATTAGTAAAACTTGTATCATTAAATCATTATCACCTTAAAATTTCTTACAATCTAAAAATAGTTTTAGATTGTAAGAATTTTTTAACCTACAAAGGGTGGATAAGCTGTAGAAAATTAATTAATTGATCATACCAAAGAAATATCTTCATTACTGACTGGCTGGAGAGGACTGCTTTCCCTTTAGGTTCTGTGAGCCTATATGAGGGCGTTGCAAAAAGATTTCTTTTTTAAAGTGTTTTTAAAGGTGCTGGTCAGATGAAATTACTACTATGTATATACACTACAGCCAATCATCTGTATGTTCTGCTATTTTGGTATGATGTAGTGTCTCCTCTGGACAACTTTGTGTGGCCTGAAGTTCTGGGATAAAGTATTATTATTAATAATTATTTTTCCCCATAATTCTTCAGACTTTGATCTACATCATTGTTTTGATTTTTATCAGTATATTTCTAATGGAATGTTTTCTGGCTCATCTCAAATAAATATTGCAAACAGTTGCAGTGAATTGTGCTACAATTTGTATTAGATGAGATTGCAGTTGATCACCAGTTCGTAGTTTGTTACTAGTTGTTACAACTGATTTGGAAGTCTTTAAAAGAAAATGAATTCTATATTTTCAAAAGAAAGGAATTCAACATGTGCAAGAGTTTTATCCAGAATTATATAAATAAAGAAATAGCTCAGGTAAAGAGAAATACATTTTATATTTACAGGTATACAGATAGTTTTAAAAATAAATGGAAAGAAAACATTTATGTACTTAGCCATAGTGTGTGATGTCCATGTGGTTTGTTTGAAATTAGAAAATCAGTTCGCTGGGGAAAAGAAATCTCTCCTAGTAGAGACAAGTTCCATGTTGTCACTCAATTTCAGAGCAAAAATGAGATCATGAAGGATTTTTGCCTCTTCCTTTAATAGTCCTAAACATTGTGGGCATCTTAGCAGACAAGGTCTGTAATAATCACACGATTATTTTGAAGAAGCTTTTCAGAAAGGATGGTTATTTTCTCCCGAATATCACTGTCTTTAATATCACACACTCATACAAACAATAAGTGTAAGGCCCAAGAGGCACTCAAGGTAGAGCATTACTGAATGAGGTTGTTGTAAGGGCATATTATGAGGATATGTTGGATATATAATGGTTGACTTGAAGTTATGATTGTAAGGAACAGGGAAGCATCATTTTGGGAGAAAAGTTTTTGAGAAGTTAAGTGGAACTTCATCCTTACCAATGGTATAGGAAGAGAATAAGGATCACTTAACTGTGTATGTTGCATGGTGGGTCTTAACTGTGAAGGTCTAAACTGGTGGAACTGAGGAATGTAACCCCATTTAAACATCTGCCATGAAAATAGCATCAGTGTATCAAGAGGCTTGTAATGTTTCTTCCCTGGGAAAGAGTTTGTAGGGAAGAAAATAATTAATCACCCACAAAGTCACGTAAACATTTCTGAACTCGTTTAAGGTTGAAAAGTGAAGATTGGACAGCTCCAGCCCTGATATGGCAGTAAAATTTTCTGGTCTGTTAAAATTAATCTGGAATCATGAGAAGTGATATTGCTATTTATTCTATAAAACAATGTGTTGGTTTGGAATCTGTCTATATTTCTAAGATGAGGTATTTTGTACATTATTTACATTATTCACACTATTGTCCTCATCTTTGTCACCATATTTATTACAACGTTTTGGCCGTTGTACTCACCGGTCCACTTCAGGTAGTTGGAATGTCGAACTGAACCCTTTATTTTGCTCACTGGGGTAGACTGTTCTAGTTCCACGTGCCATGTTTAATGGATGTCGGTTATCATTTATCTCCTGTTAATTTCCCTCTGAAAGTTCTCCACTACCTTAGCTGGGTTTTGAACTCGCACAGTGGATAAAGGCGTATGTTACATCCAGTGACAGGACCCAAAGAGTGTGAGTTCAATACCTGGCTAAGGCAGTGGAGAACTTTCAGAGGGAAATTAACAGGAGATAACTGATAACTGACACCCATTAGACATGGCATGTGGAACTAGAACAGTCTACCCTAGTGAGCGAAATAAAGGGTTCAGTTCGACATTCCAACCAGCTGAAGAAGGCTGGAGTGTACAACAGCTGAAACGTTGTAATAAATATGGCGACAAAGATGAGGACAATAGTCCGAATAATGTAAATAATGTGTTGGTTTGTTGCTCACAAGTGAGGAAACTCTAGTTTTTCCAGTACCATCCCCTCTTCCTGCTTGTCATGATTATATCCTGCATACTAAGTCCATTCTTTTGGCTTTCTAACCTCATTTGGTCAAGATGCACTACTAATTTTCTGACAGCTGATAGTCCAATACCTCTTTTAATCCATGCAAAATTACAAGCATGCATTTGAATTTCACATGGTTATCAGAATAATTCAATGGGTGGCCACAGCTGGTGTTACATTTAATAATAGCTTAAAATGAGTTTCTAAAAGTCAGTATTGCTGCAGAGATACAAGAGATGCATAATTAGTGGGCTAGAGGTGTATTATGGAATTTTTGTTATGATACTTCTGTTGATCATAGGATGAGAGGATAGCTTATCCCTAACTAGATTTGATGGTGCATCATGCGCATTTTAGATAGACTACACTTTTTCTCATAATGGAAATGGGTTTTTGAGACAAGAATAGTTTTATTCAGTATGTAAAGAAATAAAATTAGAAAATTTTCTTTGATTTGGAAACAGCGAGATTTGAACCCAGAAATAACAAAAGGAAAACTCATAAAAACTGAGCTCAAGAACTTGATATATATGAGACCATGTTTTGTGTTTGGCTAAAGAACTAATTCCCCAAAATAATGGAAGGATGTCACATTCCAAATACTGTGCAACAAATTTAACATTGTTCCTTTGCCAATATCGGTCACAAAGTGCTCAAAATTGATCACCAAGAATAAGTTATGGTCAAACGCATGAATATTTGAGTCACATAATTTTAGGGATCAGTTTGAAATATGATACTTGAATGCCTCACTTGTTCTTGTATAAACAGTGAGAAATCAGGATATTAGTTATGGTCAAATCAGATGTCTTTGCATCTGTGCAGAGCAGCAGTGAATATCAAATTATAGTAAATAGTGTCATTTGGACAATTCCAGCCGAACTCACCAGCAAAAGAATTGTCAGAATATCTCATTCTCCAAAGTTCTGAAAACAATCTTGCCAAGACGATAGAACTAAAATATTTGAATCAAGTAGCAAATGGTGTGCCAGCAACAATTCAGAGAAGAAACCCTCATAATTTAAACTTGAGGGAAAGAGAAACAATTTTCTGAAGAGAGTGGGGTGCCGTACAACTCTTAAAAAAACAGCATTGTTCACACAAAAGCTGGACAAGTTTTGTAGCCCTGTCTACTTTGCGATTTAACTTGTAGATCAAGTTGGATGGATTCAAATTTTTT
>OZ038504.1:59949188-59969188 GCA_964036315.1 Acanthosepion esculentum
ATAGCGCAATAAATAGCTCTCTTTCTCAAGGTGGATTATACTTTTTCTCAGCTTGTTCCACAACCGAGTGCTTATTTTTGACAACGTGATTGTTCTACATGGCGCTGCGAATAGGATCTATGACACCCGAAGACTGGGAACACTTCTTCATTGAAGCAGGCATATCCACCGACTCGGCCAAAACTCATGCTACAAGGTTTGCGGACGAGAAGCTGACAATTGAGAGCCTTCAAATGCTGGATCGATCTATGCTGAAGGAGCTAGGAGTCATATTAATGGGAGAAGCTCTGTGCATCATCAAGCAGGCTAAAGAAGCCACCACCCAGACGTATATGGTATATAATACGGGGGGGGGGATCCTAGTAATATTAATTATTAAAACCCATCCACAGAGAGCTCGATGTATTTATTATAACAGAGCATATGTATTTTTTTTTTACAGTAAAAAAAAAAAAAATTACCTCACCATGTTGAGAAATTTTTTTTTTTTTTTGCTTTAAAAAAAGATTATACACACACACACACACACACACACACACACACACACACACACACACACACTGATAGTCACAGGTCAAATAGAGGGGAAAAGAGGCAAGGGAAAGCAATGTATGACATACCTGGTGGGCGAGTGGATGGCAGAACGTGATCTGGGGGAGTTGGCAGAGGAAAGGAACTTATTGAGAGCTGCTAGGGATAGAGGGAGGTGGAGAGCCATGATTCCCTACGTCCTGAAAGGAAACGGCACATAGAAAAATGGTTTGAATCATTCACTATATGGCACATGGAAGTATCGAAATGCTAATTTTTAATGCACATAATGAGAAAGGAGGGCTTGGAGAACCTAATACTCACAGGTTGAGTACAAGGAAAAAGAGAGAATGGAAAGCAACATATAATATACCTGGTGGGCTTCTGGGGGAATTGGCAGAGGCACGAAACTTATTGGGAGCCACAAGGAATTGGGGAAAGTGGTGAGCCATGATCACCTGTTCTGAAAGAACAGGGCTCATAAAAAGAAAGAATTTTATTGTCTGTTAACTACATTTCTTGTTTATACATATGTTTTTGCTTGTAAAAACAACAAAAAAAAACCCACAAAGAGAGGGGTGATTTTTAGGGATCTGGAATTGATCAGAAATATTTGTATTAATTTCAGTAGAGAAAATTGATTTGAGATACAAGTCTTTTAAGTTACAAGCTCAGTCTTGGAATGAATTATACTCTTATCTCAAGGCATTAAAATATCTTATATCTATAATTCTCAAAGTGTGTGTGTGTGTGTGTGTCTGTATAATTCTCAAAATGTGTGTGTCTGTGTATAATTCTCAAAATGTGTGTGTGTCTGTCTGTGTATAATTCTCAAAATGTGTGTGTGTGTGTGTCTGTCTGTGTATAATTCTCAAAATGTGTGTGTGTGTCTGTCTGTGTATAATTCTCAAAATGTGTGTGTGTGTCTGTCTGTATAATTCTCAAAATGTGTGTGTGTGTCTGTGTATAATTCTCAAAATGTGTGTGTGTGTCTGTCTGTGTATAATTCTCAAAATGTGTGTGTGTGCCTGTCTGTGTATAATTCTCAAAATGTGTGTGTGTGTCTGTCTGTGTATAATTCTCAAAATGTGTGTGTGTGTCTGTGTGTATAATTCTCAAAATGTGTGTGTGTGTGTGTGTGTGTGTCTGTGTGTATAATTCTCAAAATGTGTGTGTGTGTGTGTGTCTGTGTGTATAATTCTCAAAATGTGTGTGTGTGTGTGTGTGTCTGTGTGTATAATTCTCAATGTGTGTGTGTGTCTATCTGTGTATAATTCTCAATGTGTGTCTGTCTGTCTGTGTATAATTCTCAATGTGTGTCTGTCTGTCTGTCTGTGTATAATTCTCAATGTGTGTCTGTCTGTCTGTGTATAATTCTCAAAATGTGTGTGTGTGTGTGATCAGATGTTTATGCATTTCCAGTTTTCATCTGATTGCGATGAAATTTTTTTTGTTTGATAGATAATTCTTCAGTGCTGTTCTTGAGTCCAAATTGGCTGGAAAAACAGCATGGGACGAATTTAAAGAGTTGAAATCTAATGCAAAGATTATTAGATTTATAAAAAAAAAAATTGTTATAAATGAAAATTATTGCGTATTATTATTATTATTATTATGATGATGATGATTTGAGATACAAGTCCTTTGAGTTACAAGCTCGGTCTTAAAACGAATAAAACTCTTATCTCAAGACATTAAAATATATATATATATTGCATACAATTGGAATTAAGATACCTTTGTGTAAAGGATCATTTTCACCTTGTAAAATTAAATTTGCAGGATTTTTTAAATAGTAAATGGATAAATTGTTGAAATAATAAAAAAAAAAAGGAAATTTTTTTTTTTTAATTCAAAAATTTATCATCCATTGACTAAAAATCCTTTTAATCTAATTTTACAAGGTGAAAATTATCATTTACATAATGGTATCTTAATTCTTATTGTATGAAATATATTTCTCTGTTTATTATAAAAACATTGAGCTCTATGTGTGAATCAGTTTTAATATTTGATATTTTATATTGTGTTAATAGAATTCACTTGGATTATATAGCAATGGATTACTACCTCTGTGTGTGTATGTATATATATATATATAATATATAATATTTGAATCATCCTCAAATGAGCATTATGTTGAATAGTAGGATTCAGTAATCATAATATTTTACAGTTTCAATCAATGTGTACTTGATACAATTCAAATTCCTGCTTAAGGATGGAGGGTCTTTTTATTTTTTTATTTTTTTCAAGATGGTATTTCCAAGACTTTCCTCTGATATGAAACAACATTCCTTGTCTTAATTTACTACCAAGCTGCATTCCAATTTTCTAGATTTATTTTTTTTTGTCAGATAGTAATTTTTCATTTTCATACTACTTGGTACAACAATGATGTTCACCCTGTAAAAGGCTCAAGAGCCACTAGTGTTAGAGAGTTAAAGAGTAAGAAGCACCACAATTTGATGATACCAAGATGCAAATAGTCACCAGTAGTGAAAGAGTAGGAAAGGACTTTAGTGGGAATCAGACAATAGGCAAAGTTTGAAACAAATTGGTGTTCCATGGTGTTAATATACAAGGGAAATTGCACTGACTCGTACTAATTTTGAAAACATACTGGCATGTTCCTCATTTTTAGTCATGTTTTGTCTAATTTAAATTATGCATTTATTTATTTATTTTGGTGGAAGCGAAAAGAGGATCCTTCCTAATTATTTCATTAATAGTCTTATTATTATTGCTTTTTACCATAACCCTTTGGGTGGAGAAACCTCATTATTTTCATTGATTAGCATCTCATTTTTAGAGTGTGAAAAGTTATATGTCTATGTGTGTGTGTGTGTGTGAACATGAAGATATGAATAGAATATAAAATATATTAGATATATAGCATTCTATATTTCTGAGATGAGGTATTGTAAATATTTATACTGTTCAGACTGTTGTCCTCCTCTTTATTTCCATATTCATAATGTTTCAGCCATTGTACGCTCCGGCCTTCATCAGGTGATATTAGTTGGAATTTTGAACCAAACCCTTTATTTACTCCCCAGGGGTAGATTGTTGTAGTTATATATGCCATACTTCTTACAGGTATCTCAGTTTCAGTTATTTCCTTTTAGTTACACAGCTCTTCAATTATTTTTTTTTTTTTTTTGTACACTTCTCCTGTGGCCACATATTGAACTCAAAACACTTCAAGTCAAGTTACTTTAACCAATATTCCCAAGGACACATGACCCAATGGATAAAGGTGTTGGTTATAGTGACTTAACCCAAAGTGTTGTTAAGTTCAATACAGCCGAGGTGAAAAAAAAAAAAAACTTGGAAAGTTGAGTTACTAAAGGGAAATAACTGAAACGGAGATATTTGGAAGAGGCATGGCATGTGGAACTGGAATAATCTACCCCCAGTGGATGAAATAAAGGGTTCAGTTCAAAATTCCAATCACCTGAAAGCCGAAACATTGTGAACATGACAACAAAGGTTACAACAACAATGTAAATAGTGTAAAAAGAGTGTAAATAAATACATAAGCCATTGTTGTCTTGATGACAGAATGATAGAAAATACATGAGTCAGATAAACTGATGTAATAAAATTGACTTGCCGATTTCACCCTATACTAGACAAGGTTAGATTTCTTTAATTCCTTACTCTCAAAAAGTCATTGATAAAGTGGATGTCCTCATAGGATATGGTTATCGATACCAAAAGTGGAATTGGTATAGAAAGTTCTAATTCCAGTTGAAGCCACTACATTCACTTTTGAACAAATACCCTTGTGCAAAAGTGGCCACAAATGACCAAACTGGGATTTGAACCGAGCTCGATAAATCCATTTTCTGCAGCAATAAACTTTCTTATTCATGCATATGCATCCAAATCTTTGAATACTTTCTGCCAAAAACAAATTCGCAGAGTTACCCATGTTCGTCCTAATTGTTCAGAATTTTTGCACCAAGTCGCGACAGTCTGCATCATGCTTAAATGCATTCTTCAAGCCTGTAGATTGTGTTCAAGTTTGAAACAGACTATCAACACTTGATGTTAATTTTAGTGTCCACTTTTGTTTATACAGGCTCTATCCCTGTTATTTAGCACTTTCACCCAGGAATATAGGATATTTTAAAATGATAATTTTTGTCATATACCAAGCTGATGAAAGAAAGTTTGTGTGCACTTCAAAGTTATAAATTTTTTTAAAGTGCGCACGAACTTCATTGACACCCTGTGTATGTGTGTGTGTGTGTGTGTATGTATATATATATATATATATATATATATATATAAAAATGGGAAAAATTCAGTGTACCATATTTTCTCTTATATAATGAGTTCATTGGACTAATGTCATTTTTTTATAGTATTATGTTTCGAGGAAGGGGAGATATAAAAATGTGAGCATTGGTTACTATTATGCTTTGACAGGAAATGCTGAAATTTTAAAATAAATTTTTTTCCTTCCCAGACATGCAATCTATCTTACTCTTATTGCCTTTCCCTTTTGTCTTTGTCACTTTTATTATTAAGTATTCCACATTGGTTGATTGCTATGGACATACAATCTATATCTATTAGTTCTCTATTTTCTGATATCACGCACTTTCGCCTATAAATATAGCACATTGTAATACTTCTATATACATATATCTGTATGCCTCTGTATATACACAATCTGAATACACATTATGAAATGGACAAAGTCTGACAATTATTTTAAGACATTTTTTTAAAGTTTAACTGTTCTTTTTATAGATACAAATATTTAAGTAAATGCTCTGTTTATAATAAACAGTATTAACGACATTTACCGGCCTGAATGTCCAAGAAATTTTCATAGAAAATATGCGTTCTTTGACGGGAATCAAACCTGTATCCTATACAAAACCGTCATATAGCCTGACGTGCTTTACTGATTGAGCCACAGAGAAGCGTTACGGTTAACAAAGTCGATTTTAATGTTTTTTAACTACAGTTCTCTATGATTTTCTCTATAAACATAAAAAATGTCTTAAAATAATTGTCGGACTTTGTCCATTTCATAATGTGTGACGTCATTTGTTTACATTTGGATATGCATCGAGCAGATATGAATGTATGAGAGAAAATCGGTAAATGTCATTAATACTGTTTATTATAAACAGAGCAAATACTTAAAGATTTGTATCTATAAAAAGAACGTATAAACATAAAACATATCTGAATATAAACATATCCGTATGCATTTGTCTATGCACATATCCATATGCATCTGTATACCTTTTATTTATTTAATTTTTGCGGGGTTTCACACCAAGCAAGTCGATAATGCCATGAAGATGCTAGGGATTAATGGGAGTGAAAGAATAAAAAACATTAGAAGGAACTGGAAACCCATTCCTAAACAGGGAACGAGAGATAAATCTCTACTCCTGTTCAAAACATCAGGAAAGAGTAGAGGTTTATCCCTTGTTTAGGATTTTACATGCATACATACACACACACACATATATTTTGGGAAATGGCCAAGTTGGTCTCAGGCACATCAGATCTAATGGTGTTTTCCCCCAGTGAACTGAGTTTCAAATCCTGCCAGAGCACACATATTTTTCTAACAAGATTTCTTAAATATTCAGGCCAGTAGATGTAAATAACTAAAGAAAAACAGCGCATCTCCTCAAATATGAGTATCCATATAAAAATAATGTTAAACAAATAAAAAAAAAAAAATTTATATATATATATATATATATATATATATATATATATATATATATATATAAAAGTGGACATGGAAGTCAGCATTTAGAGGCGACAGTCTGTTTCATGCTAGTGCAGTCGCCTGACGATTGCACTAGCATGAAACAGACCGTCGCCTCTAAGTGCTGACTTCCATGTCCACTTTTATATTTACACACGCTCTATCTCTGATATTGAGCACTTTATCCCATAAATATAGCACACTTTAAGACTATATTTCTTCATATATATATATATATATATATATACACACACACACACACACACTCTACTCTCACATCAAATTTGATGTATGAGGGTCAAGCAGATCAGTTCCTAGAAACCGACAGCCTGACAACAGCACATGAGATTTGATTATAGTGGCGAAGGTTTCGTGCAGGACCATGCACCCTTTTTGAAGGACCAAATACAGAGACCCAGTGCACTACATGCCACAAGGTCTCCAAATGACCCTCTGCAGGTTTTGAATTCAGAGTTGTCCTTCTCCTAGACCAGTTGCCATCCAATGCTATAGAACCCAGTCTGTCCTGCTATTTACCCATAGCTGGAGGGAGAAGAGGATTCACACCTTTCCCAAGGGTGTTAGCACGTAAGTGAATGTAATGGATTCGAGTGGAATTCGAACTCTGCTCTCCGATTCCTCAATCCAAGCTGTTATCCATTACATCACCGTGCCTCCATATATATATAAATCTAAACGTATCCTCAGCTCTATGAACTGTTGTAGCTTTTCATATTAAATTATCTTGAAAATGAAAGAATGATTTTTGTTATTGTAAATGACGATCATGTCCTTGACAAATGAATTTTACTTCAATTCAAATGGATGTTTATTAAATCTCTGTAAATATGATTTTGTAACCACCAAATATATTTAACAAAGAGAAAGAAAATGAAAAGAGGAAGTATTGATATAAATTTATTCAATTGTGTCTGACAAAGGTTTAAGGATTGAACTATAGCTAAAGCGTTGCTACGCTTTGAGTTTATTCCTGCAATAAAAAAAAGACAAAAGTTGTGGAGTGGCTTAATCAAGACTTAAAAAATGATCGTGAAATTATCTACAAAAATGATCTGCAAGACAAATCCACTTAGACATGATCTTTCTTTTTAGAAGCAACCAAGATTCCGTTTATTTTTTTTTTTTTTTTTTTTTTTTTTTTTTATCCAGATATATACAGTGTATTTGGAAAGTAACTTTCTACTTAAATTTTTTTAAGACTTGTTTCAATCTCAAATACCGGAGGTAAATATGAATGAAAATTATAAATGATGTTGAAAGGGACAGTACATGCTTGGATCCTTATTTTGTTTCTGATCACTAGCATCAGTTGTTCGCCTGAAAGAGACTCTGAACGAATCACTGCTTTCATGCCATCCAGTGTGTATGGGTAATCTTCATACACTGCTAATTTTGCTGCTCCCTCACAGATAAAAGTCTGGTGGATTTAGATCTGGTGAGCATGGGGACTACATGTCTTTGGAAATAATGCAGTCTGCAAAGATTTTCTCCCAAAACTGCATAGGTCTGTGAGATGTGTGGGTCGGCAGTAGCACTGTCCTGTTGAAACCATGAGTCATTGATTTCCTCACTTGTCATCTGTACTTGCTGTTTATTGTGTTCATAAAGAAAATAAGCCCAATGATTTGATGTATGAAAATTGCAACTCACACACTGACCTTGAAAAATCATGCAGAGGTATTTCATGCAACTGAGGATTATTGGAGGATCATAATCTTGAGTTTTGTTAATTAACATAACCCAATATCTGTCTATACTTCTGAGATGAGGTATTATGTACATTATTTACATTATTCAGACTATTGTCCTCATCTTTGTCGCCATATTTATCACAACATTGTATGCTCTGGCCTTCTTCAGGTGGTTGGAATGTTGAACTGAACCCTTTATTTCGCTCACTGGTGTAGACTGTTCTAGTTCCACGTGCCATAATGGATGTCAGTTATCAGTTATCTCCTGTTAATTCCCCTCTCCAAGTTCTCCACCACCTTAGTTGGGTATTGAACTCACACTCTTTGGGTCTTGTAAGTGGATCTAACAAACGCCTTTATCCACTGTGCCATGTGTCCTCAAGGACCCAAAGAGTGAGAGTTCAATACCTGGTTAAGGCAGTGGAGAACTTTCAGAGGGAAATTAACAGGAGATAACTAATAACTGACATCCATTAAACATGGCACGTGGAACTAGAACAGTATACCCCAGTGAGCGAAATAAAGGGTTCAGTTCAACATTCCAACGACTTGAAGAAGGCCAGAGTGTACAATGGCTGAAACATTGTAATAAATATGGCGACAAAGATGAGGACATTAGTCCGAATAATGTAAATAATGTAACATTACACAAGAGATGCTTCGTCGGTAAAAGAAATGTGACATCCAACACATTTGCAGTATTCTCTTCGATAAATCAATGAAGCCATCAGTAATAATTCAGTCATTTTTTATGATCATTTGCTTTCAGTTCTTGTACTGTCATTATTAGTTTTAATTTTGTTTTTCTGACTGCCTGATGAACAGTTCCAAGATGAACCTCTTGCTGCTGTTCTATCTTTTGTAATGATTTTCTTGGACTCAGCTGCAATCCAACGGTTTCTCCTCCGATGATTTTGCTGCCTTTCCACAATGTTTGGTATTGTCCACTGATTGTGTTTCACAGAATTTATTGACAAGGTTACAAACTGCATTGTGATGTAGAACAGGTGCATTCAAATATTTATCCTTAAGGCACTGTCGCACCAAACTTGTATCTACCACCTTCTCAAAATATGTATTCTTCAGTTGTTGGGGTGAAATCTGAAATATAAAAAATTTGATTAGAAAAGTGCACGGTAACTCTCCGAACACCCTTTATTAGAAGTTGAAACTAACTCCGCACATTAATTTTATTAATTTACCTCTTATTTATTTTTATTAATTAATTTATTTATTAATTTTATTTTTTCTTTATCAGTGTGTATAAGTTTATCCATTTCGTTTTTATTAATTTTTATTTATTATTTACTATTTATTACTATTATTTACTATTTATTATTATTATTTACTATTTATTATTATTATTTACTATTTATTATTATTATTTACTATTTATTACTATTATTTACTATTTATTAATATTATTATTTACTATTATTACTATTATTTACTAGTATTATTATTATTTACATTAATTAATTCATAGTATCATTATTTACATTAATTAATTCATAGTATCATTATTTACATTAATTAATTCATAGTATCATTATTTACATTAATTAATTCATAGTATCATTATTTACATTAATTAATTCATAGTATCATTATTTACATTAATTAATTCATAGTATTATTATTTATATTAATTAATTCATAGTATCATTATTTATATTAATTAATTCATAGTATCATTATTTACATTAATTAATTCATAGTATTATTATTTATATTAATTAATTCATACTATTATTATTATTAATGGATATTTTTTAATCTGGATATATAAGTTGAAACTCTCACCTTACATTAATTTTATTATTTTTTTTATTAATTTTCCTTTATTTATTTATGATAATTATTTGGTTTATTTATAGATTTTTATTAATGATTTTTTTTTTAATCAGGATATAAATTGAAATGCAAAGCTTACATGATGTATTGCTCAAATAAAACAATTTATGATTTTAACCAGGACTCGGGTTGTTTGATATTTTAACCAGAATTAATATACATATAGATACCATAATGAGAAATAATCATCTTTTTTTCGAAATTGTTTTTCATATTATAGATTAAGCATCCCAGCTCATGAATATGCAACATCATTTCTCTTAAAAGTTAAACCATTGCAAAGTTTGTGCCCATTTAGAAAAATAAAAACAAAATTTTACTCATAAAAAAAATTATTAGTCAAGTACATAGTCTCCTTGGTTTTAAATAACTGTCTCCTATTGTTCTACAAGCTTCCATTTTTATTTTTTTTTTTTTTTTTTTTTTTTTTTTTGTGTAGAAGGCTGAGAGATAATTTTTGACTGACTGTACAGTCAAATTTTTTGTCATTTAAATTGTTCTGCAGAAACCGGAACGAATAAAAATCTTAAGGAGCCAAGTCTGGCCAACATGGATGGTTTCCCAGTTCAACTCTTTAAGCTTTGGAAAAGTCTGTTTTGCAACTTGCTGTCTTGCATTGTCATGGTGGAAAATAGCCAAAATCAACCATTTTTCTTGGCCAAAGGCAGTTGAGATATCATTTTTTTAAACACTTAGCAAACTCTTCCATAGAAATCCACAATAGCATGCAGCACACCTTCATCAATGTTAGGTCACTCAGAGCATAGTGGATTGTTCAGATGAAAATCACTTTGACAAAATATACCAAACATCTTTTTGAACGTCAGAAGAGCTGGATTACGATCCAGATAAACCTTCTGAATGTTTTTTGGCTTCACTTCCAGTGCTTACTCCTTTCCAAAATTTATCAAGGATAATCTAAGGAAAGTGCAAATTTTCACCCTCCATTCATTTGTGGACAAAAAATCAACTTCCAACACAATCTGACTTGCAACTGAACAATGCAAGGTTTCAATCCCAAACACACCTGAAATTGGTACCAAAACAAGTCAAGTTGGGGTCATTTTATATTAACAATAAAAATTGGGCACAACCTTTTGCAATGATTAAGTTAATAGGAGTCCAGTTTGCTATGTAAATTCATTGTAACTTGCACACCTTTATTGAAGCTAAAATAAATGTGCTTAGATACGATTTCTTGTTTTGTAACAACCCAGCCATGTGTTAATTAGTAAGACTAGTATCACTAAATCATTGTTGCTAAAAAAAAAAATCATACAAATTCTTTTCTGGCTTTAAATAACCTGCAATGGTTAGATAAACTGTAAAAAATGAATTAAACAACCAAAATTAAAATGTAACAGAATAAAAAAAAAAAAAAAAATCTTTTTTCATATAATATCAATTAAACACACCAGATTATAAATTAAAAAAAAAAGTTATTTTTTTTATTTTTTCAAAAATCACATTTGTTTTGGCTTCCATAGGGAGGATGAATTTACAGTGAATTTACGTAGCAAACTGAACCCCCCCTGTAACTTATACATAATTTAATAAAAAAATACATTTTAGGTATAAGTGATATATGCTTATAGTAATATGAAAAACAATTCGTTTCCTTGAATTTTTTTCATTTGCTTACGAACAAGTTGTTTCATAAAAAATACCTTAAATTAGTAATGTAGGATATATCTTAAAGTACTATATCCCTTGAAGATATTAAATGATGGCTCTCCACAGCTTCTTTTTATTTATCTCTGAACTATGTATTGCCAATATAAGTGTTTTTTGGAAAAATAATATGGTTTCCTGTTTTCTCTACAACTGGTTGCAACCAAGGCTAGAGAGACCAATCTACCCAGCTATTTCATTCATGGAGGGGTAGAAAGTTCATTTATGCCTCTCAACATGGAATTAGCCTGAAATGAGAACTGTCCTAACCAGAAGGTGTTGCTAAGTGTGCTTTTATTTTTTTTCCTTTTTTAAAAATTTCATTCATTGCAGGGCTTGAGAGACACTCATGGTAGAGGGAAACTGTTGAAATTAGGTATGTCATATTGTGGCAAATGGACATTATTACAGCTACAAAAGTGGCGCTGTGTTGAGAGCGTACATGTCTGTCAAAACTAGTTATATCTGGGTTTTTCCCCATTAGCAACGGAACATTTTGTCATGTCCCTGCAACTTGTCCAGATCCGGGTTTTTTGTCAGGGTGTCTCATGCCAATAAAAGTGGAAAATGGGAAAACTAACCATCGGCAGTGGGCAGTTGGTGAGACTCGGTGTCTTGTGAAGTCATTCCCATGAGCATTTTGTTCCTAAAGATCTGTGCCACCCGCTGTGCTATGGTTTCTGAGCCAGTGTTATTTTGTTTCCACCCATCTGTTTCCCTATCTAACACTTTCGCCCCAGCCCCTCAACATCTGACGTCTTACACTCTGGGTTGAGGTGTCTACTCGCTTTTAACCGAACTTAAGGGAGTGACCGTAGGTTCCCTGAGCATCTGTAGATCATTCGACCGGTCCACTGGTTTAATCCTGCTTCCTGCCCACATTGTGTTTGTTTTGATCCAGAAAGCAGAAGTGATGTTCGTCCATTCACGGTCGACTGAAGATGTAGACATGGCTGGAGAGTCTGTGCTAAGAAATTTAGAAGGTACCAAAAAAATAAATATATCCACAGAAAGTCAGACAAACAACTATTCAATGGTTGAATTGTTAATGTCTTTTATATAGCAGTATAGAAAAGAAACGGGTTGCAGAAAAGAAAATAATTGACGTAAAACTCATACACTGGATTCTAGACAGAGTAGGTTGGGATTAGCTTGTTGTGAAATCATCTCGGAATGATATACAACTCTTGCAGTGGAGAGATAAAGATTTCTGTGCACTGCTTAAAGTTTATAGTTGCGTTCCTCCTCGGCAGTAGTAACAGTAGTAGTAATCTTAATAGTAGCAGAAGCATTGGTACTTATGTTAACAGTACATGTTAGCAGGGGTTTTGTTCCAATCCCTGACATCACTTCCAGTCTCTGATATCTCTCCACCCAGCTCGACTGCACTCAACGACAGATGAGCTCAAAAACAACCTTTTGATTATTGTAGCTTGTTCGACATTTCCGTTTCCAGTGGTAGTAATAATAGTAGCAGTAGCAGTCTTAGATTGTTGGAGGAGTAATTTGCTTCTTTGTACTTATATCAACAAAATATGTTAGCGGGCGTTTGGTTCCAATCTCTGACGTCACTGTCACTCTCCAACCTCTCTCCACCCAGCTCGACTGCACTCGACGGCAGATGAGGCAACCACTCTGTCAACAGATTTCTGTGCGCGTTTATATAGATAAACCTGGCTGATCATAAATCGACCCTTGGCCCACACACAATTATCACAAGTGATGCCTTCAACCCAAAATCATGTGAATTTCAAAGTTCCTCATAGCCTTAGTAAGCTCTTTCAAATTTTAACTGATAAAAATTATCTCGATCATCTTCCATTGTCTTCCTAATGACCCAATTCCAAATGGGCTAGATCAGATTCCCATCAGTAAACAAAATTGTTCTGATCTAATTTTGCTGTTCAGATCTACTCCGATTTCAGTAAAAAAAAAAAAAGTGTTTGTGTGTGGTTCCCAAACTCTCTCTGTTACACCTACAGTTTTTGGGAAGGCCACTGTTTAGGTGTTTCCCCCAACATCAGCACTGTTGCCATATTCTGCAACAGATAGTCTCAATGGAGTTTAAAAGTGTCTCTGAGTCCTTGTTGGGAAGAATTATTTTCCACCCTCCAACCTCTCTCTCATAGGCAGGATGTGGCAAGACTCTCATTGCTGTATCATTACTACCATGGAAAGTCTCTCGGACAAACTTCATTCCTTGGTTCTGCCAGGTCTAACTTTCATAGCAAGGACCTGCTGTGCAACTTACATTGTAGCAAACTACCCACATTTCCTCCATATTCCATTGGTGAAAAGTAAGTTCCATTTGAGCAGATTCTTCTTGCAAACCACTGCCTGATGAAACATCCCAAGAGGATGTTTCCTTAATCACTACAATTTTAACCTATTCAAGTCTCGTGTCAACTGTTATTTTCTCCTCCTATCCATATAAACTATCTCTTATCGTAACTCTCTGTCAAGTTGCCCTTTGGCTTTGTACAAGGTGAACCTTACTGTATATAAAAAAAAAAATTCCAAAAATTTGCTCCAAATCATAAAATAAAAAATAATGTAATAAAACTGATAATTATTTAGTTAGGAAAGCTTTTAATTGCTTTTATAAATAAGATATATTAAGTACGAAAAAATAAAATAGGTCTTCAGAAAAAATCTTTTTTTTTTTTTGATGAGTAATGAATTTTTACAAGAATTGTTTTCATTTTGTTTTTAATTTTAATTATAATAATTTTTAAAGTTTTAAATTTAATTTTTTTTAAATTTCCACCTTTTAAATTATATTATTACCAAGTAAAAACTATATTTACTAATTGTATTAAGCTTTCTCATTTATATAGAAAACTTAATACAAATTGTCATGCAACAAGATTTTTAAAAGAATTTTTCAATTTTTTGTCTCTATCTATAAAAGGCAGGGTGTGTGTGTGTGTGTGTGTGTGTGTGTGTGTGTAACAAATGCATGGCTGCAAATATTGACAGATTTGCACCAAAATTTACATGCACATGCTCCAAGTTAGTGGAAAGGCCAAGACTGACCTTGCATTTTCCAACTCCCATCGATAGTGGAAATAATCGATTTTTTTTTATGCTTCTACGGCAGTTTTCATGTAGTTTGAGGCCATTTTCTACTGGCCAGAGTGAGAGCCTATAGCTGGCTGCCATGAATAGGCAGGAAGATTCTATTGGCCAGCATGAGAGCCAACAGCTGACTGACACGAATGTTAATTAGCATGCTAGCATGCAAAAAAATCGATAGCTGCATTCGTCACAAGTGGGAAAAATTTAAATCTACATGGCACTTTACTCCAATTGGCTCATTCGCTTGCTTAAAGTCACCGTTGATTCTGATTCCACCGAAATGGGTTGGGTGTGAAAAAGTATTTGTTGTTAACATTCTTTTTTCATTCGGTTTTTCCAGTTACGAGTCCTTTTTTAAAGCTGATTATTTTGTGTTCATTTTGTTTAGTTCTTTTTTTGTAACAGATTAAATCTTTAGTATGGAACTTAGAAAAAATTTGCAGTGTGAGATAGGCAAGAAGTAAGGCATGTAGCAACATCAGCATGGCAAAGGGCACTCCTTTAAAGGCAAGGAAGGGCAAAAATATTTTAAGTCAAGTGATTTTGAATCAAGCACGGGCAACGACGGGCCATGCTGCTAGTTAGTGTATAAACATGTCAATTTTTGTAAGTACAGTCAACCATGAGCGATAACTATATTAAATTTAAAGCCAAAATTTCTAAAAGTCAATAAAACATTAGATTATAGACAATATTTCCCTAAATTTTTAAGATTAATGAGTACTTAAAAATTATATAAAACAAGGTGCTCATGTCCTCCTCTTAAATTATGTTTTACAGCTCATCTCTGTAGAAAATTACATTAACTATTATCTTCTGCTCCTATCCATATAAACTACCCACCTTAATGTAACTCTCTACTTCAAGTAGCCTCCAGACCTTGAACCTTACTGTAGTAAAAAGAAAAAAGATTTATGAAAGAAGGTAATAGGAAAAAAGAATTATGAAGATATTGATTGTTTTTTATGACTTATCACCACTTTGTGGGTTGTTATTTAAAGACAAAAGATATTTCAGATTTTAGGAGATTGCTTACAGTATTTGGTCTTCCCAAGCAGCTTCCCTGACTGATCTTGACACAACTTTGGTGAATAAACAAGTACCGATGTTTTGATAATGAGGATAAGAAAAATAGTTAACGACTGACCCTTGATTTGAAGAGGTCAACATTAAAGTATTTAAAGAAGCACCCACATAAGCCTGTTTCACAATATAGCATCTCTTGGTAGGGGAAGCTGTTTGCAAGGAACTTACTTGTTACATTTTGAACATCGACGAAATAAAGGTAATTGCATTTGCATGTCCTAGCAGGAAAAGTCTGAACTTGCAGAATTAAAGAATGGAATTCATCTGAATATTTACCATGTCAACTGTAGTTAGAATAATCAAGTCAATGAAGACAATCCTTTCCTTAACTGCATAGTATGTGCTTTACTGGGGCTACATACAGATTTGAATTCAGAGTTTTCCTAGTCCTAGACTGGTTGCTACACAAGACTACACTTGTCTCCCTTGCTACAGGTATATCGTAAAATAGTATTCTCTCTGCGTCTTTGTCCCTCGCTTCTCTCTGCGTGCCTTTGCCCCCGCCACTCTCTCTCTCTGTGTGCCTTTGCCCTCGCCACTCTCTCTCTCTGCGTGCCTCTGTGCTCTCTCTCTCTCTGCGTGCCTCTGCGCTCTCTCTCTCTGCGTGCCTCTGCGCTCTCTCTCTCTCTGCGTGCCTCTGCGCGCTCTCTCTCTCTCTGCGTGCCTCTGCGCTCTCTCTCTCTGCGTGCCTCTGCGCTCTCTCTCTCTCTCTGCGTGCCTCTGCGCGCTCTCTCTCTCTCTGCGTGCCTCTGCGCGCTCTCTCTCTCTCTGCGTGCCTCTGCGCGCTCTCTCTCTCTCTGCGTGCCTCTGCGCGCTCTCTCTCTCTCTGCGTGCCTCTGCGCGCTCTCTCTCTCTCTGCGTGCCTCTGCGCGCTCTCTCTCTCTCTGCGTGCCTCTGCGCTCTCTCTCTCTCTCTGCGTGCCTCTGCGCGCGCTCTCTCTCTCTGCGTGCCTCTGCGCGCGCTCTCTCTCTCTGCGTGCCTCTGCGCTCTCTCTCTCTCTGCGTGCCTCTGCGCGCTCTCTCTCTCTCTGCGTGCCTCTGCGCGCTCTCTCTCTGCGTGCCTCTGCGCGCTCTCTCTCTCTCTGCGTGCCTCTGCGCGCTCTCTCTCTCTCTCTGCGTGCCTCTGCGCGCTCTCTCTCTCTCTCTGCGTGCCTGCGCGCTCTCTCTCTCTCTGCGTGCCTCTGCGCGCTCTCTCTCTCTCTGCGTGCCTCTGCGCTCTCTCTCTCTCTGCGTGCCTCTGCGCGCTCTCTCTATCTCTGCGTGCCTCTGCGCGCTCTCTCTCTCTCTGCGTGCCTCTGCGCGCTCTCTCTCTCTCTGCGTGCCTCTGCGCGCTCTCTCTCTCTCTCTGCGTGCCTCTGCGCGCTCTCTCTCTCTCTGCGCGCTCTCTCTCTCTCTGCGTGCCTCTGCGCGCTCTCTCTCTCTCTGCGTGCCTCTGCGCGCTCTCTCTCTCTCTGCGTGCCTCTGCGCGCTCTCTCTCTCTCTGCGTGCCTCTGCGCGCTCTCTCTCTCTCTGCGTGCCTCTGCGCTCTCTCTCTCTGCGTGCCTCTGCGCGCGCTCTCTCTCTCTGCGTGCCTCTGCGCGCGCTCTCTCTCTCTGCGTGCCTCTGCGCTCTCTCTCTCTCTGCGTGCCTCTGCGCGCTCTCTCTCTCTCTGCGTGCCTCAGCGCGCTCTCTCTCTCTCTGCGTGCCTCTGCGCGCTCTCTCTCTCTCTGCGTGCCTCTGCGCGCTCTCTCTCTCTCTGCGTGCCTCTGCGCGCTCTCTCTATCTCTGCGTGCCTCTGCGCGCTCTCTCTCTCTCTGCGTGCCTCTGCGCGCTCTCTCTCTCTCTGCGTGCCTCTGCGCTCTCTCTCTCTGCGTGCCTCTGCGCTCTCTCTCTCTTTCTGCGTGCCTCTGCGCGCTCTCTCTCTCTCTGCGTGCCTCTGCGCGCTCTCTCTCTCTCTGCGTGCCTCTGCGCGCTCTCTCTCTCTCTGCGTGCCTCTGCGCGCTCTCTCTATCTCTGCGTGCCTCTGCGCGCTCTCTCTCTCTCTGCGTGCCTCTGCGCGCTCTCTCTATCTCTGCGTGCCTCTGCGCGCTCTCTCTCTCTCTGCGTGCCTCTGCGCGCTCTCTCTCTCTGCGTGCCTCTGCGCGCTCTCTCTCTCTCTGCGTGCCTCTGCGCTCTCTCTCTCTCTCTCTGCGTGCCTCTGCGCTCTCTCTCTCTCTTTCTCTCCATGCCGCCTTTACCCTTCTTTTCTCTCCATGCCGCCTTTACCCTTCTTTTCTCTCCATGCCGCCTTTACCCTTCTTCTCTCTCTCTCTCTCTCTCTGCATGAAGCTTTAAGGGTTAATTCTTTATGAAATAATTGTCTTTAAATTTCTTCAGTGAAACTAATTTATAACACTATTTTAACAAATTTGTTTTTCATTTGGTCATATGTTGTTTCCCTGTCAACTGGAAATAATTTTTTATTTCAAATGGCATTTTTTTTTCACACACATTTGCAGTTCCAAGAAAATCTCCAACGTTGAGATTGCTATCTGCATTAGGAAAATTTTCAAACCCACTAAGAAATGTTTTCAATCCTCACAATCAATATTTCATGCACTTTTCAGCCTTACAACATTTAAAACAATGGGTTCCTTTGAGGTGGAAATAATTCAGTAATATAATGATCTTGCTACTAACTTGTTGAAAATTGAGACCTGACCACTTACTGTTACAAAATCTGTAGATATTTTGGTTTAGTATCTATTTCTGAAGAATTTGTGTAATGGAATAAATTAGCAATAAAGAGCTGCAAATGACTAATGCAAATGTCCTCAGATGAATTGCTTTATTCTATTTACATGTTTGACAGTTTCATTATTTTTAGTGATTAGATGCCTGAGCTTTTCTCCTATAACTTCAGTACTTTTGTAGTTTGAGTTTTAGGTGTGAGAGATTCTTGAAGGGAGTGACAATTTTTCTTTGACATACTTCTACAACTGGGTATTACAATTTGACTATCAGGAACCATATTCTTTAATTCAATGAATTATAATAAGGTCTGCTGAAGAAAATCCAATCAGAATATTAGTCTGAACAAATCCTGGAAAAATGACTTGATTAATGATTTCAGTCAGTCTTATGAGAAAACCTATACAATAATATAATAAATAAGTAATAATATAATAAATAAGTAATAATATAATAAATAAGTAATAATAAACAAATAAGTAATAATAATAAACAAATAAGTAATAATAATAATAAACAAATAAGTAATAATAATAAACAAACAAATAAGTAATAATAATAAACAAACAAATAAATAATAAGAAGAAAATCATGCCTTTTACATTTCTTTTTTAATGTCTCTAACTTTTCAGCATAAGTTATTTTCAACATACTGAGAACATCTGACCTACGAAGACATTTCCAGTTTGAAAATGACCATTTTTTTTTCTTTTATTATTCTCTCCTTTACTCAATTTTGGATTCCTAGCTAAACTTATATAAACTAGTTGAAATGTTTTTTAGAAGTTTCTACATGGCTCTTTGCCAAAATTAGCAAAAGAAAAATGAATACAATCCCTAAACTTTGAAAATTTGACACTCACGGGACATATTGAAGGCAAGTGGGACAGAGAAAAGCAGCACGTAACCCCTATCTGAGAAGAAGCAGCTTCTGCTAATGGCTGGCAGGACAGATAAGAGATATTGAAAAGACAAATTTTTACTAAGGGCTACGAAGGACAGAAAGTTGTGAAGAACCAATGATTGGCCACATCCTGAATGAATGCAGCACAGAACCTTTCAGCTCTTGAATATGCCAAGTCATGACTTGATAAAAGTTGAGTAATAAAGAATTATGCTGAATCTTGTTAGGGAGTTAGATATCAGATGAGAATTAATGGTTTTACACATGGATGATGTGGTGGCATTTGAAAAAGTTATTGTGTATAATTCAATCATTGTGAATATATATTTCGAATAAGAATAAGCAGCTCCCAAAAAGTCTGCCTAAGATTGCACATTGGAAAAGAATGCTCAGTGCCATAATAAATGGTACAGCTTTAACATTTACGAACTACAGCTACCGAACGCATTGTTCTGATGATTGCGTAAAAGTACATGAAACTGGAAGTGATGATCGGTCACTGCCTACCTGGAGTTTGACTTATATATACACTTTATATGTGTGCTGTTTTTATAAATTTGGGTATATAATCCCAACAGAGTTATAAGTTAATGGCATTTGGAAAAACGTTCATGAAAGTATGTTTCAAAAATATCTGACAATGCAGTTCACCTATTTAGCTTCATTAGAACAAAGACAAAAAAATGTGTTGCATGTGTATACATTTG
>OZ038504.1:59974188-60019188 GCA_964036315.1 Acanthosepion esculentum
AATATATTGGCAATGTTTGACTTATGCACTCATAAAAAAAACAGATGTCAGAATGATGGTTATTCCCTTGACACCACTATTATTTGTATAGACTTTTGACTCCTTCAGTAATGTTTATTTACAAGACTATAAAAATATGTGAACCAAATACAATGCGATATTTATTATTTACCTTTTATAAATATTTATTTACCATTTCATATAGAAATTGGAAAAAAATACTTATTCAAAAATTTATAATTGAAAAATTATCAAAATATGTAAACCAACTATAGTGCAATATTCATTATTTACCACTTTACAAATATCTATGAAAACAAGTTTTTATTCAATCTAATAAATAATGTTTAACATCTTTGTTGTCGCTTCTCAAGAATAAAGAAAATGTATAAATCAACTTTCATGAGTTTTAATTTTATTAAAATTGTAATCATTGCTTTTTAAAACAGGAAACATTGCTGAGGGAGTCAAAAATGTATACACTAATTGTGTCAAGAGAATAAACATTTCTTTGACACACCCTGTTTTGTTATTTTTTTTTATTTTTGGTGTGGGGGGGTGCAAGAATGTTAAACAAGGCCAATATATTTATAGCATTTTGTACCATATCCCTTGACTATAAACTGAAGCAATTGATAGATACAGTGATATCAAACCTCCTAAGTATTCTAAAATTCTCCTCATTATTAAATATTTTTATTGCATGAAATTTCCCATTATGTAAGAAATTCAGATGTCCAGGTTTTTTATATTAAAATACAAATTCCACACAATAATAATTTAAAAATAAAGAATTAAATAAATGATTTGTATTTAAAAATATGAATTTAAGAGTTAAAATGAAATAATAATAGTCTTTAGTTTATTTACAGTCTTCTGGTAGTTGGTACGCAGAAAAAATAGTTGTAGCTTAGACAAAACATTTAGTAATTGGTTGAGTCAAAGTGGTGGTTGTAAAAGATTTTATTGTTAGCAATGATTCACTCACCCTTGTTCATGATGTTTGTTTGAAATTGTCAACATATATTTCTTTCAGCATGCCTTGTGAGCAAAGGAAAAAGCTATGTAGCCATGGTATAAAGACAACTGTATATCTTATCACTGAAAGTCAAAATGTGTGGGTTTTTATAAGAAATTTTTCTGAAAGTAGGCTAAAAAAAATAGGATTTTAGCTTACTCTGATTGGTCAAAATGCTAATTTCTAACCAATGGACCATTTGATTTAAAGAGTGTGTTTTATTGTGGAATCTTTTTTGGCATGTTTTCTAATATTGTCTGTTATTGAGTAATAAATAAATTTTGGACAGGTTTTAACATGGTGTGTAATTGTGTTGGAAATAGGGTTTATTTCCAATTATTATTTATTCTTGCTTTTGCATCTTTTTTGTTCTTTTGTATCTCATAAGATTTTTTTTTTTTTTTTTTATCTTTTCCAGGTAAGCTACATTTTTATGGTTTTAACAATTTCTTCTGCCGATGTCTGCATGTTCTGTTTTTGAGAAAACGGAACAAGGAAATTCGCAGCATTTAACACAAGTAAGATTCAATTTTGTTTATACAAGCAGAACATTTCTCGGTAATAGAAAAAAAAATATGTATCAACATTATCTTCTCTTTAGTATTTGGTTATGCTTAAATTTTCTCCTTTCTTCAGTCTACCAAAACTTTCATAATCAGTGATTATTATCACTTTATTAAATTATGACAGATGAAGTCGTCTTTTGTCTTTGGGGAGACCCGCAGCAGTTGCCTCAAACTGCACATCATGCTGAATATAAGATATAACATGAATTTTCTTCTTATATACATATTTATGATAAAGTTTAATTTAGAAATTAAGTACAATAAGAAATAAACAACAGTAACAAATAGACTAGAATAGAACAATTCTGATAATAAACTGTAATAAACATTATGTGGCAGATTGAAGATTTGTTCTTACTATCTCGTTAGGAACAATAAGCAATTACTAACAATGACTAATAACAGAGTAATTATAACAATATATTGTAAAAAAATTAATTTGACACACAGTTGTTCTTGCCGTAGATCTTATTAGGTACAATAACTAAAAATAAAATTATATCAATATAATTTAACGAAGGTTTTGACGAATAGAAGATTCATTCTTACTGTAGATCTGTTGTAGAGTTACTTTCCGCAGTGGAAACTGTATTTGGACTAAATTCGGTCCTAAATAGGTTCAACGTACAAAAACATTAGGAACTTGTTATAATAAGTATTACGCAGAGTAATCTAGTTGTGGTAGCTGACTACTTTTGTATTCGACTCCCAGTCGACCCTCACTGACTCTTACATATATTAGGTGGGAGAGTCTATTATCTATAGACTAGGTGTGTTCCACCATAACAAGATCTTAGACAAATAAGAGATTAACACAATAATTAATATTAAAACAGAACAATTATAACAGTCACTCATTTATTCAGTTAGTGCATTTTGTGCCACTGTGGTCACAATTCCCCTCCATCTGGTTCATGGTAGCATTCAAGGCAGAATAGTGCAATGGATTGCTAGTTCCTTCTGAAATGGTGAGGTTATCCCATCACTCCTCTCAGAAGTTAAAGTGGCAGACCTGCAAGGCAGCACGTTGTTTGAATTCAGTTTTCCTCCTCCTAGATTGGTTGCCAACCAAGGCTATATGACCCAATCTGTCCTATTTAACCCATAGCTGGGAGAAGAGATGGATTCATAGCTTTCCCAAGGGTATTAGTGTGTAAGTGAATGCAATGAATCTGAGTGAAATTTGAACTCGGCTTTCTGATTTCTCAATCCGAGCCACTATCCATTACCCCACCATGCCTCCACATTATGTAATACTGTAGTCAAAATTTATGCGACAGATTTGTTCTTACTGTAGATGCTGTTTGGCACAATAAAATATTAAAAATAGTTACTTATAATAAAACAGAACACTTATAACAATATACTGAAATAAAAGTTATGTAATTGATAGATTTGTTTTTACTTTAGATCTCAGACACAATTAACGACAATAAATAATAATAAATTAGAATAATTATAACAATAGACTGCAGTAAAGGTTATGTGATTGATAAAAAATTCATTCTTACAGTAGATCTTGTTAGACAATAAAAGCTTAAAAAAATAAACAATAAAATAAAAGAATTATAACAATATACTGTAAATATTCTTACCTATGCCATTAGAAATGTTGTCATATATGAAATTAACATCTTTTTTATATTTTCTGAAAATGTTTTTTTTTCCCTTTATTATTGTTGTACTCTTTTACAGTATCTTTTTTTTTTTTTACCTGATTTTGTAAACATGAAACTGGTGTTGCTACTGAAAGGGAGGTAACTGTAGTACAGTAAAAAGTTACATTACAGACAAAAGTATCTGAATTAATTTATCATATAGGTAGATAAGTCATAACCAAAGATAAGATTGATCTTAACATGGCTGTTGATCTCAACATATGATTCTTTTCATATGATGAATGTTTACCATTTCTGTTTAAGGAAACACTTGATGAATTCGCTTTGAAATATCCAAATAACCAGCATTTATAAGGACCATTATTTAAGTATCTACTTGGAAACATTATTTAGTAAAACTAAGGAATTGTTTATTCTAAGGTTTACTGAGGAACTGAAACTCAATAAAATGAAACCTGTGTTTAGGTTTTGTAAGGTACAACTATTTTTGGGGAAAAGTTGGGATATTTATCCAATTTTCCAAATTGTTTTTTTTAATTTGATAATAAGTTATTATATTTTTTTCTCTTTTCATGAAAGCAACATTTTTAGATCTAAATTATTACTCGACTCATTACAGTGAGCAAATAAGGCACTGGGTGCTTTGTTGTGTCAAAGATCCCTTTTGTATTCATTTATTTAAACTCCTATGTATTCTTTGTAGCAATTATTACCTGTAATAGAGTAAATTCCTTCAAGTTTTGGCTAATTATTTTGTTTTGTATTAAGTCTTCTGTTGTTTTAAATGTAGTTGTAACAAATTTAGTTTAAGCTTAGATAAATTCTTTTCAATTGTAGTTGTGATAAATTTGGTGTGTAGAACAATAAATTTGGGTTTGTCAATAAGATCCACTTTCCTGTTTTGGAATATTTTATGGATCTTGTTTCTCATCAAATATTAAATAATTAGGGTATTAGAGGGGCTTGAAAGTATATTCAATATATTTCCCCTATTCATGTAAATTCTGATTGCTCTTAAATAGAAGCCCGATTATTATTCCTAATTTTTTATTATTGTTATGGTGAGAATAGGGATTTATGAGATCATTTCTATTGGTGGATTTTTGATTGGCACAGAGTTTTACACTGTTGGGTAACATGATATCTAGAAAAGGAAAAGTATTATGTCCATTACATAAGTAAAATTTGACTTTGTTTAGCTTGTCTAGAAGGTAAATTAAAGTAGATTTGCAGGGATATGTTAGTAGAGTATCATCAATATATCGGAAATATGTTGGTTGTTTTGATTAAATATTTTTAAAATAACCAGATTCAAGAAATTCTAAGAAAACGCATGCCAACATATATTTTTTTTATTTCATAATAAGTGTTTAAATTTTTTTATTCTTTAACTTCCATTATTTTTAATGTTGCAGAGGGTAATGCCTAGATCTTGAATTATTCTTGTCAAAGTTTTCGAATAACTCTATTAAAAATAGTTTAAAATATTTCTTTCTTTAATTTTGGTATGTGTGAAAATAACTGGGCTCTGTTTTTGTTATTTAACCCTTTGAACCCTGCATTCCTGAACAATTTTAACCCTTCTGCCTGACCTCCTGAACCAAAATTCACAAATAATTGGTATGTAATGTTTCACAGTAGATATAGAAATAGTTACAAGTGTGTAAGTAAACTGGGATTGCAAAGGAAATATTTGTCGCAGATTATTTCCACGTCACAGAGAATAAATCACTAAGTTCCAACTTGAACATCGGGGGCAGAAAGAAATGCTGAAAACTCGATTCGCAAATACTATCTCGCTAATCAAAATGCACGCCACCAGTCAGAAAAATAACTCATTCTCCACCAAACGCGGTAGCCAAAATTGCCCCATTCCCCAGATTCGAGAACACCAACTGCTTTTATCGGGCGAACATTTTTTCCATTCGTCGACAGCTAAGAGACGATCTCCAGTATTTTGCATATCAAAATACGTTTAATTGCGACTCCTGTGTCAGATTTAATTTTAATTCAAATATTTCATCTTCAGCATGTCATGCGGAATAAGTGCCATTTTGTTTGGTAATTAATTTTCTTTTTCGCCATAAAATACCCGCGACTCGCTGTCGCTTAGTTTGACGAGGTAAATCCCCGTTTTCTTCACTATAAAGTTTTTACCCACCGTTCAACCAGTGGCTGGGCATTGTCATTTTTCTCTACCACTGGTAAAGTGGTGGTCAGGGTGCAAAGGGTTAAGAATAGAATACAAAATTAATCTATTTGTTTTACTATGGCCTGGTTTACATTCTTCCCTGGCCTTTTGAACAGGAGTAGAGGTTTATCCCTTGTTTCCCGGTCAGGATTGGGTGTCCTATTCATTCTAATGTCTACTTCAAATTTATATTCCTAACGTCCCTGTGTATACTCTGAAATTTTATTTATTAGTTACTTTTTTCCCTCAGTAGAAATAGATAGGTTCATTTTTCACTCCTTCCTGCTCTTTTGAACAGGAGTAGAGGTTATCCCTTGTTTCCTGTTTAGAATTAGGTTTCCACTTCCTTCTGAAGTCTTTCACTCCCAGTAACTCTTTTCGTCCTGGGTAAGACGATAAACTACGTCCAACAGCAAGGCCTCTGATCAGGAGGTTTTGAGGAGCATGAAACCACCTCTTAATTGCTGGTGTTCCTAGGTCCACCTTGATCTGGGGTGGTAGCACTTGTAAGGGTCCCAGCTATGGCCAAATAGTTACCCCCCCCCCTCCACAAACTGGGGTCAAAACGTGTAAAAATAGGTTTTAATACCAGCAAAACATTTTGGTAAAAAAATTATTACCAGCAATATATTTTCGAAAAAGAAATATTACCAGCTATACATATTTGAAAGAAAACTATTACCAGAAATAGATTTTTTGAAGGAAAAATCTTACTGGTAACAGTAATATTAGTATCGTAATGGTAACGGTAATATTAGTATCGTAATGGTAACGGTAATATTAGTATCGTAATGGTAACGGTAATATTAGTATCGTAATGGTAACGGTAATATTAGTATCGTAATGGTAACGGTAATATTAGTATCGTAATGGTAACGGTAATAGTGAGATTAACCATTTCTATCCAGCAAACATTCAGTATTCACTGACCAAAAATTTAAAATTTACTCTCAGTTAAACTTTATAAAATCTGTCTTTTAAAATAGTGTTGTAACCTAGGAAAAGTTACTGAATGAGGAATAACCAAAACGGAGGTTGGAAATGAAATGATAATCTTTATAACATCAACAGAATACAATACTCACCAGCGGTATGAAGTAGGTAAACCACTGCTAGTGGTGAACTACTTAGACAGCATATTACCCCCACTTACAATAGTGTCCAACGTATTTATGAGGATTGGGACACACCCATTAGTGTTCATAGGTACGTTAATTAACAAATAGTTTTTTAGGAAAATAAATTTCTGAAGTCCACTGTTATTACTCTTTCTAGTAATGACAGAAGTTTCCTTCATCACCTTTTGGTTCATGTAATGTGGAAAGTCAATATCTCCATTGTATTATCATTTTCCTTTCTAATTACATGTCATATGTATTTTAGTTATTGCTACTGCTGGAAGTCTTCAGGTGATGTGATTTTTGTTATTGGGTAAAATTCTTTGTGATTATGTAGTGCCAGTCTCCAAGACCTGATGCTGCATTATGAGCAGCATTATATTGTTTCAATGCATTCCCTGACAAAGAATATGTCTGATCAACACTGTGAGGAGAGACTGGCATTGTAGCTATTCTAAAAAATTTCTTAATGAATTAATTCCATTGAGCAACAAAAGTAAATTAAATACAAGATCTAATTGTGTTTGCTGTGTCCTTACGCACTAACTTTTCAGCTAAAATTCATTAAAAAAAAAAAAAAAAAAAAAAAGCAACACTGTAAAAAGTAAATATTTCAGTGGAATAAATGAACATAAAACTACAAGTAAAACAAAATAACAGCCTAGGAAAATTCAGCTGCTTAAGTTTATTCTGTCTGATCAGAATCTTGGAATTCTGAATATTCATGTCCATTGTTTTAAATCTAAAAAAAATTCCATTGCCCTTGCAATATATTTGGTTTGAACTCTGCTAAAAAGTTATGCGTCATGTATAACATAGACGTCTTTTGGGTTGCTAAATTTGATTCATTGACCTGAAATATGGCAAATTCATTTATTTTCATCCTCTTATGTTACATATTTATTACAATATATGTACAATATCTTATATATATATATATATATATATATATATATATATATATAAAATAAATATCCAGAATTCATCTTGTGTTATACTGTAATAGTTGGATTAACAGCACTTGACTAACATTCAAACAATTCTCTATCATTATTTCATGTTGAGTGTTCAGATGAACTACACTAATTACTCCTATCAGTCTTAACCTTCATGACTAAGACTCGCCATGCCCTGCACATTGTAGCAAGCCACCCTCACTCCTTTCATATTCCCTCTAATGAGAAGCAGCTTCTTCCCACAAACCACTGCCTTGTAGAACCAGCTCCAAAGAGGCTGCTTCCCTGGTCGCAACATCTTAACCTGTTCAAGTCGAGGGTTAACAATTATCTTCCACACATATCTTCATAAGCTCTATCTCTTACTCTGTAACACTCTATGTTGAGTGGCCCCTGGGACTTGTTCAGGGTGGACACCACTGTAAAAGAAAAAAAAAATCTTTAAAAAAAAAAAAAATGAAAACAATAGTCTTAATATAAATAGTGTAAGTAAAAAATCCCTGTTAAATATATTCGGTCACTAATGACACTAGAACAAAATTTATATTCTTTTTAAATTATGATTTTTTTTTTTTTTTTTTTTTTTTTAATGCCATGTTCCTTCAGGGCATAGGGGATTATGTCTATTCACAAATAAATTTCCTTTATTACCTATGAATTGAGTTGGTCATAATAGGTCGTATAGTATTTGCTTGAGTAAGTACAACACTAGTTCCAATTTTAAGTCATTGGGCTAAGAACACATAAAATGCAATAGATTTATGTTTGGAACACTTTTCACAAAGTGCATAGGTATTACACTGATCCAACATCAAAGAGCCAGAGATTAACATTTTGATTCTAGGCAGAGTGGACAGAAATTCTGATCCAAGGAATGACAGCCAATTCATTTGTAAATACTTTAATAATTTGTTATGGGTACTATGCTAGTAAAAAGATAAAGTTTAATTTTTTTTTTTTTTTTTTACACACACTATTACAATCTTATCAATCATCAAGAGAGAGCCAGAGTTTTGCAGCTGAACAGCTTTTTTTGTCAATGGCATTTTCTGGATTTTTGCTTTTGAATATCTAACAATCAAGAATCCAATCTTGCAAAAGTAGACAGTTGTCAAAGCTAACAAAAATTTTATAATTTTGTTACTGATTTATTTCTGGACATTGTTTGGAGATTTTTAACCAGAATTCTTTGTGACAAACACTTTACAAAGTACCATCTTCTGACATTTCTATTAATGCTTTCGTTACAGAATGCAGAGACTAGACTAAAATAACAATTGTAGTGAATACAATTCCACAGCTTATAGTACTAGTCAGAACTTTTGGGCCTAAATGATCCAAACTGAGTGAGAGTGTTTTGTACCCCATGGGTGAGTAATCTTACAGGTTTCCTGTTGCCGTCTCTTTGAATTCAGAGTTCCTCTCCTGTTAGACTGGCTGCCAAACAAGGCTGGAGAGCCGAGTCTCTCCTGCTATTTAAACTACATCTGGTGTGAAGGAAGAAACAATGCATTAATTTCCCTCCCCCATGGCATCCATGCCAACTGAAATCATCAGACAAGGACAGAACTTGAAGTTAGCTTACAGTTTCCACCATTCATCTTCATGACTGTTACAAAATCTACAAATATAAATCATGGTTGTATCTTTTAGATACTAAAATCAAACAAGTATATTTTAAATATCTGGGAAGTCTTTTAACAGAGAACGGTGCAACGGGATAGCAAAATATGCCTTCCAAAAGCTAAGCAAAGTATTAATCAACAAGAAAATTCCATTAGAAATGATAAAAGATTGCTAAAATACTATATAGCAGTAAATGCTAGACAAACCTCACAGAGATGAAGAAATGACTTGAAGCAACAGAAATGTGGATTTACAGGAGGATATTGAGAATACCACGAACAGAATATGTGAGCAATGAAGTTTTAGAGAAAGTGGAAACAAAAATTATATTAACATCAGAGAGTTGAAATTTCTACAACATATGATGAGGAAAGAGGAAACTTATATAAATTTCTTTCTTGAGAACTGTCAACAAAAATGTTAAACACTATTACCATGTTTATTTACAAGAATAATTTTGTATTTACAGGATTACAAAAATTTTTTTTTTTAACATCTTGGATAGTTCAAGAACTGTGAAGCACTCACTTATAATTTTAGAGTTTGGTAGTGGCAAACAATAATAATCGACTAGAATAGAAGTTGAGCCTTACTGAGCATTTGTAGAATTTGGTAATAGCAACAGACAGTACTCAACATTAATGGAAGTTGAGCCTGACTGACTAAGCCTGATCAAGTTGGTAGGTGGTTTATATGGCAACCTGGGAGATTCCATTCTGCTACCCAGGCAAGCGTAATCTGCAAGTCTTCATTGGCTGCTGATTCCGTTGTGGATATTGTGCTCAATAAATAGCCATCAGTACCAGTACACTGTGAATCTCTGGGACATGTATTCAGTTACAACCCACTTTATTTTTGTCTGCCAACTGGATGCTAGTTGGGAATCTCCTTGCCAGGGTGAGCCTCATATTTGTGAATCCTCAATAATAAACTAATTTTAAAAAAATAGATCTCACTTGAGTACACATTTATTTCTTCAAATTCAGTAAGTTTATTTGCCTCTTGATATTTACCCTATTTTCTTTCAGACAATTTATTATTTAAAAAAAAATTCCAATATTCACCATGTCTTATGCAAAAATAATTTATGACCAATAATAGACTAACACCACAACACTCCTGTATGAGACGCCCATCCCCAGACATGAATCCTCTTCTCCTCCTCCCAGCTGTGGGTAAATAGCAGGACAGACGGGATTCTATAGCCTTGGATGGCAACTTGTCTACAGCAGAAAGAAATGGCAACCTACTGTGGGAAAAAATCTGCCTCGTCAGTCATGTATCTAAAGATACATGATCGCCTAAGTGTGTATCATGCATGGCACATAACTGACTGATCAGTATGACTTGAAGTATTCTTATTATTTTAATACATTATCCTTTCAGAATATAAGTAATCATGTCTCTCCAAAAGTTAATTTTAATTATTATTTTTTATGAACTGCCATGACTTTTGGGGAAAAATTGTAGAGTGGTTTCCCATTGCCTTCTCTATAGCTTTGAATTCAGTGTAGACTTCTTAAACTGACTGCCACCCAAGGAGAGAGAACTCTGTTTACCTTGCTACTTAGCCCATACCTGGTATTCCCTTTTTTTTTTTTTTAACATTTCACCTTAAATAAGACAATAAAGCCACTAAGACAAGTACTACTGAGTGAGAGAGAATATGAGAAAAAGAAAACATTACAAACCCTTTGAACCCTGACCACCACTTCATCAGTGGTAGAGAAAAATGACATAATGCCCAGCCACCGGTTGAACAAATGACTTAATACACAGTCACTGGCTAAACAGTGAGTAAACGCTTGCACCTATTTTTATATCTACTGTGAAGCATTATATGCCAATTATTTGCAAATATTGACTTGGAGCTCAGACATAAGGATTAAAATTGTTCAAGAATGCGGGGCTCAAAGGGTTAAGGAGAGAGCACAATAAAACAGGAATTAAGAAGTCAAAATGATAACAATTGACATGACATTTAAATATTTGAAGATCAGAGATGACTGGAAAGCAAGAAGCCAGAAAAGATTTCCACAAGCAAGAAGTACGCGAGAAGAAACTGTTAGCATAAAACTTATGGTTCAACTATAAAATGATGAGACCTAGCTGCCAATCAAGTACTGTGCTTAAATTTATAAAGTTGAGGTACCAAAGAGGTAAATTCCTAAGAGCAATTACCATGAAAATATTTATAGAAAAGGTACAGGGAAGCTATGTTACAGCAGTGGGGAAGTGACTGAAGCTGAGATGCCAGATCAAGACCAATAACTTTGCAAATTCTTCTTTGGATTTTATCAAGAATCTCTAAATATATAGCAAAAATACCAGTGAACCGGATGCAAATCCGTGACGACTGACAAACTTCCTGAACAAACACACTATTCTCTTGGTGCGCCTGGTGTAAAATCGCAACGACTGATAAACTTCCTCAATGTTCTCAATATTCTCTTCCTGCGCCTCTGCTTTCTCCTTTGCGTGATTCTCCTCCAACGTTGCAAAAGAGACTCTTTTTTTGTCTCCCCCCCAGTGACGAGTGTTCGGCGTTTTTATGTCCTTTTCTGCCTTCCTTCATTTGCAAGCGTGAATTCACTTTCAGTGGTTTTACGCGACCGCCCGTGAGAGGATACGTGACCATTTGCAATATAAGTTTGCTGGGGGCAGCCATGTTTTTTCCAATCAAAAAAAAAATAAACCTTTCACGCGGAACATATACGCTGCCGTTTGCGATCAGGTGGGTGATTATTTTCGTTCCAATTTTCACTACAACCAGACCAGATGTGACGGTAATATTTAATGCATTAATGAATGGTAGACTTATAAATTTGTAAGACAGATTCTGGTGAAGAAAATTATCTAGCATAATACTGAACCAATATAGTAGCAGACCTAGCAATTGAATCAATATAATCCTTTGACTTATGGCAGCGGAACACTTTAACATCAGCCATACTGATGGAAGGCCAAAAAGGTTCTCTTAGACGATTAAAAGAGACCAGTTTTATCTTGGAGGTGTTAAAATTAACAAGCCATTTGCTGCCCCAGTTAATGACAGATTGTAGGTCATTTTTTTTAGCTCGGTATTGGTGTGAAAGTGAATGCAATAGAGAAGGTGGGAATTTGAACTCAGCTTACCAATTTTACTTTTTACTATAATAAACATTATGCAACCTGGACATTGAGTAAACATACTAATTAGAAATAAAATGAAATAGTTTCTAACACAATTTTAGTAATACTAGTTGTTAATAATTTGTAGTTTTTATGTAACTAAATACATCTGCTTTCCCTATTGGTACAGCAAAAGAAAAAAAATAATATCTCCCAACAACAGGTTTCCCATCATGAAAGAACAAACAAAAAATCCATGTTTCTAATTTTTCTATAACACAGGCATGCTGCAAAAACTAAAAAACACAAAAAAAAAACGATAAAAGTTATGGCAATAATCATGAAGAGAGAATTGTGTTACAGGAACAACAATCGATTGATCTCTCCATGAATCAATAAATTGATCGTTTCATAGCACGTTAAAACCAACAAAACAGAAATAAGATGAATCGAAGAGAAATAATTTTCCCCCACCCTACCATACCACACACCCACCCACCCCCTCTACATTCAGCTTTACCGCCTAAATCTATCAGTGATGGATGTTGATGTTGATCAATGTCAGTTCTTCAAGAACAGGTAGAATGTATTTTTTTTTTTTTTTTTTATATTAATGAAGTTCTCGACTGTAATACAGACGGACATGCATCCAAAAGTATGCGCAGGGTTGGGGAGGTGTCTGCACTAGGGTGGGGCTCCTGTTGAAAGAAACCTTGTGACTACCGCTGAATGAAAAAGAATAATTAATGAAACATTGAAAAATATTATTTGGAGATTTCAGGAATATTTTCACGTTCTTCCTGTAACCAGCAGGTTGGAGTCAAACCTTTAATTTAATACACAGTGCTAGATTAACCTCATAGCAGAATTAACAATTCTGAGTGCCCCACATGAAATAATTTCAGGCTGTCTGGCAATTACACATCAGGAAAGCTGTATCTTTAATTATTCAGCAGGTAACATTACATCGAGGTTGTTAAATCCACTCATATATCTTATTAGAATCATTTCCTTCAAGTTTTTCCAGATTTAATAAGAGTTAAATATTTAACTTTTAAAAAAAATGTTTTTTGGGGAGCCAAAATTTTAAATATTCATCTAATACAAGGCCGAAGAACCATTCAAGGGGAGAGGGTTAGTTTTGTAGCATACCTACAGACGATAATTGGGATGTCCCCATTCACATATTTACAGTAGTAAATACTGTATGTTGGTCTGCAGTTAGAGATTCATCTCAAGCTGTGCTGGTCAAACACTCTGCCTCTAGCAGAGAGTTATCCCCAAATGAGGCTATGTTGAAGGGTAGTGTCTCATCTCAGGAAACAGCTACCCAATCCCATTTTATATGGGGTATACAGTGAATTTTTGACTAAGCCTACAGGCTCAGAAACCCCACATTAAACTCGGTCTTGTGCTACATCTGACCATGTGGGGCAATTGGTAGATATCCTGCAGTTGGAGAGTCATTGTGGAATTCACTTCTAACAGTTGACTACTACTTCTATGTGCCACTGGTGAATCTTATGTGTTGTTCTTGTCCTAAGTATTATCATTCATTACCAACCTTCATTTGATTATTCTATTTAGTAACCTTCACTAGGTTACAACAGTTAGTCATTAAGGTTGTTGTATGCATGTAAGAGGAGGAATGTAGGATAGATAAAGGATAACCCTAGACTTGACAAAGTTTATTGTTGTGACCAAGGAAACATTCTTGGGAGTCTGTTCCACAAAGAAACAGTTTGACTGGAACTTCCTCCTTACCAATGGAATACAAAGAGAATGAGGATGATTCAAGCTTGTGTACATGGCATGGGAGGTCTTAGCTGTGATAGCCTGAACTGGTGGAACTAAGGAACATAGCTTGTTTGAACATTTACTATGGAAATAGCAAGAGACTTAGCTGTAAAGGTCTGAACTGATGGAACTAGGGAATCTCACTTGTTTATCGCTACTCTATTGCTATTTCCATGGCAAATGTTCAGAGTAGCAAGAGGCTTAGCTGTAAAGGTCTGAACTGGTGGAACTAAGGAATGAAGTGTGCCTGGACATTTGCCGCGGAAATAGCAATAGAGTAGCGATAAGCTTTTGTTTTTTTTATTTGTGAGAAAAGAGCTGTAGGGTTGAAAATAATTAATCACCCACAAGGCTGCATTAATGCTTTTGAACTCTGTCAAGGCTGAAAAGTGTGTAATGAGCTCCAGCTTAGACATGGAAGCAATACTCCATTTTTGGTTTGGTCTGACTTCTGTAAAGATAAATTATGGCAGGAGTCAGGTACTTACTGGAGTGGCACAAGGAACCAACCGTTTTTCCTCCCAACATCTTTAGTGATGGATCGTATGTATGAGTTTCACTTAAACTTGTGTTCCAATAGAACCTCATTGAGTATACAACCGTTCATCATGACAGGAGAAAATGCAAGGTCTGCTTCATTATAATAGAACATTACTATCTTGGTTTTGGACAGTTTTTCCATCATTGAGCTGTTAGACCTAGATCAGAGAAGAGATCAGCTGACAGGCTCGAATCATCTTGATTTTTGGAGGTGTATCGATAAGCCTGCTTTATAAGCTTTATCACTGTGCTGGTAAATAATTTATGATTTAATTTTGAAGTGTATTTTTTTAAAATTTAGGGCTTCTTTATAACATATGCTACAACACTTAGTCCAACACAGGTACTACAGAAGAATCCATGTGTGAATTCTAAGTAAAGAAAAGAAATCGGTAATATAATTTTATTATTTAGTTTCTAACCAATGAGTATTTTCATAGAACAACAAAAATCTCAAATGGGACTCACCACAGACACCAGTTTTTTTTTTATACAGTAAGGTTTACCCTGTACAAGGCCCAGAGGCCACTTGGGGTAGAGGGTTATGTTAAAGGGTAGTTTATATGGATAGGAAGGGAAGATAATGGTTAATTCTAGACTTGAACAGCTTAAGATTGTAGTGATTGCGAAAACATCCTTACAGGGCAGTGGCTCATGGGAAGAAACTGTTTGAGTGGAACTTACTTCTTGCCAATGAAATATAGAAGAAGTGTGGGTGGTTTGTTACTATGTAAGTGGCATGGCAGGTCTTAGCTGTGAAGGTTAGACATGGCGAAAACAAGGAATGTAATTTGAGTACTTTCCATGGAAGTGGGTGGAAACAATTCTCCAACAAGGATTTGGAGATGCTTTTGAACTCTAACAAGACTGGAAAGTGAGGACTGGGCAATTCCTGTCCAAATTTGGCACAGAGATGATCCTTTCCTAAAGATGTTAAGAAAATGGTCAACATATTCTAAGGCTCCTGAAAGTACTAGGCTCCTCCTACCATGCATGTGGGGATCTTTACAAGATTCAAATTAAACCAAAAATGGAGTGTTGCCATAACTGTTCTGGATCTTAATCCTCACTTTCCAGTTTTGGAGAGTTCAAAATCATTTACATGGGTCTTACGAGGAATGACTTAGTTTCAACCCTATCACTCCTTTCCTACCAATGCAAAATCACAAGCTTACCACTACTATGGTAATGGTGATATTAGCCATTTCCCTACAAAAAAATAGTTGGAAACAAGTGAGCAACCAGTACTGTTGTAGCTATATCTGTGAGTAAATAATTATCCCCCACCCCCGACATTTATACAGGGTGTCCATAAAGTTTGTGTGCACTTTAAAAAAATTTTATAACTTTATTTGTATTTACGATAGAAATAATCTGTAAAAAAATGTTATAAAGTTTAATGTACCTAGTTTTAAGTATAGCTAAAATAACTAATGTGATTTCAGGTAGATGGATATGCAATGTGATTGGCCCTGATCTGTCATCTCGTCTGCAGTCGCTCTCTCACAGACGTGATGTTGCATCGCTCTGCCTTTTCTACAAGTACTTCCACGGTAATTGCTCCGAGGAGTTGCTTTCGCTTGTCCCTAGGCCTCATGAATTTAAACGTCCTACGAGGCTCGCATCCCATTCCCACCCCTTCATCATTGAAACTGTTAGATGTAGATGTCTCTTCTACTCCAATAGCTTCATGTCTCGCACATCTCGCCTATGGAACTCCCTTCCCTATTACTGTTTCCCTGACAAATACAATCTCCAACGGTTTAAGTGTAGCGTCAATCGACATCTCCAGTTGCCTTGATCTATCCACTTCCCTTCACCACATCCTTTCATCTTTCATTCCTATCTGCTCTCGCTCCAAATCTTCTGTAACCCCCTTGCCTTTATCAACCCTCCGTCTTTCTCTTTCTCCACATCCTCTCCTTTACCACTCCTATCTGCTCTTCCTCCAACCCTTCTGTAACCCCATGCATGATAGTGGCCTCCAGCCTTGCTTGGGGTGATACGCTTAAAAAAAAAAAAAAATCAGTTGGCAAATGTTTTCCGTGAACTGCAAAATCGTATTATCCTTTTTATTGCTAATGATGTAGAACATGTGGAAACTTAAATAAAATTTCAATAAAACCTTAAAAAATATAGATTTACTTCTTTCTAATCCTTTTTACAAATTATTTCTATCGCAAATACAAATAAAGTTATAAATTTTTTAAGTGCACATGAACTTTATGGACACCCTGCATATATATATATATATATATATATATATGAACTTTATAGACGCCCTGTATAATCAAAACAACACATAAAAAATGAGAAACAGCAAGATGTGACAACAACAAAACAAGTATTATTTATTATCTGGTTGTCATATGGTGTTGGAGACATGCGAGACAGTAAAACTGTGCGTTGGAATCAAATATGAATCAGAATCTGACAGAATTATAAGATAAATAGTAAGTAAATTGTATACAGTCTTATGTTTTTTTTATAGATGTGTGTAATGAGTGTCTAGATAATTTAGTTGGAAAATAAGTGTCTGGAGTTTTCCTACCTCAAGTTTTTGTTGAGTGTGAAAAGATAAATGTTACCATTGTGGCTTGAAAAAAGAAGAGAGCCACATTTTTGTTGACCGACACGTTGACTGTCTGTCTGATAGTGACAATGCCACGTGTTTGTGTGTAGAAGAGAAAAGTAGGGTTGTAATAATGATTATAATTATTTTTGACACTATAATTTTTATTTTTTATGGCTACAACAAAGTGACAATATAATTAAATTTTTATTTATGTATTTTTTTTATAGTCACCTTTCTCTTCAAAGAATTTTTCAGGAAAATAGATTTCTCAAAGTGCAGTAGCCATTATTGCTCTTTCAAGTTAGGATGGAGAGTTTCCTTCTTAACCCTTTATTTGAAGTAGTGTGGAATGTCAAAATCCTGATTATATAATTATTTTCTCTTTGAGTTACATGTGTTACCCGTTTTATTAGTTTCTGCTATGGCAAATGTTCAGATAAGCTTCATTCTTTAGTTCCACCAGTTCAGATCTTTATAGCTAGGACATGCTATGCTACTTCCAGAGAGTTGAATCATCCTCATTTAATTGATTTCTTTTTTTTCTGGTTTATCAATCCTTTGTGGTTTATTTAAGGAAGAGGCTATTGTGACCTCCAGTCTATTTTGCAGGTAAATATTTGTATTATGAAAGCAGGTTTAACAAAGAAGTTTGTTTATTTTCACCATCAATTGTTAAGATGATTTAAAATCTTTCACACCAGCCATTGTTAAAATACAATACATTTTTTTTCATAGCAAGAATAATTATTTTTTGCATTAACAATTTTTTGAGAATAACAAAGATTTTTCTCAGATCAAAATCCTATTTAATCTATAACTTGGGGTAGGAAATTGATTCATACCTTTCTCAAGGGTATTTGCACATAAGTGAATCTAACAAACCTGGAATTCGAACTTGCTCTCCAAATTTTGAGCCTGACCTGCTATCCATTACACCACCCACACATCCACATTCCAAATGTAAAGAGGAAGTTCCACTTGGACATTTTTTTCCCTAAGAATTGCTACTTGCAGTTGATTCGGTTATATTGTGAAGAAAGACAAAAATATTTTTGTGTGAAGTTGTTTCACAGAAAACTAATATTTAATAATTTATTTAAATTTGTCAAGCCATGTTGAAGATCTCGTTATTTCTTCATTTTTCTTCACCTATTCTTCTACATATATATGGATACACATTGTTATGTAGTTTGGACATAGAAATCAACACTGTATGGCAACTATCAGTTCTATGCCTCATATCATGTATTGTCTGTGAGCTCCATATTTCGACTAAAGGTTGGTGGGAAATGAAAGGAGGGAGAAGATGGCAAGTTTAGTTTGTTATTCAAGGAGTTGTAAGCTGGACATTTTTTTTTTTTTAATTTTACTTTTAGACTGTTTTGTCTGGTGCTTTTTGAACTAAGATATCTATTTTGAGCGTGTTGTGTTATTTACTTTTTTTTTTCTGTTATATGACATTTTGTGTGAATATCTTTTCTCCTTCTAGGGACTGTCATTCCAGTATTATAGTTTTTTCTGGGTTTGTTTTAGATCATAAAGTATAAATATAAAGTAATAATCTATAAACTAACCTAAAGGGTTGGGGTTCTTGAGTTGACTGGGGATTTTTTACTGTTTTGTTCATTATTATAGCATGTTTTTGGTGAAGCTATAGCTAAGTTTTGAAGTATTCCTGTTTAATATTGCATGCTCTGTACTTGATTTTGGAAAGTTTTCGTCATTGAGTTTCAATAATTTACCTAGTTACCAGACATGGTTTGACATTTAGTTTCATGAGAAAGAAAAATGGCGATGTGAAGTAATTAGAAATAAATTACAAAAACTCCCCAAGGGATGTCTTAAATAATTAGTAGGGAAATGGGAAAAGAAACGGAAAATTAAAATTACAGCAGATCTATAAAATGCAATTGCTGAGGGAATCTGAGAGAGTTGAACCCTGAACAAATTCGGTGAAAAGTAATTGACTTTGGAATTTCTCAAAGGTTGTCTGATAAGGATAAATATTTGCTTGGGTTTCTGAGCTGAGATCTGATCCAAGAGGGATAAATTCTTAATAATACAAGGCTAAGTCATAAGGTAATTCTCATTAAAAGTTGAAGAAATGTTGTTTTACTGGGGCTTGTGTTTTTCCTCCAAACAATAGACCTTGAGATAATCCAGATGACGGCATAAATTTTGACATACATTAGTGTCAAAAAGGGGGCGATGGTGCTGGCTTAGGGAGTCACCAAGAAGAGCTCAGAATGCTAAAATCCCTGCTGCTCAAAGACAGGAACATACGCACATCCTGTGAATGAAATTGTCACACAGACACAAAAGAATACTGTGTGGTTAAAATGGTGACCACTACTACATTGTCAGTAGCAGCTAGAATGGTGAGACTTGAAGGATTTGGAAAGCAAACACCTCAGAGCCAAACAAATGACCATTTCGCTACCTAGATATGTAACCAACACAAATGTAATATTCCTCATCAATAAATTGTTGGATTTTCTGATGTGATTATTCATAATTAAAAAGATTTTCCACCTAACTTTGACCTTCAAGGACTGAACTTGAGGATCATGGGAGAAACAAGTAACCACACTCCCAGGAAGTTCAAGGGAGCCACAATGAATCACTAGATAACCGCTATCAAAAAATATACTAATTTCGGAGATTGTGCAATAGACTAGAACCACTAACAGGAACACTTATCCAAGAGATGCTTTGGTCAGCATCTGTTGATATTTGATTCAGTGGCTGGAAGTGACATGGTCAGTCAATTCAATGAACAGGTTTCACGTCAGGTCCATGTACAACCATTTATACCTGTATTTGTTTTAATTTTTAATCGTACTTAAGGTTAAACCATATAATGGTTCTTTTTCAAAAAAAAGTTTATATAGGAATAGCAGAAAGTCCTTGAAAAATGGAAGCTACTCATAGAAAATCTCATTTAATAACAAAAAATGTTAAATAGTACAAAACACATAAAATATACATGGAATCTCAAAACACAAACTCTTGTACCAGACTAACCTATAATTATTAAATATCTCTTTGTCGCACAATGATGGGCTAGTTTATATTTTGGATTATTAAAGTTATGAGTGTCAATCCTCATTGTGCCATCACACGTAGGGCCTTGTGCCATCACACATAGGGCCTTGTGCCATCCTGTGCGAAGGTGGATTAATACCAATACCCTAACTAATTAAATGACACTTGTCTTCATTTATCATTGACATACATGATCAGAAAATGTAAGGGCTTAATAATTAATATTAAATATTGGTTTGGTAATTAATATTAATTAAGATACTTGTAATTAATATTATAAATATAATTATCTCTGATGGAATTTTCTGTCGATTTCAGCAGCAGATGATGGCTCAACACTTCAGGAAAGAGTTGAAATGCTGGTCTTCTCTCAGAGATGATTTTATCTTCGTGGTGACAGCACTTGTAGAACCACCCAGACTTTTCAGTGTTGACAAAACTGTGTGACAAGCTCTCTGAACAGACCCTTTCATGCTTTGTTGTTACAGTGTTTAAACATGACCCTACCCAGACAAACATGATTCCTGAGCCTGGGTGTCACTCTAGGCATTAGTGTGCAGTCTGCTCTAGTATTTAATCCATAGATGGGGAAAAAGACATTTCCAAGTGCATTAGCATGAAGTGAATGAAACAGAACAAAAGGAATTTGAACTCGATAATCTATTTTAATTTTGTGTGTGTGTGTGTGTGTGTGTATATATATATATATATATTACGGTCAAATCACGCTGAACACACCGGTTCCCGTTCGATCACCGAAGTTAAGCATCGTAGAGCCAGGTCAGTACTTAGATGGGGGACCGCTTGGGAACACCTGGTACTGTAAGCAGTATGGCTGTGTGGCTGAGTGGTCTAAGGCATTGCTTTAGAATCACGAGGCACCGAGTTCGAATCCTGGCTGGAATTAATTTCAGCAGCTATCGGACTCCAAGCACAGGGCACCTTTGGCAAGTGTCTGATCCATAGCCATGGGTCCACCAAAACCATGTGAGTGAATTTGGGAGAGGAAACTGTGTGGAAGACCTTGTTGGCCAAAGCTAGCACGATATCACAAAAACACTGTGATTGCAAGTTGAGGTGGCCAGCCTTGTTCATTTATGATCACGCTGGGTTCGCACCAACGCTCTAAAACTGTTCATTGGCTCTGCACACGCCAATAACAGTATAAACTGCAGGTGGGCTCTGTGGGCATTTCCCAGTTGGGAAATTGCAAAAAACGCCTGTGCAAATGTTGCAATATGCGCTAGCTAGCTGTGCATTGCAACGGGTGTCCTCGATATCGAGTGGCCAATTATTATTATTATATATATATACACACACACACACACACAATTATTTTCTTTTTAAAAATGATTCCATTGCGACACAGAAAATTTCCATGTTTCAAAACTGAAACTAAATTTATAAATTTAATTACAAAAATTAAACTCAAAATCCATAGTCCCATTCCGTTGTCAAGTGATGTTTGTGTGGTCAGAACAAAGGTTTGTTGCATTTTGAATTTTTAAGTGAATTTTTTTAAAAATTATTTACACGATTGTACATAGATTTATTCAACTACATATATGGCATGTTGTTCATCTCCCTTTTTTCATCTTTGAGGCAGCTTCATGGTTTTAACCTCCTTGAACTTGCAATCTTTCTAGCCTTTTTTTTTTTTTACAGGCTTTTAGAAAAATTGAATTTCTTATGAAAAGAATTTTGTAGGGATCAAAATAGGTGCTAATCTGTAGGTATAAAATCTGTTGAGTACAATGGGCTTAGTAAGATATCATCTCTTTTCATCAACTGTTGTCTTTAATCATTCCAGTTGGGAACAGTACTTGCCTGACTCTGTGGAAGGAGCTTGGAATTCACAGTACCTTTCCAATATTACCAGATACAAAGCATCAAATTCTTTAATTGCAGATTAGATTTTGGAGTAGTTAACAAGGGATCATTTCATTTTTTGCCAGGACGTTTTTTGCTACACATTGTTGTAAACAATTCATTTTTCATCACCTGTGATCATTCTTTTAAAAAATGTGTTGTTTTTGTCCTGTTTTAGCAGAGAATCCCAGATCATTAAATTTATTACCATTAAAATATCTGGTTCATACTTCTCCCCAGTCTTTTGAACAGGGGTAGAGGTTCATCCCTTGTTTCCTGTTTAGGATTGAGTTTCCATTTCCTTCTAAAGTCTACTTCAATTCTATACTTCTAACATCTCCACCTAAACTCTGAAATTTTATTTACTATTTATTTTTTTACTTTTTCTCCTAAATAGAAGTAGATAGGTTTGCTTATCATCTAGATGAAATTCCTCTTTGGTCTTTTGGACAGGAGTAGATGTTATCAGATGAGGATGTATTCCATGAATGGGGAAAGAGCAAGTTCTGCATTTTCCCAAACTGAGGACTGCAAGCTGGAGTTTCTTTCTCTATCTGGAAGAGATATATTCCCGAAGATAAATAGTTCCATAGACTTGTAAGCTACTGGGAGTAGGGGAGAGGCATATTTAGTTTCTTCTCAAACCATGGGGTACTCGAGCTAAAGAAAGCAACCCTACAGTTTAGCTGCTGTAAACGAACTGAATTTGACTGTCATTATGGTCATTGTATGAAGTGACATCATTAAGGGAGATAAGTGCCTTCTGTAACCCTACAGTATTATAATTGATATATGATTATTATTATTATATATTATTTAATTATTGATATAATGATTTTATGATTAATATAATTGTAATTAATATTAGATAATGGTTTGATAATTAGATTGTTTTAAGATAAAATCAAGACCTTTTTTTTTTCTTTTTTTTTAAAAATGGTTAGTGAATTCTCTTCCGTGAAGTTTCTGAATTGATTTGCTCCATTTTATTTATGAATAATCAATAAGTATTATAAATGCAAGTATTGTGCCAAACAGAACAAAGAACATAGGAATATAATAGAAAAATCAATTGCTAAATCAATTCTATTGATGACTGAACTGTGTACATTGATCCAAATTAGTACAAAGTCAAGAAGTGCTTAAAAGTTATAATCGAAATACATAATTGCAAAAAAAGAAAAAGAAAAAGGAAATAATAAAGGAACTACTGAGGCATTACTCCCTAAATCCCTACAAATGTACGAGAGAGAGAAAAACTTATTGAATAGTAAGTTAGGAGATTTCAATGAAACTGATTGCATTGTTGATGAAATGTCACTGGCTTATCATTCAAGCCTTGACTTCTTGCTGATTACTTCATAGAGTTGTTTTTCTTTTCTTTTTTTTTTTAAGCTTTCCACATTTCAAAGTTTATTTTTTCTTCAGCAATATTTTCTTTCAGGCTCTCTGAGCTTTCTTCAGCTGTGAAACTGATCTTTAAGGATACTGTTCAGGAAGCAGGCTTCAGAATAAAGATCATGTGCTATGTTTTTTTTTTTGTTATTATTATTATTACACTCTAAACAAGGCAATAAAGTCACTAAGATGTAAGGGGTTACTTAGAGTAAAAACAATGAAGATTTTGTTTGGTGAAGGGACAAAAAAAAAAAACAGGATTTAGAAAGATGGAGAAAAAATTGGTAGCTTGTTCTGAGGGAGACAATATGGGGACTGGTGTTGCATTTAAATTTTTAAAGATTGTAGGTAGCTGATTTTATTGTAGCTGGGAAACAAGAAATTAGAAGAGTTCCACAGGCAAGAACTGCAAGGAAAGAAATATTACACTATTTACATTGTTTGGACTATCGTCCTCATCTTTATTGCCATATTTATCACAATGTTTCAGCCGTTGTATGCTCCAGCCTTCTTCAGGTGGTTGGAATGTCGAACTGAGCCCTTTATTTCACTCACTGTTCTAGTTCCACATGCCATGTCTAATGGATGTCAGTTATCGGTTTTTCTCTTGTTAATTCCCCTCTCCAAGTTCTCCACTGCCTTAACCAGGTATTGAACTCACACTCTTTGGGTCCCGTCACTGGATCTAACCAACGCCTTTATCCACTATGTCTTGTGTCCTTGAGGACATCTGTGTATTAATTTCTTGGACTTATAAACTTAATGTCTTCAGCAACCATTTTTACTAGTGCTCATATTGCAATTTTTGCTGTTGCATGTTTTTTAACCAGAGTTCATATTTCAATTTTCGTTGTTATTATTGCTTTTCTCTGGCACTCCTTATTACTGATTCCCATATTGTATTCATTTCTATGCTTGGTCAGCTCAGGAGATTTTTGTGGCCTAGCATATGTGCTGATTCCTTAAGTTTATGAATTTTCCAATGATGTTCTTTGTCTATGATTTCAACCTGATTCCACAGAGTTTGGTGATCTCTCTTTTCTCTCCATATGTGGTCAGCCACGCCTGATTTTTCCACTTCCCCTCATGTTACAGCTTTTTGGTGTTCTTGAAGCCTTACCTTAAGGGGGTAGCCTGTCTCCCCTTTATATTTTTTTCCACAGCTGCACAGGATGGTGTACATGTTCTCCTCTATGGGGGGATCTTACTCAGAAAAGGTATCTGAAGTGTCATCCAGCTTTTGAAGGTTGTCCTGATGTTATATGGGCCGCAGATCCTTTGTATTTTCTCTGATAACCCCTTCCCATAAGGCTGACAGACTGTTTTCTGAGTGTTGTTGTCCTCCTCCTCCTCCACTTGTACCTGCCTAACCCAGTTTATTGGGGCTGCTGCCATGTACCCAGGGTAGTTGTTACATTGTAGAGTACTGCTTATACTGACCAATTCTTTATCTAATGTCTCTGAGTCACCACTTATGACTTTTGTATGGTGTTGTAAGCAGCGGACGATTCCTTTCTTTATGCTATATGGATGGTGGGAGTTGAAATTGAGGTAATGTCCGGTGAATGTCAATTTGTGGTATACAAATGTCTTGAACTCGTGCTCTGTTTGAGATATTAGAACAGCCAGGAATGGGAGTGTGTTGTTACTCTCTTTCTCCATCCTGAACTGTAGCAAAGGTCTTACTGGTTTCACATGGTCCAGTAAAACCTGGACATCTTCCTGGTGTGGCCAGAGTATGAAGGTGTCATCTATGTATCTTAACCATAGAGTTGGCCTTAGAGATATAGATTCTACTGCCATTTCCCCAAAGAAATATTCTACTGCCATTTCCCCAAAGAAATATTCTACTGCCATTTCCCCAAAGAAATATTCTAATGCCATTTCCCCAAAGAAATATTCTAATGCCATTTCCCCAAAGAAATATTCTAATGCCATTTCCCCAAAGAAATATTCTAATGCCATTTCCCCAAAGAAATATTCTACTGCCATTTCCCCAATTAGAATAGAACTTACATCTAGTGAGTTCAACAGTGAGACCTACTTGCTAATCTAGTCGTATGCTTAATTTTATGCAGTCAAGGCATCAATAAGGAAAGTTCATCAGAACAATTACCATGAAAATATTTGTAGAAAAGACAGGAAATTCAGTTTATAGAAGTGGCAAAGTGACCAAAGTTGAAATGCCAGCTCAGGATTGATTATATTACAGACTCTTCTTTGGATTTTGTCAAAATTCTCAAGATATATAGCAGAAGCACCAGACCAGATATGGCACTCTTTGCAATCCACATTTGACTCTCTGCAAGTTCTGATATTGGCCAAATTGCTGTTAAAACTCCTGGGTGAAATTAAGGAGAATATGATGGGGCAGATAATGTTGATTGAAAAGAGGACTTTGAAGAGTGTTCAGATGTGGGAGGAATGCTGGGATACGCATTTAACCACCAAAGGAGTAATTTGAAGAGGACAAAGACACCGTTACTCAATGAAGACATTTATCAATTTTTTAAATTATTATTAAATGATCAGATATTTTTGGACAGGCCTCATGTCCACTAACTTAGGATGATCAAAAGAGTATTTATTGAAAAAAGCACATTGGTATGACATGTGGTCAAATAAGGTAAATGTATGTAATTTGGTCACAGAATTTCGGTATACATATGAATTGTATGGACTTGACTATGAAAATAAATAAAAAGTGTCCAGCTTGTCAGAAATATTTCTGCCTTTCTTTACAAAATGGCTTCACTATTTAATTGAAGGAGAAACCTCATCCTTGCTCAACCTCCCATTCTCTTTCCATCATATATCGGAATTAATTTATACGAGTCAATAAATGTCCTCATTCTTTTTCTTTCTCAAGAAAAACCCTCAATCAGAACTGTACAGTTCTATTCTCAATATATCCTGTAAAGGTTACCAATCAAAATTTATTTTGAATCATGTCAATTGAAAAACAGGTGAAAATCTATGAATTATTCAAAGCATGCCAAATATAAATATAATTTTATGCATTTGATTTGAACAATTTTTAAAATCCGAATGTGTAGATTAAGAAAGATTCAGGTTGTGGCAGACATTTAGTAAATGAATGGTTAGTGGAAGTTTTCTTATTTTATGGGTAGTGTCCGTTCAGGAAGTGAACGATTGTGGCTCTCCACAACTTCCTATGCTTTGTAGCTTTTAGTAAGGTTTGTCCCTTTATTATTGCTCACAGTCTCTGTACTACCATCCATTCGCACAACCTTGTTACATAGGTTGCTCACAGTTTCCCTCTGTGCCTCTTGCCTTCAAAATAGCTTGTGAGTGTCAAATTCTCTGAGCCTTCTTTACTCATGATGTCCTTGAAATTTCAACTATCTCTTTCTGATAGTGAGTATGTGTCCTTTTTCTTCTTATTTTTCTGAAAACATCTGTTGTTGACATGGTTTATCCATGGTATTCTCAGCATCCTCCTGTAGAACAACATTTCTGCTCTCTTCATCTGTGAGGAAATTCTCCAGCATTCACTGCTATATAGGAGGATTGATATTGCACAAAAGTGCAACACTCTTTGTTTTTAATGAAATTTTCCTGTTTCTTAATACTTTGTTTGGCTTTGGGAAGGTATATTTCACTATGACAATATACCTTCAGAATTCTGTTAAATTTCTGACATCTTGATTTTGACACAACCAATTTGTAGCTCATATATTGTGCTCTCCTTCTCTTGTCTTACTGTTTGTTGATGGTTAGTTCTTTCTTTCTTTCTTCCCTCTTTCAAGAAATCAGAAGCAAATATATTTTTTATCTGACTCAATTATAACAAGTAGTATTTATTCATTGGGTATAATATCTTTTCATATTGTACACTGTTGACAATAAATTATAAATATGTATCTCTATGTAACGTTTTGAGCAATGGTTGGACACCATAGAGTCAACACGAAACTGAACAACTCCTTTTATTTGATTTTTTTCAAATTTACCCTAAGTAATGGAGTAAAGGAGGCACGGTGGAGTAATGGATAATGGCTCAGATTGAGGAATCGTAGAGCCGAGTTCGAATCCCAGTCGAATCCGTTACATTCACTTATGTGCTAACACCCTTGGGAAAGGTGTGAATCCTCTTCTTCTCCCTCCAAGTATGGGTAAATAGCAGGACAGACTGGGTTCTATAGCCTTGGATGGCAACTGGTCTAGGAGAAGGTTAACTCTGAATTCAAAACCATTCGGCGTCTGTACCGGCATCCAGCGGCCTCTTGGTTACTCCTGCCTCTGTGGAAATTCTGCGGCAATTAAGAGCATATTCCTCCCTCCACTGGGATAGCACGCGAGGTGTGGGGACCGCGGGTGAAGTTCAAACTCCCTTGTTACTCCGTTTCAAGAATTCGCCGCCGTTGGAATCGGGAATGGCTGTCGCTCGTTTCAGCATTGGCGACGGATCGCCATGCTTGGTCGGCCTTTGTTCCGGACACGGTGAATTCCTTGGAAGGAGCCGGCTTAACCGATCCAGGGTGAATGCCGCAACATACATACATACATACAATGGAGTAAAGCTACTAAGATACAAGGAGTTATTGGGTGTGAAAGAATTACAAAAAAAAAACATTATGAAGGAGCCAGAACAATAGAAGAGTAATGAGGAAGAGATTAGATAATGGTTGATATTGCATTTAAATTTTTGAAGATTAAATTTGGCTAGAAAGCATGGAGACGGAAGAGATTTCCACAAGAAAAGAAACTGTTAGCATAGAACTTACAGTTGCATCTAGCCAATTCAACTGTAAATTGATGTGACTTTGTTGTAAATCTAGCACTGCACTTAAATTCATAAAATCAAGGAACCAGTGCTAAGAGCTCATCTGATCAATTACGATGAAAGTATTTATAGAAATGGTACAGATGTTTAATTCCACTATTTGAGATATTTTGGGACTACTTTTAAAAGTAGAAGCGCTCAAAGGAAAAAAAAAAAAAATGTTGTTTAGCAACAAATCTAGGGGATGAAAAAAGACCTAACAGGAAAAAAAATACTGTGTACATTTCATTTTGCTTTTCTTTCGGATGCTTGCTTTTATATATTCCTGTATTTGCCCTAAAATTTAATCATTTGTTTCAAAGACCTATGGACTGTCCTACCACAAAATGTTGATGAATTAAATTATAAATTCTGGAAATATTAAGTAGACAAACAGATAAACATAGGTAAATATATAATCTTTTTTTCAGCTTCATTGGCTAAATGAGTTGCCCAGGTGAGTTTAATTTATTATCTATAATAAATTAAACTCACCTGGGCAACTATCTAATTAGAAAAAAATGAAAATTGCGTAATACTGGGTTATCAAATGTATGGCTATTTACTACGAGCAGGCAAATCTGGCAACACTGCACTGGGGATTCACTTTAAACCCAAAATAATTTTTTTATTATATGTTCATATTTTATTCTTAACAAGAAGGTATCACTAATTAATATTTCGTTGGTGACAATCAAACAGGATCAGTTGATGATTTAAACTTTCTCTGATGGTACAGATATCATTTATTAGGTGAGGAGATTTAAATGAATAATTTGCAAATCTAGGATTCATCTGTTTATACAGTAATCATATCTGAGAGGGGACCCTAATACAGCCAGGGTGGGGCTCTGCATAAATTCATTGCTGTTCTAAGAATCTTCAGTAGTTAGAACCCTCCACTAAATCTGCAAACTTCAGAATTTCAAAGTCCTCCACCCTTCCACCTTACTTCCAGAAATATTTAATGTTTCCATACAGATTATTAAAGTCGCTGACTGGTAAAGTAGTAGGGATAGTGATAACAAAGTGTGTTTGTGTGCTTTCATATAAGTGTGTTTATTTGTATAAAGTGTGTGTTTGTGTGCCTATAAAAGGGATAGATAAAGAGAGATAGATGCCATCTTCCTCGTGATGATGATTCTATAAATCCTTAATCTTTCGGCATCATCAATTGAAGTGTCTTTGCAAATCAGCGAATACTATCAATTGATGATTTAAACTTTCTCCAATGATAAAGGCATCATTCATCCTAAATTCAGCTTCAGGATTCATCTGTTTATATAGAATTCGGAAATGAGAGAGCAAAATTTTATTGCTCTTCTAAGAGCCTTCAGTAGTCAGAAACTGTGGCCAGACTACCTTTTATTCTGATTCTGGTTAACAGAAACATGCAGAATACACCACTAAATCTGTGAAATTTAGAATTTCATAATCCACCAACCTGGCACCTTACTTCCAGAAATATTTAATGTTTTCATACAGGTACTGACTGGTAAAGTAGTAGGGATAGTGATAACAAAGTGTACGTTTGTGTGCATTCATGCAAAGTGTGCGTTTGTGTGCGTTCGGGCAAAGTGTGCGTTTGTGTGCCTATATAAGGGATAGATAAAGTGAGATGGCTGCCATCTTCCTCGTGATGATGATTCTATAAATCCTTAATCTGTCGACATCATCAATTGAAGTGTCTTTGCAAATCAGCGAATACTATCAATTGATGATTTAAACTTTCTCCAATGATAAAGGCATCATTCATCCATAATTCAAGTTTAAATTTATTAAAATCTTTAGGTCTCATCTGTTTATATCGAAATCAGAAATGAGAGAATGAAATTCATTACTCTTCTAAGAGCCTTCAATAGCATTTGCCTGCAAATTAAGCTGTAAGATTGTCCTGGGTATGGTGATAAGCTACATCCAACAGCAAGGTCTCTGATCAGGAGGTTTTGAGGAGTGTGGAACCACCTCTTAATTCCTTGTGTTCCCAGGTCTACCCTGACCCGGGGTGGTAGCACCTGTTAGGGTCCCAGCTTTTGGCAAATAGCTAACCCCTGGGGTCAAAACACTATGAAAGTGCAAAAATAGGCTTTAATACCAGCAATACATTTTTTGAAAAAAAAAAAAACCTTAGTAGCAATACATTTAAAAAAAAAATATTATTAGCAATAAAAGTCTTGAAACATTAAATAACCTATTGTGGTTGAAATGCCATAAAACAAATCAACCAAAGCCGGAAGAAAAAAGCAAAAACAGTTTAGAAATTTAACATTTCCTTTATATCTAATTTTTCTTTATTTTTACAATCTAAAAGTGAAAATCTATTTTTTGTACAGTGTAACCCGGATATAAGAGAGTTATCAGGACCGGAGAAGGAGTCTCTTATATTCGGGTTTCTCTTATATCCGGGTTTGGTCTATTATATATACATTAACACAGGCTCTAATTTGGGACCAGATAAAATCTCTCTTATATCCGGGTTTCTCTTATATCCGGGTCTCTCATATCCGGGTTACACTGTATATAATTAAAGCTTTAAATCTACTTACAAGGTGGCTCAAAACATTGGTCATCAATTTGATGACATTGTAATTGTGAGTTCAATCCCTGGGTCTGGCAATGTGTACTTGAACTGAGTGGAAACAGGGCAAGCAATAACTGAGCATTACTTGAAACAAGAACTAGACAAGGTATCCTTAAACATGGGCAGTGTAACAAGAAGAGTCTAACACTGTAAATTAAATAGTTTTGATTCAGTATTCCCTACCAGTTACTCAGATTGACATGCACCTGATAAAGGCTGGAGAGTACAATAGCTGAAATGTTATGATAACAACAACTAAGATGGGGACAATAGTCTGAATGTAATTTGTGTAAATAATAAGAACTCCTCGTTGCAAAATTTCAAACAAATTTTGCTCTTTAAAAAAAAATGTTTTTTCTTATTTTTACAAATTTGGTGTGCACGTTCATGCAACCTTTTCCTCACTATTTAATGTTCAGATAATTCTTGTTAGTTCCTATCCTATATAAATAGCTGATTTTTTTTTCTCTTGATAAAAATATATATAAAGACACCTACTGGGTTCAAACACACCATGCTTCCTTACCGAGTAAAGTTTTTGTAAGAAAAGTATGATAGCAACATAGTTTTTGCTTTATAATCAGATGCCTAGTTGTTTTGGGTTTATTTATTTAAATGTTGACTTATCAAGCTGATGGTATCTTTCAGGTAAAGTAATATCCAGCAGGTGTCAGGTCATCTGTCTCGTCACCTGGCAAGTAGCCATAAAGAGAAAAGCTGTTATTCAAGAATTAAACAATTTGGACATTATACAACAGTGGCACTTAAGGTGTTTTCTGTTCTACAAAAACAGATTGTTCCAAGCGTAAATATACTTACATGTATATGGAAAATACTTCTCATTATTGAGGGTCAGTGGGCTTGTCTTATGTTTGGTTATTTGTGAATTCATGCCTCACTGAAAAATCTTTTCTTTTTTTTCTATAGTTTGCCCAATACATGACCTAAGAGTAACAAAGTCTTGAGGGTTAATGAATGGGGGTGGGGGTTATGAAAATGAAAAAATAGTAGATTATGAAGATATGTAGGTCAGATAATAGTTGAGCCTGGACTTAAAAAGGTTAAAATTTTAGTGGTTGAGAAAACATTCTGTCAGAAGTCTTTGGAAGGAGCTGACAAAATGGAACTTCTTCCTTACTAGTAGAATATGACTGGAATGAAAATGATTCATGCCTGTGTACATGGCACAATGTGTCTTTGCAGTAAAGGTCGGAATTGGTGGAATTAGGGAGTCTAGCTCATCAGAACATTTTCTATTGAACTAGTGATAGAGCAGTTATTGGCTTGCAACATTGCATCTGTGGAAAAAGTGATGTAGGATTGAAAATAATTCATCACCTACAAAGCTGTGTAAACACTTTTGAAAATTTTTGAAGATGGAAAGAGAAGACTGTGTAGCTCTACCCCATGTATGGCAGCAATAGTTCAATTTTAGTTTGATCTCTTATGCCATTCAAGAAACTGCCTACAGCTCTTTGATAAACCAGCTAAAACTTGCATCTTGTGGAAGAGGACCTATACCAGAATGACAGTCATTGTATGGGTTACTCCAGCAGAGTAAGTTATCTTCAGCTGGTGGACTGAACCACTGGCTTGTGGAAACAGTTTCCAAGAGGATACTGATCACTATAATCTTAACTTGTGCAAGCTTTGGGTTAAACATTTTCCCCACACATATTCAAAAAGCTGTGCCTTCTACATTGTAACACACTACCTTTATTAGCTCTCGGGTAAACATCACTGTTTAAAAAAGAATTTTATCCAATTGGACCAACAGTTTTTAATTAAGTGTAAACAGAGCAAAACAAAACGTCTATTCAAACAGATAACTTCAGCTTTATAAAATTCTAATTAATCATTACCATTGTCTTTCTATAAGGAGGCATTGTGGAGTAATGGATAGCGGCTCGGATTGAGGAATCGGAGAGCCGAGTTCGAATTCCAGTTGAAACCCTTACATTCACTTATGTGCTAATACCCTTGGGAAAGGTGTGAATCCTCTTCTTCTTCCTCCAGCTAAGGAAAAATAGCAGGAAGGATTGGGTTCTTGGATGTCAACTGGTCTAGGAGAAGGAAAATTTTGAATTCAAAACTGATCCTCCAGATTGGGGCTTGTGCAGTAGGCTAACAATCTACTCACTTAAAAAGTGGCTTGTTACAGAAACTGCAACAATATCTTGTGGCCCTATGTTCCTCAAAGAATTTAAAGGTATATATATATATATATATATATATATAGTCTTTCTGCACTCTGTCAGCCTTCATGGCAGAATAGTGATAATATTTTAATAATAATAACAATAAAGCAGAGTGATAATTAGTATTTGCAAGTAATTATTAGGTCATCATAAGTAATTTAGGAATCATTTGTAGTGACAAATGTAACATCCTAATTAACCACTAAATGAAAATGTCATAAAAGGTGATGAAAAATTAATTACATACAACAATGTTAAATGCAAGAAGCAATGTATTGACGGAGGTAAATCTCTACAGTCAACCCCTTGTAGCTGAAAAGAAAGGTAATGTTGCGCGTTTCTTTAGAGTTCATAAAATGCAGTGTAACATTAAATGCACATTTATACGTCCATCAACGGCAACATGTCCATAAATGTTTGGTCAAAAGGTACCCCTTGCTTGCCAACTGGAAAAATGTTCTCCTCTATGACAACTGGAGAATACATACAGAGAGAATTTTAGAACTAGGTTGATCTGTTGTACTATGCTCACCATTATTCACCTGACCTTCAACCAGCCAATCGCTGCAAAAGACTTTGATGAGGAAAAATTTTCTCTAATGCAAAACCCATCCTGGGTAAGACGTTAAACTACATCTGCATATGGGTAAGACAATAAACTACGTCCAGCAGCAAGGCCTCTGATCAGGAGGTTTTGAGGAATGTGGAACCACCTCTTAATTGCTGGTGCTCTCAGGTCCACCCTGACCTGAGATGGTAGCACCTGTTAGGGTCCCAGCTATGGGCAAATAGCTAACTATTACCAGCAATACTTTTTTGAAAAGAATTATTACCAGCAATACAATTTTGAAGGAAAAATATTAACAGAAACAGGTTTTTGACAAAACAAAATATTACCAGCAATAAAGAATTTTGTCAGCATTGAGTAGTCCATTGGGGTTGGTGTGCCGTGGGACAAAATAAACCAAACCAATCTAAACCAAAGAATACATATTCTGTTCATACGAATCTATCCTTAAAATGTTGTCGGCATTAAATAAACCATTGAGTTTGATATGCCGTAAAACAAAATAAACCAAAGCTAATGTAAAACAAATTCAAAACCTGAAGAATTTTACTCCAAAAGTATCAGAGATGCCTGATAAGTGACAATATGTCATTGCAAATAATGGTGAATATTTAATAGGATTTAATTGCACTTTATTTTTCGAAGAATGAAGTTGAAATTATTTATGGTTTGACTTATTATATATTTATTTATATATAAATTTTATGAATTGGAAATTCAAAAGCAGTATTTAAAATGAAAAAATATAAAAACATTTATTGAAAACTTTTGTCATATTTGGTCTGGTGCTCCTGCTGTACATTTTGAAATTCTTGACAAAAGCCAAAGAAGGCTCATAATGTAATTGATCCTGACCAGGCATCTCGAATTCGGTCATTTTCTCATTGACATGATTTGGCTTCCCTCTGTCTTTTCTACAAATATTTTCATGGCAACTGCTCTGACACATTTTTAACTTGGTGCCCCAAATACATGAATTTAAGTGTGCTACTAGATTGACATCTAGGTTCCACCCTTTTACTGTTGAAATAGCTGAATGTAATCACGATTCTTCTCCAACAGTTTCTTTTATCGCACTTCCCGCTTGTGGAACTCCCTTACATTTACTTGCTTCCCTGATAATTACAATGCTCACAAATTTAAATGCAGCACCAATCACCATCTATCTTATTCAATTATTTTTGTCCTTTCCTCAATCCGCTCTGTATTCTTCTCTCTCACTGAGCCCCCGTACAGACTCATGGCATTACCACCTTGCTTGGGGTGAAATAAAAAAAAAAAAAAAAGAAGTTTATGGGAGGTATTTAGTCTGTAAATTTTGCCTTCTTTTTTTTTTTTCAGTAAGGTCTCACTAATTTTGTGAAAGGGCTTACTTTGTCTTGTAGATACATTTTGAGAGGGTAAATATTTGTTCTTGTAAAAATATTCCACTCTCCCACAAAAAAAGAAAAACAAAAGAATGAAGCAGATAAACTGTAAATTCAGAAGTTTTACATTCCAGAAATATATGCAGAAATAGTTTATTCTTTCTTTTTATAATCCATTTTCTTATTAAGATAGTTTTCACATAACAGGGAATAGATGATCCGCACAATGACTTTTTAATGGCTTCAACTCTGACTGTTACATTTGGCTGCTACAGATATTATCACATGGACTATTTGAACGTTGGCTGACTCTACTTGATATGTGTTCCTTTCATTTATACCTTATATGGGGTGTAGTATTGGACACTGAATGCATGCAAACATTTAATAGAAAATGCCGTTTAATTTGAAAGTGCATTTCGTGAAGAGAATAAAATTTCTAATGATTTAATAAATACACATGCTTAAAATTTGAAACTTTGCAGATTAGTAATTTGATATTCATGTCAAATGCTGTGTAATTTCTCTGTAGATTATACATTAATTACATTTTAAGTTGCTGTTCTCTCAGGATATCATCTTAATATTTTCCAATAAATAGTTTTTTTTTTATCTGAATCTGATTAATTAATAAAATGTTTCAATAATGTTTTTCCTATAATTTGAATCTGTTCAATTGTTTGACCAAACCTTAACTTATATGGATTTTTTAAGGTTTTTCTTCATAAACACTACGAGTATCTGTGAACAGATCTTAGAACATAAACATTAACAATGAACTTGTTGAAAATAGTTTATGAATTTGCCAAAAGCTGTTAGGACAATGATCATTACAGTTTCTGCATTCCTTTAGTCAATCCAAAAGAAAAACTGTAAGGACATTAGAAAAACTTAATAAATAGCATAGAAGATTTTGCATGTCTATTCACATATACTTGTACATGGATGTGACAAAGACAAAAGGAAAACTTTTCTATCCCAACACACTTTGTCCTCTGATGGACTTTATCAAGACAAATGTAAGGATTTTATTTTGTAACAAGAATTTATAAACAGAAGTGAAAATGTTAATTTTTCAGAATTTTTAAATTTAAAAAAGCTCATAAATATTCATCAGGCTAACTATTAAAGTCAAAGTAAACTATGGAGGATTCTAAGTGATGTAATTTAATGCCTACTAAACAAAAATCGGTAATGTTACTGGTGTTGTTGAATTTATTTTATAATGTAAATTTCACTTTAGTTTGAAAAATTACATATTTCTAAATTTTAAATAAGTTTTAAATTTAACCATTTATTTCTTTTAATTTATAAAAAAAAACTTTATCGTCATGGGTTGGGAAGGAGTATATTTTTTTGCAAAGGAAATATTTTTTTAAAATCCAGGACACAGATTTATATTTTGATAAGATTCAATAGCAGCACTTTTGAGACCAATCTGTCTAAGTTATGTTCTCTTTTAATATCTTTTTAAGTATATGTGTATAAGGAAATGGTGGAGTAGGGCAAATACCATAAAACAGTAAGGACTAAGTTCATTTTAACTGTAGTATGGACACACAGAAACACTAATGTTTATATGGGTACATTGTTACCTGTGCATACACACAGCTAAATCTTCTCTGGTTCAAATCATTAACAGAGAAATATTTCATACTATTGTGCTTAATGTTTTACAGCAGATAGATGGCTGTTTGTTCAATGTTGGTTTATTGACCCTGTTTGAAATCTGATCTATTGACCTGTGTGTGCTAACAGATGCAATATCAGTAGTTGGATGTTTGACAGGGACTGGGTAAGATGTCTTCGTTGCAAGCAATAAATTGATTTTTCTTCTTTTTTTTTTTCCTGTTAGTTTTTTTTTCTATTGATCTGTGATTACTTGGAGCTTTGAATAATCACTTGCAAGAAGCTGTGCAAGAAACAAAAGAATAATAATAATAAAAAATCCTAAACAAAAGCTTTCAAAGCGCAAGTGTTCACAGGTGATCATTTCTTCTAAAGCTATCCATACAAAAATAAAACCAGCTGGAAGGAAGGAAAGGAGAAAAAATAGGATATCTGTTTGTTCTTTTTTATTGTTATTCTGAGATATATATATATATATTGTTTTTCCTAAAAAAAATGTCAACCAGTGTATTTCTGGAGGCTGACAATTTTTAAGACAAACAGTCTTTGTAAGTAAATTAAGAAATAAAACATTCTTCTTCTGTACGCCACATTTCTTCAGAACGCAGGCGATCATAGCTCTCCACAATCTTTTATCCCTTTTAGCATTTGTCCTTTTGCAAAGCCTAATTCACACAAGCTTGTAAAGTTGCCTTCCCCTATCTATGTTGTCCTGTGAGGCTTAAGTTCTCTAAGCCCTCTTTCCTCATTATGCAACCAAGAATTTTCAGCTGTCTCTTTTTGTTGACATTTTCCTTAAAACTTCTTCATTGCTTACTGTCTCCAGCAATGGAATTCTCAGTATCTTATTGAGTAACCACATCTCTCTTAATCCATATAATATCGTACAATTTCTTAAATTGTATTCCAAAATATAACTTCTAGTAATTATGTCCACACAAGCATGTATATGCTCAAAAGCTGAGTATCAGCTACCATGTATTCAACTGTGAAAGCAGAATAACATGTATCATATTTTTATTAACTCCCAAGAAAATTAAATTTTGGTATTAAATGACCCATAAGGTGTTGATATGCTGTTATACAAACAAATCAAATATCCTGATAGTACAAACTGACAGCTTACAAATTGTTTCATCCATCCATTTTCAATCTTAACTCAAGCCTTATGAGTGGTTTTCAGGCACTTCCTAGTGGTACTGCATATTGGGATAAACTCCCAGGCTGATATTCTCACCTCATGAACTCATCAACCATGATGAGATTTGAGCCTTGTGCTCGTGGTTGGAACACCAATGCTCTAACCATTTGACCACATACCCAACTTGGTTTAGAAAACAAATATGATTTTAAATTTTTTATAATTTGAAATATAAAACTTTCTTACCATCATTTATTTGTGAATTTTTTAATAAGCTAAGATATTTGAAGTAGCCTGTCTATGCAGCAAGTTTGGGCCACAGTGCATGTGACTGGCAGTAAAGAAGATAGTAGCAATAACAGTTACCTTTTAAAAATCCATACTTTCAAAAAGAAATTCCCTCTATTTCCCTTCTCTTAATGTGTTGGACCATCAACCCTAATGAAAAGTGCACTTCTACATCCAGTCATGTAAGAAGTAATTTTCTTGTTTCTGTAATGTGGACATTCAGATTCTGCAGTTACCCAAATGTGTACCTTTTCCACAGCCAAACTTTTATTTTATGTCTATTTTAGGGAATAAATATTTCATGATATTTTAGCCTGTCCTGTCTTTCTCTGAAAACATATAGGGTGGTAGAGATGTCATCTTGGTAGACATACATACCACTTACTCTATTTTGTATGTATTGAACAATTTTTAATACAAGAGATTTTCCTTTAAATTGTTAAGGAATGTATGGAGTCCAATAAAAAAAAAATGAATAGCCTCATGGATAAAAGTGTTGATTAAGCATTGCATTTTACTTGGTGTTCATGATTTCAATCCCTGGCACAGGCAGTAAAATCTACAGGATCTGGTTCAACAAAGCAAGCAGAAATGGTATCAAAAGAACAAAATATTGATAATGGTAATATTAGAAGTTTCCTTATGAGGAAATATTTAGCATTCATTGATTAGACAGCATTATCATAGATTGAAATTTATCAAAACAAAACAATTTTTTGGGAAAATGGATTTTGCAAGTCCAATAACTGTTATCACTCTTTCTAGTATTGATAGGGAGGTGCTTCCTTTATAACTTGTTGTTGGAAGTAGTTTCGAATGTCAACATCTTCAAATGTTATTATTTTCTCTTCAAGTTACATGTGCTATCCATTTTAGTTGTTGCTGCTGTTGGTAGTCCTCAAGTGATATAGTTTCTGTTAGAAAGTAAACTCCTTTGTGATTCTGTAGTAGAATGAGGTTAAAAAAGTATGGTCCTCACTAAGACCTACAGGATTCAGTTACTCAAAACCACTTTAACAATTTATCTGAGAAAGCGGTTGTATACAGCTGACAGTTTAGATATTTCTGAACAAGTTCTCTCTTGTTTACTCTCTCCCTCGCAAGTCAGCTTCTTCTGTTTCCCCCTCTCCTCCTGTACATCTCTACATCTGTTTTCTCCCTCTGTGCATCTCTACATCTGTTTTCTCCCTCTGTGCATCTCTACATCTGTTTTCTCCCTCTGTGCATCTCTACATCTGTTTTCTCCCTCTGTACATCTCTACATCTGTTTTCTCCCTCTGTACATCTCTACATCTGTTTTCTCCCTCTGTACATCTCTACATCTGTTTTCTCCCTCTGTACATCTCTACATCTGTTTTCTCCCTCTGTACATCTCTACATCTGTTTTCTCCCTCTGTACATCTCTACATCTGTTTTCTCCCTCTGTACATCTCTACATCTGTTTTCTCCCTCTGTACATCTCTACATCTGTTTTCTCCCTCTGTACATCTCTACATCTGTTTTCTCCCTCTGTACATCTCTACATCTGTTTTCTCCCTCTGTACATCTCTACATCTGTTTTCTCCCTCTGTACATCTCTACATCTGTTTTCTCCCTCTGTACATCTCTACATCTGTTTTCTCCCTCTGTACATCTCTACATCTGTTTTCTCCCTCTGTACATCTCTACATCTGTTTTCTCCCTCTGTACATCTCTACATCTGTTTTCTCCCTCTGTACATCTCTACATCTGTTTTCTCCCTCTGTACATCTCTACATCTGTTTTCTCCCTCTGTACATCTCTACATCTTTTCACTCTCCCTACTTTGTTCTCTCTCCCCCTTTCCCTTACATCTCTCACTCTGTTCTCTCTCCCCCTCTGTATTCTCTCTCCCCCTCTGTTTTCTCTCTCACCCTTTCCTTTACATATCTCCCTCTATTCTTTTCCTCTGTACATTTCTTTATCTGTTTTGTTCTCTTTACCCCTATCCCTCTCTCTCTTTACCCCTATCCCTCTCTCTCTTTACCCCTATCCCTCTCTCTCTTTACCCCTATCCCTCTCTCTCTTTACCCCTATCCCTCTCTCTCTTTACCCCTATCCCCCACTTGTTCTTTCCATTTCCTACCTTACTTTCTGCTCTTTTCTCTCCTTTTCAAATATTTCTCTTACGTCCTCTCTTTCTTCCGTTTCATGTTTCAGTTCTATTGTTTTTGCTGTTTGTTTTTTATTTTAAATAATAATTATCGTTTTTTTTTTCTTTTTTCCTCTTTTTCTTCAAATGACAAAACAGAACCTGTGACATTTTTTTCTTTTTTAAATTATTTCTTCAATTCTTGGCTTTGTTTTTGTTTCAAGTTTTCAAAAAATAAAAATGGTAAGCAAAAATAATTTGTCTTCATTCAGAGACAACTTTTTCTAGCTTTAAATTCAAACGTTACTTCATCGATAAAAGCCTGGAACAGAGGGGGGAAAAAAAGTAAAATATGAGAAAAAAAAAAAAAAGTTGATAATTTAATTGGAAGGAAGGGAAAAACTAAAAAGATAATAAATTTTTTTTTTCTTTTAAAAAAGAAAAAAAAAACTAATTTTTAACCTATTTTCTGTGAAAACTAAATTTGTAAAAACACAAACAGAATTTCTTTAAAGCTCAGTAAATGCATTTCCAAGGAAAATTTCTAAGACACAAACAATGAATCATGATTTGCATATGTTATCTTTTTTTCTTTTCATTATCTTATCTGCTATCTATAAGACAATGTCACAAAAGATAACATATCTGCCTCACCTGTGTTTGACGGACCGACACAGGTATCCTTCAATTTTCAAAGGTTCAACTGATGTCACTCTGTCTACTTTTATGAAAGATCATCAGTGGCACAAGTTTTCAAAATCATAGAAGTTGTCCTTTTGAAGGACGAAATGTGTTCCTCCATTTTGTCATTCAATTATTCGCCATTGTTCTGATGTATAGAATTTATATATCATATCCTTTCTTATTACTTTAAACAATTTATTTTGGTGGATGCATGTGTTTAAGTACATGCCTTGTCTTTTTAAACAGTGTAAATAATCATAGGTACAGTGGAGTAATGGTTAGCAGCTCAGATTGAGGAATTGGAGAGTCGAATCCATTACATTCACTTATATGCTAATACCCTTGTGAAAGGTATGAATTCTCTTCTTCTCCATCTAGCTATGGGTAAATAATAGGACAGACTAGGTTCTATAGCCTTGGATAACAACTGTGCTACTGCTGAAAGAAATAGCAACCTACTGAGAGAAAAAATCTGCCTTGTCAGTCATGTATTGAAAGATACATGATCGTCTACGTGTGTGTCATGCATGGCACATAAAATGATATTTTGGTTACTTTGGCTTGAAAAAAAAAGGGAGGAAGGGATTACCTACCCTTGAAGTAGTTGGACTTGGATGTATTGAATGGATTCCCAGAGTAGGATTTTGTAGGACAACAGACAGTACTCGACTTTATTGGAAATTGACTCTGTTTTGAATGCCTGTCTTTGGCCCATTTGATAGGTGGTTTATGTAACAGACTGGGATGTTCCATTCTGCTACTTGGGAAAACCTATTCTCTAGGTCCTGATTGGCTGCTGACTTTGGTGTGGATACTGTGCTCAATAAATATCCATCATTACGTCATGAATGCTGCCTGTATTGAGTTACAGCCCACTTTCTTTTTGTCTGCCAACTGGAAACTAGTTGGGAACTTCCTTGTGAGGGTGTGTATCATATTTTGATTCTTCACCCACAATGGACATGGACAATTTGGTAGTAGAGCACAGTTTAAAAAAAAAGTTTGACAGTGGAATTTATTTTGTTAATCCACCCTGAGCTGATGGTGATAAAACCCCTAAGACACAAGAGGCTACTGAAAGTGAAAGACAAAAGATTTTAGAAGGAACTGGAAACCCAATCCTGTACAGGAAACAGCGGATAAACCTCTGCTTCTGTTCAAAAGAATCGGAGGAGTGTGAACCGGATGATAAGCAAAGCAGACTCCCATTGGATTAACTATATACTGACATTTTTTTTTTTTTTTTTTTTTTGCATCCACCAAAAAATGACTTCAACTTTGAAAATGCCCCTATTTTTAGGGAGAAAAGAATATTACACTGAATAGAGACAATGATTTAAAGATATGGCAATCATTTACTGATCTTGAGGAAAAAGACGAGGCCCAGAAGTTTATCATATCCTTAGTGGACATGACAGAGATTGTGTTAAAGATTTAACACTGGAGGATGTTTCACACAAAAATATTAAACTATTACCAAGAAATCGTCTGTGCTGTTTATGAGAAACCAAAACACACGTGCATATTTGGCCTTTTAAAGAGTTTTACAATTTACATTTTTTATCAGATACGAATATAACGATAAGAGTTTTTTGCTAAAATTTGTATAGTTATATCATAGACTTGGACTTTTTAATGTTCACTTGCCAGAAGGAATTCAGACATTTCTTTTTTTCCATTTTTTTTGTTTACAGCAGTGAATGTATGTGATAAAAATGAGAGATGGCAGTCAACTTGTCCAGCTATGTCGTATGAAAACATGAAATGGATAAAAAATTTAAAAAAAAGATTAAAGAAGATTTTTAGCAAACCAGCTGCTTCAGCTGACAAAAAGATTCTGTCTCCTAAGCCCAAGCTGGTATTTTTAGGTGAACATGTAACAATCTTACCTTATTTACATTATTTGGGCTGTTATCTTCATCTTCTTTGCGATATTCACAACTGTTATATCGGAATAAAGTGTTGCTGCCAACACTGGAGTTTGAACACAGATAACCAGAGGGCAAACATAGGCAATCCCATTTTGAATAAGTAGATCACGTGATAGTAAAGGAAATGTATATTTGAAATTTAGAATGGTGTCTAAGCGATCACTCTCCGAATTACTATTTGAATCACTATTTGGTGGTTACTATTAGAGTGAGTATTATCGAACAAGTGCTATTAGTGCAAGTATTGTTCAATGGTGTTTCTATAGTTGTATCTGCGATTTTAAGTCTCTACTACAAGGAGCATTACAAAAGTGACGAGTATTCGTTAACATTACAAAAGTGTCAATGATTGTTCCCTGATATCACAAAAACAATGTTTTGGCCATTGTATGCCCCAGCCTTCTTCAGGTGATCAGAATTTTGAACTGAACCCTTTATTTCATCCACCAGGGTAGAGTGTTCTAGTTCCACGTACCATGTCTCTTCCAGATGTCTGTTATTTCTCTTTAATTCAACTCTTCAAGATTTGGTTCACCACTGCTGTAGACTGGTTTTGAACTCACAACTCTTTGGGTCTAGTTACTGGATAAAGCTGTTGGTTAGATCCAGTGACTAGACCCACAAAGAAAATGAAATTAAATGACCCATATGGAGTTGATATGCCTTTAAATAAGCAAATTAAACAAAACCCAAGCACCACTCTAGGTAGGGGGTTAGTAAATGGGGGGGGGTCAAGTAAGTGCAGATTATGAGAATATGTAAGATAGATAGCAGTTGGCAATAGATCTGAATAGGTTAAGATTGTAGTGGGTGTGAAAGCATCCTCTCAGGAGTCCATTAAGTAGTCACTCTCAGGAAGAAGCTGTATGAGTGGATCCTCTTTCTTACAAATGAAATGCAAAGGAAATGATGATGGTTCATCTTTTGTGCATATGGCAGGGTGGGTCTTAGCTGTAAATGTCTGAAAGGATAGAAATAGAAAGAGGTATGTAGCTCATGAAAACATTTTCCATGGAAATGGCAATAGACTAGCAAGTGGTTTGTGACATTGTGTCTGTGGGAGGGAGTGATTGTAGAGTGGAAATGAAACATTTTCAATCCATGACCTGTAAGTGAAAGTAGGTGTCTCTTTACTTTTTGAATATACATTATCATTGGAATGCCAACAACCTCTCAGTGTCACGGAGTACTTGGTAGATATGTTCGTCTAATTGAAAATCTTGTATATCACAAGACAATATGTACTGTCATGTTCAGAATATCATCTATCAGGAGAATATTACACCTTTACAAATCATGACTGGATTCAACTTGTCTTTCATTTACACATTACCTTACAGACACACACACGTGCACACACGCTTAGATATATACAGGTGTGTGTATGTGTCGACACACATGCATGTTCAGTGCTTCATATTAGTGTAAGGTTACTTCACCATTAACTAATAGCTAATCTACTATTCAAGCAAACTACTAGTTTGATGTTCACTAAGTGTCCCACATTTGTGGACCAGAGCAACACAAAGATATATCTTTTTTTTTTTTTCTTAAACATTTCACCCGAAGCAAGACAATAAAGCCACTAAGACACAAGGGGTTAGCAAATGTGAAAGAATCTGAGGGGAAAAAACATTATTATAGACAGAGAGAATGAGAGAGAGAATGAGAGAGAGAGAGAGAGAATGAGAGAATGAGAGAGAGAGAGAGAGAAAATGAGAGAATGAGAGAGAGAATGAGAGAGAGAATGAGAGAGAAAATGAGAGAATGAGAGAGAGAATGAGAGAGAGAATGAGAGAGAGAAAATGAGAGAATGAGAGAGAGAATGAGAGAGAGAATGAGAATGATAAAATAACAGGAATTAAAAGGACAGAAGATGATACAGTATTTACATTAGTCGCCATTTTTGTCACAATGTTTCAGCCGTTGTATGCTCCGGCCTTCTTCAGGTGATTGGAATTTCGAACCGAACCCTTTATTTCGATCACTGGGGTAGACTGTTCTAGTTCCACGAGCCATGTTTGATGGATGTCAGTTATCAGTTATCTCCTGCTAATTTTCCCTCTGAAAGTTCTCCACTGCCTGAACCGGGTATTGAACTCACACTCTTTGGGTCTGTCACTGGATCTAACCAACGCCTTTATCCACTGTGCCATGTGTCCTTGAAACGTTGTGGCAAAAATGGCGACAAAGATGAGGACAATAGTCCGACTAATGTAAATACTGTACATAATACCTCATCTCAGAAATATAGACACAGAAGATGATGATTGACATTGCATTTAAAT
>OZ038504.1:60041933-60049433 GCA_964036315.1 Acanthosepion esculentum
GAACAGGTATATTGACCTTGACTTGTATAAAAATACATATGCTGTTGATTTTACAACCCTAAGTCAGCACATAGTAAACGGTTGCTGACCCCTGATCTAAGACATTAAGATTATTTAAAACAATTATGTCTCCTTACGACAACTCTTGACAAAAAAATTCTATGTAAAGCATTGCATCCTCTAAAGTTGGATGAAGACCTTTTCAAGCAGGGGTTGGCAACCTACAACACGCGTGCCACACCAAGCAATTTACAATGTCACGCAGACGCAAATGACATTTTTTTTTTTTTAATCTTATCACTCCAAGCAAGGCTGGAATCCACTAGCACGCAAGGGGTTACAAAAGGTTTGGAGGAAGAGCAGATAGGAGTGGTAAAGGAGAGGATGTGGAGAAAGATAGTGGACCGATCAAGGCAAGGGAGTCACAGAAGATTTGGAGCGAGAGCAGATAGGAATGAAAGGTGAAAGGATGTGGACAAGGGAAGTGGATAGATCAAGGCAACTGGAGATGTCAATTGACGTTACACTTAAATAGTTGGAGATTATATTTGTCAGGGAAACAGGAATAAGGAAGGGAGTTCCACAGGCGAGATGTGCGAGACATCACAAAGTCTGAACCAATAACTACTATAACGCAAAGATATTTAGCTGTTTCAGTTTTAATATATACTAAAGTATATATACTATATATTACTATATAAAATATATTGTAGAACAGGTATATTGACCTGGACTTGTATAAAAATACGTATGCTGTTGGCACACGGAATGATTTTAAAACCCTAAGTTAGCACATAGTTAGCAAAAGGCTGTCAACCCGTTATATATACAATGCTTTTTGGACCACTATGCTCACCTGTTAGTACTGGAAAGTTACATGCTGAAAGTTTCAGATAGCATTTTTGTACCAATGCTTCAATCTGGAATCTGTTGAAATTGATCTACATTCTGGAAGACTTTCAACAAGCTGACCACTGGAAACTATAGAATGCATGCTGGCTGCTATCAAATAGTCATTTTGCAGTGTAAGAATAAGATCTGTTGATTCCAGTGTTTGAAACAGATCCAGTAATTTTCAATATCTCAACTGCTAGTTCTTTGTCTCATGCAGGGCTTTTTGACAGGACATTACATCACATTCAGATTTGACTCCGAAGTAATGGCTTTTGTTCAAAAACTAAAATTATCATTAAGAGGGAAGGAGTTTTCCAACTATGGTTAAGATTAAGACAAACATGAGACAACTGATAAGAATCCTGAAAAATAATTTTGAAAGCTTGTTTGAAAAGTGTGCAGTGAATATTATAATAAGATAATGATGTGTGTGTGTGTGTTTTGAAGAAGACTCAGGTATCACTGTCCTAGCTGGCCTACTCTTTCATCAATATTAAAGGAATTGATGCTTTTCAGAAAGCTTTCTCATATTAGAAAAAAAAAGAGGCTGTATCAGAGTGTGTATGTATGTATGTATGTATATATATATATATATATATATATATATATACATATATATACACACACACACTATCAGTCAAAAGTAATTGGCTACACTCAAAATTTTTCATTTCTCATGCTAAAAGTGCGTATGTATTTGGCTACCCTCAAAACTTTTTATTTCTCATGCTAAAAGTGCTTATGTAGGTGTCTGCATGTAATGGTAATATCATTTGTTTTACCTAGAAGGAGGCATTTGGCATTCATTGTCCACGCAGCCACTACTGTTTTTGTTTGATATTTATAAAATGTTTCACTTAAAACAATTTTTCAGGAAAATACATTTGTCAAGTTATATCACTCACTCATGTCTGGATGGCGGTTACCTTTCTAGTGTTTTATTAGAAGTAGTATGGAATGTCAACATCTTGATTATGTCATTATTTTCTCTTCAAGTTACATGTGCTATCCAGTTTCCTTGCTGCTGCTGCTATTGGTAGTTCACAAGTGATATGGTTTCTGTTATTTGGTAGAGTTCTTTGTTTGTAATTCTGTGACACCAGTCCACAATGTTCAAAGAAGTATGATCTTTGCCAAAATCATCAGGTTTCACTTGCTCAAAACCATTTTTAACCATTGATCTTAGAAAGCAGTTGTATACAACTGAGAACTTAGATATTTCTGAACAGGCTTAGCACTATACATGACATCCATATGAAAGTCTCAATCTAGTGACGCTATATAAGTACATGATTCGGGTTTTCAAGTTAATGTTTTAGTTTTATGTGTGGGTGGATACATCTGCCAATGCATATGTATATTTATATTTAAATATTATGTGTACATAAATAATATTTTTAAATGTTATGTGTATTAATATATTAAATAATTATGTGTGTGGGGAAATACCTCTGCCGATTCAGAGAATAGCAATGATACTGAAAGTGTATATTTTTGTATTTGTATATTTGCATTAAGTATTTTATTGTATATTGTATATTTTTGTATTTGTATATTTGCATTAAGTATTTTCTTCAGAAAGTTTGATTGATCTCTTCTTGGTTCCCATATGATCACTGAAGTTAAGCAATGTTGAGCCTGGTCAGTATCTGGATAGATGACCACTTGGGAATACCAGGTACTGTAAGCCTGCATGTGGTGTAATGGATTACGTCATTGTTAATCAGAGAGCCAAGTTCCAATTCCAGTTTGGTTCCTTATATTCACTTATGTGCAAATACCCTTGGGAACAGTACGAAGCCACCTTCTTCCCCTGTTGTGGGTTAATTAGTAATACTTGTATCACTAAACCATTATCTCAGAAAATATTGTCTGGCTTTAAATAACCTGCAGTGGGTTGATAAGCAGCTGTAAAAAAATGAATCAATCTCTTCTCTAGTTATATAACATACTCAAGTGGAATTTGAACTTGGCTCTCCAATTTATTATTCCAATCTGCTATCCATTGCACCACTTGCATAACCATAATGTGAATATCTTACAGGTATTATCATAATGTGCATATCATAATTTTTTATGTGTATTATCATAATGTGAATATATACGTTTTAAAATATCTGTTTTTAAAGCCATCATAAGTCACCTGATGAAAATTTCCCAACCAACAAAGCTTTATACAAAAAGACCAAAAAGTTATTTTCTTCCATTGTATGGTTGAAAATAGTTTTTAAAAGAATATCCTATCTGTAAAGTCACGAGAGTGAACCTATCAGTGCACAATGTATATCTATGCAGTACAACTCTATGGTTATATTATTGGAGAGAACGCATGTGCTTAATTCATGAATGGTTCAAAATTTCTGAAGAGGTGATTATTATTATTACTATTATCATGTGTATGGATCTCCTGATAATCATCCAAACAAATGTTCAAGAATGTAAAGAATTTGCCTTTCATTCTCAAATGCTATAAATGACATTTGAATTACGGAACATTAAAATGATTACTTTGTGTCTGCTTCTTGTGTTAAATGCAAGAATTTGCTCATTGTCAGTTGGAATGTCTTTCAATGGCATGGAATTCTGCCAATCGCTCTTATTTATTTATTTTTCCCAAAGAATTTTCTGCCCGATATCTTCAACGTCTATTGTGTTGTCTTTTTGTCTTATTGGAAAATCATGTCTGCTTTCACTGCAAAAGACTCTAACCAATTATTGGCCAGGTTTCAAGAAATGACAAAAATATTGGATCTTAGCCATGATTAGCTTTTTCTCTGTCTCCTTATTGTGGTGGCTTCTTTTTTTTTCTTTTTTTTTTTTTAAATAATCAACATTTTAATATTTTTTTTGTTTTTTCTTCATTAAACTTTTATCTCTTTTATTAATTTTTAGTGTCATTTTTTTTTCCTTTTTGTTGTTTTTACTTCATTGTTGTTGTTTTATCATTCTTATTGTTGGAATTTTTACCTTTTTTGATGATTGTTTTTTGTGTCTTATATCTTTTTGCTTTTAGCTTTCTTCCTTCGTCCTTTTTTCTTTGACTTTGTCCTCTTTTTTTTGCCCAACTTGTTTATTTTTTTCTTATTCCTTTTCTCCTTCTTTTTAGTTTCTTATCTGTTTCTTTTTCTTTCTTTTGTTGCTGACATTTTATTTCAAATTGATATATTTTATTATTCCTAGACATAATTTTTGCTTTTATTTTCCAATTTGCTTTCATGTTTATACTAGTTTTTCATTTTTTTTTTATAAAGTGACAGAAGTAAGTATATATATATATGTTTGCCAAACAGACTTCTGAAAATAATTTCTAACCTTACAGGCACATTAATAAACAATTATTTTTAAAATAAACACTTTTTTTATCCTCAAAGAAAGAATTTCAATATATTTCAGATTAAATTTCAGATATCAAAGATAAATTTTAATTATCTCTGACAGTCATTACAGTAAACTTTTTAATCAAGTACAGATTGATTTTTTATTTTAATCAAGTACAGATTGATTTTTTATTTTAATCAAGTACAGATTGATTTTTTATTTTAATCAAGTACAGATTGATTTTTTATTTTAATCAAGTACAGATTGATTTTTTATTTTAATCAAGTACAGATTGATTTTTTATTTTAATCAAGTACAGATTGATTTTTTATTTTAATCAAGTACAGATTGATTTTTTATTTTAATCAAGTACAGATTGATTTTTTATTTTAATCAAGTACAGATTGATTTTTTATTTTAATCAAGTACAGATTGATTTTTTATTTTAATCAAGTACAGATTGATTTTTTATTTTAATCAAGTACAGAAGTGTTTACAGGCAATCCTTTCCTTGTTGCTCAGTTGGTGCAACACACTCTTCTTTATGTCTGATCTTGTGCCCACAAAATAAGGTAATCCTTGTAGATGTAAAGAAATATTTAAGGTATCATTATGATAAAATATTAATTCATCAAAAATGGTTTCCTTATCCTGATTGTTTTTATCCCAAGACTTCTGTATGAGGAGACTTAAGCAGAAATGTCTTCAACATAAAAAAGATATCTTCATAAATTTTCACATCATCAGTGTTCTGACCAGCTCTTTGCCATTCTAGGCCAGCCTATGCCCCCACTAACATATTTACCTTTTTTTGTAATACCCTTAACCTGAGGAAATGAGAGGCAACAATCATATAGTTCTCCAGAAGGATTCTGAGAACACCATAGGTGATGCATGTGATCGAGTAGGAAATTAAGAAGAATGTAAACAGAAAGTAATATTTAGAATCAGAAAGAGACAGACAAAATTTTGGGAATAAATAATAAGGGAGAAATCGAAACTGAGTTGCCTACCTAATAAGACTGTCTAATTAGATGGCCGAACAGAGAGTGGGTGTGATAGTAAAAACAAAAAAAAACAAAAAACATTGCAAAGAGCTACAAAGGATAGGATGTTGTGGAAATCTATTCTTCTATGTGCCATATCCCTTCAGGACATCGTCAGTCATGACACTCTACAATTTCCTGTTCTTTGTAGGTCTTAATAAATTTTATCTTTTTGTTATTTCTCCTAAACTTTGTTCCGCCATCCAGTTACTCAAGCTCCCCAGGTAGATTATGCATTGTTTTCTTTGGTCCCTCTTGACTTCAATCTGTCCTGTGTGTCTCAAATTCTCCAAGCTCTCTTTTCTAATTGTGTGCCTGAGAAATTTCAACTACCGCTTCCTGATGTTAAGTATAAGTATACTTTTTGTTTCCATTTTCTCTAAAAACCTCTGTCATTGCTCATATGTTCAGTTTATTGTATCCTCAGCATCCTTCTGTAAAACTCCATTACTATTGCTTCAAAGCACTCCATCTATGATTGTCTGGCATTCACTGCAATATAGGATGACTGATATTGCATAACAGTTCAGTACTGTTTTCTTTTGTTTCTAAGGAATTTTTCCTGTTAACACATTGCTTAGCTTTTGGAAGGCATTTTTTGCTATTCCAAAGCATTTTCAGATTTCAGTGTCACATTTTCTTGTTCTCTGTTAAAACACTTTACAGATATTTATATTGTTGCAGCTGTTTGATTTTTGGCATCCCCGATTTGTAATTTGCATTTTGGGCTGTCCCTTTTGCAAACACCCATGCATTCTGTCTTCTTGCAATTCATGTTTAGTCTTGAAGAAGAACGACATACATTTTTAAGCTGTTATTATGATTATATATTATTGCAATCAAAATATTTTCCTTAGAATTTTTTTTTTTTTTTTTCATTCGGTCAAACTAGCTTGGTGGACATTCATGAGTCTATCACACCAACCATTACTGTCGTGCATCAATGTCAGAAGGTCATGAAGACGGCATCCTGCATTATAACATAGCTGGTCTATGTAGATGGTTACTGGGTGACCAATCAGTTTTGCTCCATGGCGAAGTGTCCAAAGCCGTAGATGACTTGCAAGTTCTTTTACTCACCAGCAGTGTCCTGCAAAGTGCATTCTGTATTTGCATAAGATTGTAGAAATATCAGGGATGCAACCATAAAGTTGTGATTTAGTTGGATGTTGTCTCCAAGAGATGTTTCATCAGTGTAGGCTCCATCAAGCTTAGATTCTAGGGTTTTAGTTAATATCCAAACAGTGGCACCGCACTGCCTCTACAGTGGCTCTAAAGAATCTCTGTTTGAGGTTGTCTGGTAGATCGGATTTCCATATTACATGCATTTTATTCTAGGTGGCCCAGGCCTTAGCTATGAAAATTTTCACATCCTTTACAGTAGAATTTTTTAGCTTCCTAGATATGTAAAAGATTCGACAAATTTTATTGATTCACCTGATAAATGGTGGGCCGAGAGTCCTGTCACCCCCCACCAAAAAGTAATGAGAAGCACAGAACAAGTGATATAAAGCACATATACTTGATTCTGTTTGGGCACCTCGAGGCAGTGTAATGGTTAGCAAGCTTGTCTTGCTAGAACAATTACGACTGAGTAGTGGCCCTTACTTTCGGCCTTGTGCCACATCTAAGCTACACTATACTGGATTCAGTTTATTCTCTTTCATTGGTACTGTCAAACATCATGAAGGTCTGTATGAACACCATCGTTTTCGTGGCAGCCACATCAGAAACAGAAAATTATATTATGTATGGGTGACAAGACTTTTGGACCCCCTGAAGTTTGTGTTGTAGCCTATGAATTCACTTTTAGAGGCATTAAAATCTATACGCTACTTACATTATTCAGACTATTGTCCTCATCTTTGTCACCATATTTATTACAATATTTTGGCCGTTGTACGCTCCGGCCTTCTTCAGGTGGTTGGAATGTCGGACTGAACCCTTTATTTCGCTCACTGGGGTCGACTGTTCTAGTTCCACACGCCATGTTTTACTTGATGTCAGTTATCAGTTATTTCCTGTTAATCCTCTTCTCCACAGCCTTAACCAGGTATTGAACTCGCACTCTTTGGGTCCTGTCACTGGATCTAATTAACACCTTTATCCACTGTGTCATGTGTCCTTGAGGATAATACCTCATCTCAGAAATATAGACAAATACTGAAAGGTCGAAACGTTGTAATAAATATGGCGACAAAGATGAGGACAATAGTCTGAATAATGTAGATAGTGTACATAA
>OZ038504.1:60054433-60086933 GCA_964036315.1 Acanthosepion esculentum
TACACACATCTACTGTTGTTAAAATGAATAAAAGCAGGGTGTTTCCAGGCATTTTCTTTAGTAAAAAGGAAGGAGGAGGAGTTGTTTTCCACACATTTTCTGTTGTCAATGGGAATGAAAGGAGCAGGACGTTTCCACATGTCTTCAGTTGTCAATGGGAACAAAAAGAGCAGGATGTTTTCCATGTGTCTTCTGTTGTCAATGGGAATGAAAGGAGCAGGACGTTTCCATGTGTCTTCCGTTGTCAGTGAGAATGAAAGGAGTATGACGTTTCCACATGTCTTCTATTGCCAATGTGAATGAAAGGAGCAGGACATTTTTACGTGTTTTCTGCTGTCAATGGGAAGGAAACGAGCAGAACATTTCAATGTGTCGTCTGTTATCAATAAGGTCAAAAGGAGCTGGACGTTTCTACGTAACTTCTGTTGTTGGATTGGAAAGGAGCATGTTGATTTCTGTGTCCTCTTGTTAAATGGAAGGAGTATGTTGTTTCCACGTGTCTGCTGTTGGTGAAGGGAGTAAAAGGTGCAAAGCATTTCCACGTCCTTCTTTGTTAGAAATGAAAAGAGCAGTGCATTTCCATGCACCTCGTTGTGTTGAAAGAAATGAAAGGTGCAGGGCGTTTCCATTTGTATTCTGTTATCAAAGGGATTGAAAGGTGCAGGGCGTTTCTATGCGTCTTATTAAAAGGAATGAAAGAGTAGGGAGTTTCCTTCTGTTGTCAAAGAGAACTAAAGATGCAGTGCATTTCCACATGTTTACTAGAAATTAAGAGTATGGCATTCCCATGTCTTCTGTTATCGAAGGAAAAGAAATGCGCATGGTATTGTCACATGTCTTTTGTCAAAGGAAATGAAAGAACAAGTCATTTCCATGCATTTTCAGTTGTTGTGAAAAAGGAGCAGAGCGTTTCCATGTATCTTCTGTTGTCAGTGGGAACGAAAGGAGCAGAACATTTTCACATATATTTAGTTATTAGAAATTAAAAGAGCAACACATTTCTATGCATCTCTAGTTATTGGATATGAAAAGAGCAGTGTTTTATGTGTTGACAGTTACCGAAAGAAACGAAAGGAGCAGGCCGTTTTTTTTTTTTTTTTTGCATCTTCAGTTGGATATGAAAGGGGTAGTGTGTTTTCATGAGTCTTGTTGTTAAAGGGAAAAAAAGGAACTGCACCTTTTCCCGTGTCTTCAGTTGTTGGATACAAAAGGAGCCTTTCCACGAATCTTTTGTTGATGGAAATTAAATGAGCAGGGCATTGTCACATGTCTTAGGTTGTTGAAGGGAATGAAAGTAGAAAGTTATTTCCATTCATTTTCTGTCGTTGGAGGAAACAAAAGGAGCATGACATTTCCACGTATCTATATTTGGTGTATCATGGTTTGACTTAGCAAATCGAGATCCGTGATGGGGTTATTCATTTGCTGCAGAACTTGTCAGATCATTTTAAATCAACACTGTATACCTGTCAGTGATAGAGGTTTCATGCCTTATTTCAGAGTTCCTGCAGTTTCCTTTCTCTATGCATAATTCAGATATCTTCTATTTTTAATTATATTTATTTTTGTCTCGATGATTTTTTCTTTCTCGTGAACTAAATTGGAATTACTCCCGTATTTGTTATGTTTATGGTCTCTTTGTCGAGAGGAAGTCTCGTAATTTTAATTAGTACCCAGAAAAAGTTTTATGTAATTTGTCTATCCATTTTATATATTTTCAACAATGATCTGATGTCATCTGTCAAATGACTTTTTTTTTTGTTTGCTCTCTCACTGCCACCTCCAGCCCCAATGCCTGCATAAAGATCTTGTGAGGTATTCTTTTGTCTGGATTGCTTTATTAGCTGTCCAGTTGTGTCAGCTGACCTTAATACTTACATTCGTTGCTCTTTCTGACTCTTGAACCCTCTCCACCACAGATATCTACCATGTCACTACGCGCAATAGTGGGTGATAAATATGACTTTTCATAAGTCTCCTGTCACTCTTGGCCTTATGTCTTCCTTTTATTTTTCCTCTGCGATCTCGTGAGAAATACAGAATTTATTTGGAATACTTCCGGTAAAGTGAGTAGCAAAATAAGCAACGGATCTGTTTAACAAACAGAATTGACAAAGTTTGTAATAACAAGAAAAGAAAAAAAACAGGGCAATAAATAATATAAAGCAAGCAAACAAGATATGCAAGACAAATTAACACTAATGAGGCAAGTCAACATTAATATGGAAAAAAGTTCACAAACTAAGAAATGGCGTTGGCACACAAAAGCAAGTTTTAGACGAGCAAATGTAGCATTCTGACTTCAAGACAAGACAGATCGGGACTGAGTCAGATGGAACTGAAAAGTGGCCTATTTTATTAGCTAAAAAAAATTCTGTATGTATTTGTGTACTCCTGCCGATAAATTGGAGAGGGGAAAGTGTTTTTTAGTCATTACTACTGTAGATTGAAACTAACAACTCCACTCAATCTATTCATTTTAATGATAAAATGAATAAAACACAACAAATTCTGTCTTTTTTCTTACTTTTGAAGTTATCTGTTAGAGTAAACAATATAGTTATTTTCCTTTCAAGGGAACTTTCTTAACTAAAGATAGTTTAATCCCTTCATTTCTGTTGTATTATCAGTTTGATTTCCGTTGAATAATGGTATTATGTTGTAAAACTCTTGTTCCATTCTTCTGTCCTCTTTACTTCTCGTCAATATATGTCAACTTACCATTGCAACCCAATAAGCCATGAGCGCAACTCCACATTACATTCTCCTTTTCTCTCTACAATTCTCTGTTCTTTGAAACTCTTACTAAATGTTGTTTTGTTAACACTCCAATAGTCCTGGGTCTGATGATAAAGTACCTCTGGCAACAAGGCCTCCAGTTGGGAGATAGGAGATTTTAATGAGCGTGGAACAACTTCTTAATTGTTGTTGTGCCCAGGTCCACTCTGACCAGGGGTGGTAGCACCTGTTAGGGTCCCAGCTATGGGCAAATAGTGAACCCCCAAACAAAATCAAAACCCCATGAAAGTATAAAAAATAGATTTTTATAGTAAAGATACCAGTAATACATTTTTATATATAAAAAAAATACTAACAATGCATATCTATAGCATAATTATCAACAATGCATTTTATAGCAAAATGGCCAACAATACAATTTATCTGTAGATGAAGGTATGCAACTGTGTTCGAAATATTTAGATTCTTGTATTAATTAACCACGGAGGTGTTGATAAATCGCTAAACAAAATCAACCAACCAATTAACTCTTCAAAAACCTGCTCCACCATCTATTCACTTGTCGGGTAGGTTACGCAAACTTTCTCTCTTGCCCCACCAAACTCTTAACAGGTATGGTAAATTAACTTTTCTGTCGTATCAGCTTTGAGTAGTTAGAATGACTTTGTTAGGCTTCCCCTGTCAATGTCTATCTTAGTAAAATAGATCCATCTTAGAAAAAATATGCTCAAACATAATTTCTCCAAAACAATGTATATTTCCATCAAAGAAACAACTGTAATTTGATGAACTAAATTAAGAATATAACTCGTTAGAATTAGGCAGAGGCAAATAAGTATTATAATAGTCTTCTTCAAATACATTCAGGAGAATTTTAAGTGTGTGTATATATATATATATATATATATATATATATATGCATGCATTTGACCGAGTGGTTAGAGCATTCACATTCTGACTATGAGATTTCTCAGAAAGGAGACTTCCTGATGTTATCAAACTGGAGAGGTCGATCCCAGCATGTGGCACCTTTGGAAATCGCCTGTAAACTATAAACCCAAACTTTGAGTGAAACCGGGTAAACAGTGCCTTTGGGAGTCGTCGATAGCTGTGCTAGCATGAAGTCACAACTCATCATGGCCAAGGGCTTGAACATGCTGGCCTTGTTCAAATTGTTGATCATGCTAGATAACACATTCTTTCCTAGAAACAAGGTAGAAGATTACTGAATGAGGTTGTACAGGCGTAAAGGAAGAAGGCATATTCTGAATATATGTAATTTTGATAACGGTTTACCCTAAGTTTGTAGAGGTTAAGATTGTAGTGGTCGAGGTATCATCCTGTAGTAAGTATGTACCACAAAGTGGCAGTTCTGGTCAGCAACCTGTCAGAATGCAGCGTCCTCCTTATCAACGGAATACAAAGGGAATGAATTAATGCCATATACACAGCATGATGGATCCTAGATGTGAAAGTCTAGACTTGTGGAACTAAGGAATGTGGCTCATGTGAATATTTGTCATGGAAATTGTTGGTGAGTATAGGCAAGTAGTCCAGAATTGTGAATTTTTGAAGTGGTTGAGTCCAGTTTCAGATATGCCTCTAGGGTCGGATTTAACTTCTTATGTAACTGGAGTCATTTGATAGCCAAACTCATTCCCAACTGTCTTTTCCGTATATATATCATTTTCTATTCATATCTATCTTCTCTTCCTCTCTTTCTGTCTTCTCCCTATATATCACTTTCTATACATCTCTCTCTCTCTCTCTTTGCTCTTGCTGTCTTCTCCCTATATATCACTTTCTATACATCTCTCCTTCTCTTTCTCTCTATCTGTCTTCTCCCTATATATCACTTTCTATACATCTCTCCCTCTCTTTCTCTCTATCTGCTCTTGCTGTCTTCTCGGTATATATCACTTTCTATTCATATCTCTCTATTTTCTATTGCACTCTTTCTGTCTTTTCCGTATATATATCATTTTCTATTCATATCTATCTTCTCTTCCTCTCTTTCTGTCTTCTCCCTATATATCACTTTCTTTTCACATTTCTCTATCTAGTGTTATGAATTTAAAAGCAATTCAAAGCAGTGGGAAGACAAAACGACGATAACCTTAAAGACTTTATCAACCAATGAAACTGAGCAAAACGACACTATCGGTGTCTCTCTACATAATTCCCCTCCCCAACATACAGCAGAATTTATGAAAGAAAATGTATATGGATAAAGGCATTGGTTAGATCCAGTGAAAGGACCCAAAGAGTGTGAGTTCAATACCCGGCTAAGGCAGTGGAGAACTTGTAGTGGGGAATTGACAGGAGATAACTGATAACTGACATCCATTAAACGTGACACGTGGAACTAGAACAGTCTACCCCAGTGAGCGAAATAAAGGGCTCAGTTCGACATTCCAACCACCTGAAGAAGGCCGGAGCATACAACGGCCGAAACGTTGTAATAAATATGGCGACAAAGATGGAGACAATAGTCCGAAGAATGTAAATAGTGTATATAATACGTAATCTCAGAAATATAGAAAATGCATGAAATAAATTTACATACAAAACGCAAAAGTTCATTTCATAGCAGTCCCTTCGACATTTCTCCTTTGGGGGACGCCTCAATCGCCAATGATTAACTCGTGGGACAGGTATTGCCAAGGATATGCCCCCACCCAGATTGAGTTTTAATAATAATAGTAATGGAGAGGGATACCTACCTGACGTGCTTATATGAATGAATGCCGGGATGGAGAGTGAGAAATAGTTTAAAAAACATAGATATTACTAAGTTACAGAGGATAGGAAGTTATCGGAATCTATGATCGCCCATGTCCTCAAGGGACACGCTCCATAGAAGAAAGGCGCGAAACATGCGGGTTTTTTTTTTTTAATCGTATTTGTGGGATTGATCCATGCGTTCATCCGAGCGGAATGTGACAGGAGGTTGTGTTTAAAGTGAGAATCCACACGTACATAGACTTGGAAGAAAAATCGCTCAAGTCCCCTCGGCACTTTTTTTGCGGGAGACGCCTCAAGCTGCAGGGAGTATCATACAACCTAGACCGTTCTCAAGAGAGAAGTCTTACCTAGGGTATTAACCCCAGAAACTTAAAACATACATTTTGCCATTTTTACTACGTTCAGGAATTAAACAGACGGACACTACTGAACAGACACAAAAGTGTCCGCTAGAATCCAGACGCGCGAATAGACATCTCTATAACCAAAGAAAAAACAACACAGAACTGAAATGTACAGAAACATTCTCTTCCAAAACTCATTTCTGAAAATTCCTGATGAAGCTTTAATAAAAGTGAAACATGTTAAATTTATAAACGTCTTGTATTTGTTTCTTATTCTATCGGATTTAATCCATAACTGATTTCATATATATATATATATATATATATATATATATATAAAAGGAAGAAGTTATAGTGGTTCTAACGAGAGAAAAGTGTGTATATTAAAAAGAGAGGTACCGCAAACGTTTTTGGTTGCTATGTAGATTTTTTTTTTTTAATATTATGCTTTATATTTCATAATTTTACTACACGTGTTTCTGGTCTCGCGACCGTCTTCAGGTAAAGGGTGGAGATTTCCATATATTATTAAAAATAATTATTTTTTTCCTTTGTTTTTTCAATGTTAAATATTCTCGATACGAGACATTCTCTATTTTTGTGTTAGTAATCCGAATGACTTTCTTGAAATACACACACACACACACATATATATATATATATAAGCTAATATAGTATGACTCTTCGGCAGAATTGAGTCACTGTATGTTTATCTAAATCTACAAATAAACACGCTAAAATTCACCTTCATCCATGTCGTGAGCCGACGGCTTAGTGGTAGAAGTTCCGACTGACGCCAATTCAGTCGGGTTTCGATCCTAGCTAGAGGCAATCGGACGTCTAGCCACATTGATGAGCTGCGAAACAGTCTGTCTGTGGATGACATATATATATATATATATATATATATATATATATTTTCTATGGTGCTTTTTCTATTCGATACAATGTACATATTTTGTTTCAATCCTAACGAGAGAGGAATGAAAATTAGTTAAGATTTCCTATTTTTTTTTCTATTTACTCTTTAGAGTGTCTGTGAAATTCTTTGTTGTTGTTGGATTTGAATACACCCGTTTTAATTGCAATTTTTAACTTCGTATCCCTGGTAAAATATTCCGTTGTCAACCCACAACAGCTGCGGGTTTTTATGGTTACATTTAACTGAAAACCAAAAGCACACTAATTTTATGTCGGCCATTTGCATATTTCCGTTATGGAAATTGACCAATCAGAACACGAATTCACCAGACGACATAGTTACATTGTCTGATATGTTTCTTTAATTTCTGATTGAATAGTTCGACTTGTAATCGCCAGAGAATACTTTTAGAAGAACCGACATTGCGGAATAATAAATCCATTTTAAGTGGCATGTAATAAACGAACACCATTCAAAATTCCTTTTACTGCACATTATCTTATAAAGATCGAAATTCGTGGTACTTAAAGCTCGCAATAAATCTGATTTGCTATTTCATAATGAATTATGTTCTGTTTTACTTTTTTTTTTAATCTTCAGAAATTTAATCACTTTAGTTAAGTACACTGAACTTAATAAATACAGAAGCATAATAGAAAAATTACCAGGCTTTTTGTATATATATTCTAATCTGATGGTGTAATTGTTAGCTTGAATGTGAAATCGGCGAGTCGAGTTCGAATACCAGTCGATGTTATATTCACTTTCGTGCAAATAACATTAGAAAAGCTATGGATCTATCTATCCCCATCTATCTTCAGCCTAGGTTGGCAACTAATCCAGGAGAATGAAAAACACCGAATTCCCAACCCGGGTAGATGGAACTTATAGTGGGTTATCAGTTATAGTGAAGTGTGCGAGTGTTGAAACAAATTAGTTTGATTTGGCCTTGTTAGTTAGATAGCCCACCATGAGAGGGGTATAAAACAAGAAAATCAAATTGTTAAGTGAAACAACAAATACATATAAATCAATTAAGGTCTCTATAAATAAAATTAATGTAATTTGGTTGATACAATTTCGTCAAAATGTTCGTAGTAATCCTTGCAGGAACGTTTGTGTGGATGTATGTATGCATGAGCGTAATCGTAGGGTAGGAATGTCTTTGAAGTAATCGCTCAGTCTTAAAATGTTCCGTTCGTTTATCAAGTATAAAAGAGGTGAGGGAGAAAGGTATAGATAATAATAACGATCGCTTGACGTGTTAATACGCTCGTCTCCTTCTCTCTGGTGACAGGTGAACTTGCCCGTCTTTTATTTTGTGGGGCTTGAAAAGGTAATTTGGGAATTCACTCTGGGATATGATTCGGGCCTTTCCATTGGACGACGGACAAACTTCGCGTCGGCTCGCGAAAAGGTCCGTAAAAGAATTTGTTTCTGAGAATTGAAGATTATTTGAATTTTGTTTTTAAATGTTTCCTAACTTTCGACAAACATTTCGCATCAAGGTGTGAAATCTCACGAGTTTTGTTTTGGATTCACTTTTGCGTGTGTGTTAAGCAAAGTTTGTAAATTCTAGTCTTTTTTTAATTTCTAACAAAATCAATGAGTCAGTGCTTAGCATTTGAATTTTAAATCTAGATCTTGTTTTGTTCACTACAAACTCATTAGCGCGGAAACGTTAAGGGAAGACCAATCCTTCATCCGCGTACGTAAATAAATACACTATAATCATCGTCATGCATGACGACTAATATAGTGAATTTATCTACATTGGTTACATGCAGACGATGGCGGTGGTAATATCTGCTGTTTTCGTATCGGGAAACATTCGGTATTCGCTGACCGAGAAGTCAGTGCTGCTTTCGGGTGTGTTGAGGTGGGGGTTTCCTCCTTTGTCTTTTGTTTGGGGTTGTGTGGAACGTCAGCATCTTGATCATGTTGTAGCGGACCGTGGATTTACGTGTTGTTAAATTAGGAAGATGTGTGTAACTCCTGATAGAATATTAAAGGGTCCACTATCAGAACATGGCGGACTCGGAGATTGAACCCACCATAAAGAAGTGTAGTAAAGAAAACAAACAAGGCCGCTATATATATATATATATATATATATATATATATATATATATACACACACGCACGCAAGTATATGTATTAAACAACAAAATTTACAGTGAACATAGGCATTAACATTTGTGTTTGTGTGTGAACGTAAAGAGTTTGTATTTTGGTGAATGTTCGTACGGACGTGTATGTGGTTATAATGTTCATGGCGTCTCCCACAAGTGGGATGACACAATCTTCTGCGAGATCTTACATTGTAGATGTGATCGCTGAAAATGAAGAAATGAAAAAGAGGACGAGGCAAGAAATCGCCCAGTATTTATAGTGTAGGGAGAGCGTCTCCTAATGAAGAATTAGGAAATTAAGGAGGAGTTAACTCTAACAATATCATTATTCTCTCTCCGTGTTACATATGCTACACATTTTAGTTGCTGAAAGTCCTCAAATGATACGGTTATTGTGATTTGATACAGTTCTTTGTTAGATTTTTGCGAGGAGGCTGCGAGTGTATGTACATATGGAAATTCAGTCAGTTATGTGTTATGAGTGACACGCGCTTATGTGATCAATTATCTTTCGATACATGACTGACGTGGGAGATTTTTTCCGCATTAGGTTACCATTTCTTTCTGCGGTAGACCAGTGGCCATCCACGGCTATAGAACCTGGTCTGTCCTGCTATTTACCCATAAATGAAGGGAGAAGAGGAGGATTCATACCTTTCCCAAGGGTATTAGCACGTAAGTGAATGTAATGGATTCGACTGGAATTCGAACTCGGCTCTCCGATTTCTCAATCCGAGCAGCTATCCATTACTTAACCGTGCCTCCTTGGAGATTATGAACTTTTATAATACAGCTAAAAGTTAAGATATTAAATGAGTTTGGCGCCGTGCATGGCATCCATATGAAAATTTTAATCTGACTAGACTAAGAACTCTTCTCGAGTTTTTAAGTTTCAACCAACACCGCAAATATTATTTCGGTTTTGCAGCAGCTTGCGGTATTGGGCGAAACTACACTTAGGACAAACAATGTTCACTTTGGGATATGGGGTGGAATGTTTAAGTGATCAGTGCCCCTCTTTTAACATCCGTGCTTGTTATTTTGATTTTCCAAGCGTAGCTTACGTGGCACAAGGCCCAAAGTAGGGGGCACCCAGTGAGGATCGAACTCCCTACTCAGTCGTAATTGTTCTAGCGAGACAAGCTTGCTAACCATTACACCGCCTCGAGGTGCCCCATCCGTGCTTGTTGTATGTCCAGATCAGTCTGGAAGAGATTCAATAGATTGAAACTCGTTTCCTCTTTTTCGGACTCCGGATGAAGATTAGAATGTTTCATGATTGGGGTCCTAACCTGACATGTATGTGACTTTGCTGACTCTTCGGCGCTTGGAAGACGGTTTCTAATGGACTAGAAGAGGATATAGTTGTCATCTTTGTTGCTATTACCATAACTGAAGTAAAAAAAAAATAAAACAAATTGTCACACCTTCACAGAGCAGTACGTCCAAATAGACAGACGTCCATTCTTCCAGAAATCCGCTTGCTCGCTGCCCTATTCACTGTCATTGACTTTACCTGCGCTCGGAAACTGGTATACTTATCCGTACCTAGTACATCCGGGTTATTCCATCAACCCTGTGGGTGTCACATCCGGGCTATTCCATCAACAGGTTTCTGTTATAAACAGTGAGTCTGCTCTGATTTTTTTTTTTTTTGTAACATGGAGTCAATGGCATCATCAGGTGCACGCTCTCAGCCTTTTTTAAGCGGATTTCAGCTGCTATGCCCTCTGGCCCCTTTATAAGGGTCTATCAATCTGGGTAACCTTAAATTGAATTTCGAACTGAACCCTTTATTTATTCTATAGGAGTAGGTTTCTCTCGCTCCCCTGACAAGGGATATCTCGTCTAGTTCTTATTTAGAAGGGTTCAGTGCTCACCCAGTTTTAATCGTGTACTCTGTGTGTGTGTGAATCTCCTACCTGGTCTGCCTTCCAAGGCGAAAGCACTCTAACGTCCCCAACGATTTAGCCATAACTGAGTGGATTGTATTCGTGCCTCTCTCAAAGTGATCATAAGCAGCCTCTACAGAACTACAAACTCTGCTTCTGCTCTCTGTATCAGTAACAACTGCACTGCGCAGCATCTAATTTAAAACGGCAACAAAATCTTATATAAAATTCGGTTGTGCATGAAATATTGATGAGCTCCAGTCATATTTTTCCCGCTTTATATCTGAAAACCAGGACTGGTTTGGAATGGTAATATATTCAGAGCTTTAAGGCTCTGACATAAACCATAAGGATTGAAGCTACATATTATTTTACCATTTTCTTCATATTTCTTTTAAATATCACAGAATTCCAACTGACGTTCTTCAGCGATCGAATTAAATTTGAGAGATTCAGAACGGACAGAGCTTTGGATAAAACCCTTATTCACATGTTGCAGGATGCATATATGTATGAGATAACGATATACATATTTTATAAATCACGAACAATAGTGGAAAAAATTTTAGTTGTGGCGCGTTTCGTCCTGTAGGGCTTCATCGGACTAAAAGAAGAAATACATTGAAAACAATTTTAAGCTTCTCCAGTACCCTAATTATTTCATATTGAATGCGAAACGAAAAGCCAATAAAATATTCCAAAACAAAAAACAGCCCCTCTTGCAGAACCAAATGAATAAAAAATATATTATCCTACCAACTAACTCTATCACATCTAGAATCGAAAAGAATCTATTTAAACTCAACATAAAATTTGTTACTATTACATCCAAAGCAATAAAAGACTTGGATAATACTAAATAAAACAATAAGCAAAAACCTGACGGAAGAGTTAAACTCCATCGCCTGTAATAATTGTCACAAAAAATAAATAGGAGAAACCTCAAGGAATCTAAATAAAAGATTATATAAACACAATAATGACATATTAAAAAATAATATGTCAAATGAGTTAGTTGCCTATCATAACGAGATTGACAACAATTTCGACATGAAAAATGCTTCTCTGATCAAAAGAGAAAATAACTCACTACGACATAAATCTTTAAAGATTGCCTTGGTCGCAAGGTCATCTGGAGTAAATTTGCGCCCTGGCTCTTACATTTCACCTTTCCTAGCAGATTTTCTATTATCACAGTGTAGGATACCTACCAACAGAAGTGATGGAAAGAAAAAGACTCTAAATAAATACGGCTAGATATTAAAAAAACTCTAAAAAACCCAGCACCCCTCGTTTATATATATATATATATATATATATATATATATATATATATATATAATGTGTGTGTGTGTGTGTGTCTATATTTCTGACATGACGTATTATGTACACTATTTACATTATTCGGACTATTGTCCTCATCTTTGTCGCCATGTTTATCACATCGTTTCGGCCGTTGTACGCTCCGGCTTTCTTCAGGTGGTTGGAATGTCGAAGCTGAACCCTTTATTTCGCTCGCTGGGGTAGACTGTTCTAGTTCCACTTGTCATGTCTAATGGATGTCAGTTATCTCCTGTTAATCCCATGTGGCATGTGTCCTTGAGGACACATGGCACAGTGGATAAAGGCATTAGTTAGATCCAGTGACAGGATCCAAAGAGTGAGAGTTCAATACCTGGTTAAGGCGGTGGAGAACTTGGAGAGAGAAATTAACAGGGGATAACTGATAACTGACATCCATTAGACATGGCACATGGAACTAGAACAGTCTACCCCAGCGAGCGAAATAAAGGGTTCAGTTCGACATTCCAACCACCTGAAGAAGTCCGGAGCGTACAACGGCCGAAACGTTGTGATAAATATGGCAACAAAGATGAGAACAATAGTCCGAATAATGTAAATAAAACGCATTTTATCTGTAGATATACAATTGCTTTACAAATTATATTTAGTTGAAGCTATAAAATACTTCAAATTATTTAGATTTTGGCATTAAATAATTTGATATACCACTAAATAAAATCAACCCACCAACCAAACTACTTGTCGGTTCCCATTTCTTTTCCAATTAGTATAATAAAACATTTATTAGGTTACAATGTATCAACAGCAAAGAATGATCCGTAACATAGCCTGCCTTGTTGTCTAACGCCCAGGATGCCCTGACTTTTCAGGGTGAAACTGCTTTGTTATTTATCTGTAGCTAGGGAAGAAATGGTTTCGGGACTTACCCAGAAAATATCTCTTGCATAAAAAAAAATGTTTGGAAACATTTGTACTTACTTCTTTACGCCTTGGAGTTGAACTATTTTTAAACCGCCTGATCCTAGCATTGTTTTGAACCAGATACACAATTAGTGTATGAAGGAGGTTTGTATGATTTCAGAAATCTTGGAAGCTAGTCATCGGGTACTTCTATGAAAAGAGCGAGTGGGAGGTTGGAAGACTAAGATCCAAAGATTCCATTAATACCCCAAATGAGTTCATCAAATTGGAGACATGCTCAGGTAGGCGGTTGATTAGCAATGTAGGCTGACGAAATACTTTGTTCCCATTAAGGCAGTTGTCATCCGAAGCATTTTGAACTTGTTTTCCCCTGAGTCACCTCAATAGACATAAGAGTACAAGTAGCGCTTGTTTGGTATGTCCTTTGAGATAGAACGTTTTATACCTTTATCTCGTTGACCTAAGACGACACGGTAATAAAGAGAAATAATAAATTCTATGCTAACAGTCTCTTTTCTCACACTTCTCGCTTGTAGAACTCTCTTTCAGCTTCTTGCTTTCCAGTCAAGTTTAATCTTTAAAATTTTAAATGCAATCGTTATCTTCTCTCTTAATGCCTGTTCTTTTACTGTTCTGGCTCTTCAATAACGTTTTTCTTTTTCTAATATTCTTTCACACTCTGCGTATTAGTGGCTTTATTGCCTTGCTTAAGGTGAAATGATTAAATAAATAAAATACAATATGAAAATTTTTTAAAAAGTAATAAATGAATTAAAAAATAAAATTAAATGATAAAAAACAAAAATAAATAAATAAAAATTATTTCAGAAAATTGAAAAATAAGCATAAAAAATAATTAAAAAAAAATAATTTAAAGAAATTGTAAAAATGCTTGCATATCCTTATCATTATGCCCCCTTAAAATGTATGGAAATGAGCAATCTCAGGGAAATAAACTTGTTGGGACATTAACATTTTTGCATTATAGTTAGGAGCGCTGAACTATATAAAGAAAAATCTTCTCTACTGATAAAGAGCGAAAGAAAACAAAACATTGTTTGATCCCAAAGATAAGAGCTTAAGTCGGCGATACAAAATGTGATTATAGATACAAAGGGCGATTATCTTTCTTTGGTTAAGATGAATTCACGAAGGTTATGTGATGGCTGCGGAGTGACATTAGTTTGTGGCCTGATGAACCCCAGTTGCCATGTAGACCGCTAGGACGATTGACATAATCACAAGCCCGCAGTAGTAGTAGGCTTAACAGAGGAAACCACACTGGTCCACAAAGAACACCACTGGGTTTGTCGTTTTCCCATCAGGAAATATTACAATTAAAACGCTCAGGATTTTCTCCCATCCATACTGCTTGTTGTATTCATGTATGTTATAGTTTCTCTAAGTGAGACAAATAGTAACAGGTAGATACATATTTGTATATAATATTTTGTTTGATATAACAGCATAAGAAAATCTGTTTATGAATGCCTGTTTGTCATTCATTTCTTTCAGCTATCGTTCCTTCCATTGTATTAAGATGTTAGTATATCACTGACACACTAATGCCTCATGGGGAACTACAAATTGGAAATAGTCTCTTTCGTAGAACCCCTATTATGAGTATGAATGTAAGTGTTGTCTTTGCATGCTTACACCTGATACAACATATGCTGACAGTGACTGAGCCAGGTCATGACTGGCACGAGACCAAAGAAGTAAGGCAACAAGAGAACACGTGAGCAACAAGAAAGTTTTAGAGAAAATAGGGGGGAAGACACTTTAACATCAGAAGACAGTTGAAATTTCTAGGACACATAATGAGGAAAGAGGGCTTGGAGAATTTAATACAGATTAACGGCAGGAGGAACAGAAAAACAACGCATAACCTACGTATTGAGCTTGAGTAAATAGATGGCGGAACAAGGTTTATGAGAGAGAACAAAAAAGAAAATTTATTAAGAGCTCCAAAGGACAGAAAATTGTGGAGAGGCATGATCGCCAACATTTTGAAGGGACACGGCAGATAGGAGGATTATTAATAAAGAAAGTACCATAGTTATTTATTTTAATTAACTTCAACCTGTTTTGAAAAGGTTTTAGCTAATAAGAGGTAACCTATAAATCCGTTTGTTTTTGTTTTTTTAAACGCGATACAAAATGAGGTAAAAATATCAATTTTATTATTAATTACACATATTTTAATTTTGTATTTGCCATACAAATTACTGTAATAATTATTATTACTCAGATTATCCAATATTTCGATCAAACGCAATAATAAATTAATAAACAACACTTATATTTAACATCAGGAAGAGACAGTTAAAATTTCTGGGGCATATAATGAGGAAAGAGGGCTTGGAAAATTCGATACTCACAGGACAGATTGAAGGTAAGGGAGCCATAGGAAAGCAAAGCATAATTTACCTGACGGGCTTAAGTTAATAGATGGCGAGAGAGATGGCCAAAAAACTAAAGTTATTAAGAGTTACAAAAGACAGCAACTTGTGGAGAGCCATAGTCGCCAATGTCCTGAAGAAACACGGCACAACGAAGAAGAAAAAGAACACCAGTATAGAACAACATGTATGTGGATCCAATTCACTTCAATTTAAATCTCTGGGGAAATCGTCCAACTATAACTTTAATCATTTATTGGACGGCCCATAAAATCCGTTGTTTCTTTTTAAAAACAGTTTATGATGCAAAATGATGAGGTAATAATATTATCAATTTTATTATTAATTACATATATTTTAATTTGTATTTTCCATACAAATTACTGTAGTAATTATTATTACTCAGATTATACAATAATACTTCGATCAAACGCAATAATAAATTAATAGATATGTTTTTCTTTTATTGGACATAAGTGTTTCTTCCTCAGATTTACAGAGAAAGCTCGGTTCTGGAACGTCTCACCTGCCGAACAAATCGGTTTTCGAACAGAAAATTCGAGATGAAAATGCCTCGGTTAGCAAACAAAATTTCGTTTCTCGAACATCATTGCCAAACCGAGTTAACCCGAACGGTATCATTTCTGAGTCGACCGCCGTGTCGTATACATTCGTGTGTTGTGCTGTGCTTTTCTCTCCCATTTTTATTGTCCTGTGCCTTTTTTTTCTCTCTTCATTAGTCCTCAGTCATGGCCCCAAAGAAAGCTGGCAGGGATACTGGTAAAGGAAAAAGTAAAGTGAAGACAAAAACAATTATTGATGATATTGTCTCTTCCTATTCAGTTTCATATGGCAAAATCAACAATCTATACTATTCTTATAAATAAAGAGACGAACATGTCTTCCCTTCCCTTTTCCAAACAATAACATCGCTTTTCTTCCCCTTCCACTTACGCCATCAACTCTCCCCCATACAGGTACGGTAAAATTAAAATGTTCCATCTATATTTTATCTATTTAGCACTGAGTTTATTTCTTTCTTTCTTAGGTTTAATGATTTTCATTAGTTTCTGTATAAACTTGTGCACAAAGTACTGTTGAATAAGTTTAAATAAGCAATCATCTAGGAACCAGGTATGGATTAATCCATTTTGCATTAATTCCTATTGGAAAAATAGTTTCGGGTTACGAACATTTCTGGTTACGAACGGGCTTCAGGAACGAATTAAATTTGCGAACCGAGGTTTCACTTTATTTCAACATATGTAACAACGGCAACAGAGCATGCATCTATTTATTTACCATCAAGTCATGTGACACATTTTCCCACCCATACAGATTACGTTTTACAATGACACACCCACATAGTGTCTTCACTTATCAAGTACTTTCTAAACATCAGAGATATTTACTTATATTATTTACATTATTCAGACTCTTATCATCATCTTCATTGCCATATTCACAACGTTTCGACCGCTGTACGCCCCGGCCTTCTTCAATTGATTGAAATTTCGAACCGAACCCTTTATTTCGTCCACCGGGGTAGATTGTTCTGAAGAAGGCCGAAATGTTGTGAATATGGCAATGAAGAGGAGGATAACAGTCCGAATAATGTAAATAATACCTCATTTCAGAGATATAGACAGATATTTGTTTATAAAAAAGTTATAATGCCGTGTAGTGAATTGTATAAATACATGTTGTGTTACATATATTTAAATTTATTTAATAATGTTGTTATATTATGAATGTTTATTATTTTTCACTCGCATAGTAGCCGTAAAATACGCTAGTGTTTGCTTATATACGTGGATTGATATAAGAATGTGTATTGAAAACAAATACTGAATTTCCTATTTAAAATGCCGTTAAAAAAAAAAAGAAAAACGGCCCTAGCTGAAGAACCTCTTGTCTAATTTTAATGGGATTTGACACTGCGCTCCGTAGGGTGTCAAGGTACAATATGATTAGGGTATTATGTATCGTTTAGGCTGTATCTCTGGAACACATATACTTAGATACAAGATTAGAGTAATTTTAGTAGTTTTAGTAGTATATAGACTAATTTTTTAAAAATATCTCACTAATTATATAACAGTATAATAATTAGTAATAGTAGTAATTATTATTACTCTGTCTCTTTATATCGAGTACTGTATTTACAAGGACTGCTTGCCTTGGATGCGTTTTCTTCCGTAATTATCCTGGTCAATCATATTTTTCACAAAATATAGTCATTTTTATTGTATATATTCTGTGTGTGTGTTTGTTCAAACATGACACTGACAAGCTGCTGTCATTCAGTTTTTTTATTATCTTTTTCTTGCATATGGACAAGTGATTTCTTTTCTGGGCTTAACGAATGTAAACATTGTCCAATAAGACGCGGAAACGCGACATTTGAAAATGAAGATATGACAAAGCACAAAAAAATTAAAGTCTTTGATGATGGCTAACGATATCCAAAATTCCTCAGACATTGGGCACCTTTTATTTAAAAGCGGAAACCAGAAAAATGACCCGAAATAAAAAAAAATCTTAAAGAATTTTCGTTGTTCCTTAACCAAACTTATATAAATGATAAATTGATGCCCCCACCGTGTGTGTGTGTGTGTGTATATATATATATATATATATATATATATATATATATATATCAAGAAGTGCACAATATCAGAGATAGAGCGTATGTAAACATAAAACGAACATTGAAGTCAACCATTAGAGGCGACAGGCTGTTTCATTCTAGACGCCATCGTCAGACCACAGACGATTGCTGAGTGTTGACTTCAATGTTCACTATATATATATATATATATATATATAACAAACAGGGTGATATTTGTTGGAATTTCAAACCGAACCCTTTTAGTCCACGGAGGTAGGTTGTTCTAATTCCACGTACCATGCCTTTGGATATCTCAGTTTTTAGTTAATTCACCTTGATAAGTTTTTGTTCTCTGCGTTGAGGCCAGGGATTGAACTCACAACTCTTTGGGTCTAGTCACGTTTAGGATTAAAAAATAAAAATAAATAAAAAAACACAAACTTAAAGATATTTCGATGGCCTTTAACCAAACTTACATAAATTAAAAATTGCTACGCATATATTCAGGGTGTATCAAAAATACTTTGACAAACAATGGAGGTGGGTTTCTCACATCAGAAGAACAACAAAAGACCATTTAAACATATGTCCGCAAATCCATCGTTTTTAAGTTATTAACTTTAAAGAAAGTTTACAGTAAATGGCGCTCTCTTGTCATACAGACTAGGTTACATTTCGTTTTTGAGGTATTAACAAATAAAATTTACAGTAGATAAAGTTGTGTTATGTAGATTAGGTTAAATTTGTCATTCGTGCACATTTGTGGCTAGTCTGTCTCCAACGTTTAATCTGTGTAGTAGTGAGTTAGTTGAGAAGAATTCCGTTCAACACTAGCAGGATATTCATATTGTGAGCAGGCAAATATGATTTTTACATAGGGCCGCGCGAATGGTAATGGACGCAAAGCTGCACGGCCGTATCAGACTGCGTTTTCAGACAAAAGGTATCCGAGTCACCCAACATTTGCTGCTATCTATCGTCGCGTTACTGAGATGGGATCCGTGGCCCCGAAGTAGTTTTGGATTGTATCCTGGCTTCTACACTTAACGGCATTTTATTTATAGACATTTTTTATGTTCAACATTCTTTTTATAGATACAAGAATTGAAGTAAATGCTCTGTTTATAATAAACAGTATTAAATAACATTTACCGGCCTGAATGTTATTATAAACAGAGCATTTACTTAAATACTTGTATTTATAAAAAGAATGTTAAACATAAAAATTTCTTTAAATAATTGTCAGACTTTGTCCATTTTATAATGTGTGACGTCATTTGTTTACATTTGATACGCTATGAGCAGTGATGAATGCACGTGAGAGATTCATGGAAGATTGAAGTTTATAAGCAGTAAATTCGACCTTGCCGAACGATCCTCAGTGGCCGAAACGGTTAAGGCACGTCAGTCTATATGACGGTTCCGTATAGGATACAGGTTCGAATCCTGTCGGAGGACGAATATTTTCTATGAAAATTTCTCGGACATTCAGGCAGGTAAATGTTATTTAATACTGTTTATTATAAACAGAGCATTTACTTAAATACTTGTATCTATAAAAAGAATGTTAAACATAAAAATGGCTTTAAATAATTGTCGGACTTTGTCCATTTCATAATGTGTAACTTAACGACATCTACCGTAAACTTTAACTTAATAACTCAAAAACGAAAGATTTGCGGACATGTTTATATGGATTTTTCTTTTTGTTTTGGTGTGAGGAACCAACCCCAAAGTATGTAAAAGTATTTATGATACTCTCTCGTATATATCGTCGTCGTCGGCGGCATCGGTCTGTCTCGGAGTAGCGCTACAGGTGCTAGGCGATGGAGTTACATCGCCTCTGGTGACTGTGTAGTCCCACTCTGGAGCGGAAGTCTCTCAGGCACTTGGCAGGTTTTTGTTCTTTTCAATGGGGTTGGGCTTTTGACCGGTAACTGTCACCCCCCGTGTTGTGCCAATGTCTTACGACGTCGCTGGAGTGTCCTCTCCAGTGCGCTACGATCCTGGGCGGGATGTATGGAGAACTAGTGCTGCCGAGACGTCTAGTTCCCCCTCTCGGCCTTGCTAGCAGAGTCCAAAGGAGAGGATGAACCAATAGAGTTTGGTACCAGCGCGGCTGCAGGAGTTGCCGGAAGGTAACACAAAGTGCCGTCAATCCGCCTTAGGGGCTCCACTACGTATTTGTGTAGGGTTTACTCCTTAGCCTTTACTTCTACCGAAGATTTCCACAAGGCAGTGGAGCTATTTAGCCCATAGCTGGGATTTGGTTCATGGGCACCAGGGCGTGTCCACACACCGGTGGGCCTGCATGCCGCATGTTAAGGGGGCTAAATTCCTCCCCTCTCTCTCACACACACACACACACACACACACACATATATATATATATATATATATATATATATATATATATGTCTACACAATTACCCACAACATATGTAAGTTCAATTGATTGGATTTGTGTATAATTAGCCAATGTAATTATTCTGAAAGCCTAATCCGCTCAGCTAGAAACACTCTGAACACAAATCAAAATACTGTTGTCTTGGATTTATTCATAGACACGCTGAACGAACAGCCATCTCTAATCAAATTTGGCCACCTCGGGCAAAACTAGGGAAAATGATTTTCTCGGGGTGGGGTTGATCTTGCTCGAGGATACAAAAACCACGGAGAGGAAGCTCTCTCTCGGCAAGATTCACACATGATAAATTAATGAAACGAGAACTCATACACCACACACACACACACACACACACACACACACACACACACACAATACCTGGTTCAATTTCCGCATAGATTTATATTTAAGTTAATTATTTTTTTAAACCATTATCAGCCAAGCGCTCGGTGGTAAAGAGACTAAATCTCCGATAGAAAACAGATTACTCAATGGAGAGCCACTGTGAATGGAAGGATCCATGACGGTGGGTTTTATTACTTTTTTCTTCTATTATAAATTACATCTTCTTTTTTTTCCCAGAATGAATGTCCATGAAAATATAAAACGGACTTGTAGCCAAATTAAGAAATACCATTTTTGCTATAGCAAGTCATTTAATTACAAAACATTTGAGATAACTATATATATTTTATATATCAAGAGTGATATTGGGGAAATTGTATGACAGAGTGGACAAGGTTTACTTGTGACCCGTTTCGACTCTTGGGACTTCATCAGATAAGGTTTCTTTGCATTGATGCGACTACACATGCGCATGAGCGAGAGACGCTGGGAATTTTAAATTTAGAAAAAAAAAAGAATATTTTTTAATATATTTTGGGTATACAGTGTAACCCGGATATAAGAGACCCTGATATAAGAGAGATTTTCTCTGGTCCCAAATTAGAGCCTGTGTTAATGTATATATAATAGACCAAACCCGGATATAAGAGAAACCCGGATATAAGAGACTTCGTATCCAGTCCCGACAACTCTTATATCCGGGTTACACTGTATAATCTAGCCAAAAAATAAACATGAAATTAGCCATATTTACCCAAAACACATTAAATTTGTTTTCTAAATTTAAAATTCCCAGCGTCTCATTCATGTACAAAAATAACAAAAAAAAAAAGAAAAACATTCATTTCAAAATACGTAACAGCCTGTTGAGTGACTAGCCATGGTCAAAATCAAAATAGGTAATAGAACAACAGAGTTGACAAAGTATGCAAGAAAAAAGAACAGGACAATAAATAATATAAAGCAAGCAAACATTATATGCAAGGCAAATTAAGTCATAAGGCAAAGCAACAGTAATGTAGTAAAAAGTTCACAAATTAAGAATTGAAGTTGACACACAAAAGAGAGAGACAAGAGTCAAATGGAACAAAGAACATATCCCAGCATGCATCTGTGAGCTTCTGCCCACAAAATGCGGAGGTGTGTTTTGCAATCATTCCCTGAAAGATTGAAACCAACACAGCATATATTTATTTACCATCAATGACACAATTTTCCAGCCATACAGATTAAGTTTTACAATGGCACACCCACATAGGCTCTTCATCTATCAAACAATTGCCAAAGATCCGAGATATTTATTTACATTATTTACATTGTCCAGACTGTTGTCCGCCTCTTTATTGCCATATTCACGACGTTTTCGATCGTTGTATGTTCTGGCCTTCTTCAGGTATTTGGAATTTCGAACTGAACCCTTTATTTCGTCCACCGCGATAAATTGTTCTAGTTCCTCGTGCCATGCCTCTTCCGGAGATCTCGGTCATCTCCATTTAACTCAACTTTCCAAGTTTTCGTTCACCACTGCACCATCCAGGTATTAAATTCACAACTTTTTGGGTCAAGTCGCTGGATCCAGCCAACGCTTTTATCCACTGGAGCATGTGTCATTGTATATGGCAAGAGTCCGAACAATGTAAATAATGTAAATAATTGCCATACCTCATCTCACAAATATAGACAGATATCCGAGATATTTGTTTCTAATGTTCTGATGTAGTGAATTGTATAAATATATGTTGTGTTATGTATATTTAAATATATTTGATAATTTTGTTATATTATGCATGTTTATTTTTTATACAGATAATGGTTGGAATATAATATGCAAATGTTTGACATAAGAATGTGTACTGAAAACAAATACTGAATTTCCTGTTAAAAATGCTATAAAAGAAAAAGAAAAACGGCATTTGCTGAAGAACCTCTTGTCTAATTTTAATGAGATTTGAAGATGCCCTCTACGATATTTAACAACCCCCCCACCCACACGGGTCGAATGTGGCACAAGGCCGGTTTAAAGTGGGCTTACCGAGCTCGTAGGCTCGGCCAAAAATATGCCCATTTACAACCCGTATACACGAGTTAAGGGACTGTCTACCTCCCCGGACGAAACTTTGCACTGCGGCAAAGCTTCGTCCAAGTTCCTCTCTGCCAAACAGAGAGTTAGACAGCAGAGCACCATTACTGATACACTGCTACACTACTCTACAGGGGTTCAAAGTACATGTTCCGAAATGTGTTGGAGTATTATGTATCGTTTAACCTGCGTCTCGGAAAATTAAGAAATACCATTATTGCTATAGAAGGTCATTTAATTACGAAATATTAGTAATCATTTCTTCTATGTGCCATGTTTCTTCAGGGCGTGAGATATAATAGTTCGCCACCATTTTCTGTCCTTTGCAGCTCTTAGTAAATTTTGTCTTTTCGCTATCTCTCTTGAACATTGTTCTGCTATTATACAACTCATTCGGTGTGTTATGCGTTGTTTTCCTCTATACCGATTGCTTTTAATATATCGTTTGAGTGTCATATTTTCTAAGCCTTTTCCTCATTATGTAGCCTACAAATTTCAATTCTCTTTTTCTGTTAAGTATGTGTCATTTTTGGTTCCATTTTCTCTAAAATTTTGTTTGTTCAGTTCACGGCATCCTCAGCATCCTTCTGTAAAAGCACATTTACGTTGCGTCAAGTCTCTTCTTCATCTATAAAGAGATTGTCCAGCATCCACTGCTATATGTAGTGATCTTATTACATAAAAGTTTGGTACTCTTTCTTTTATTTCTAAATAAATTCTCCTTTTTTTTTAATGCTGCCTTTTGGAAGGCATCTTTTGCTCTCCCTTCGGATTTCGGTGTTGCACTTTCCGCCCTCTGCTAAAACACTTCTCAGATACTTAAATTTTAATCAGTTATGTGCCATGCGTGATACACGCTTAGGCGATCATGTATCTTTCGATATATGACTGACGAGGCAGATTTATTTTTCAAAGCAGTAGGTTGCCATTTCTTTCTGCGGTAGACCAGTTGCCAACCCGGTCCGTCCTATTTACCCCTAGCTGGGGGGGGGAGAGAAGAAGGGGATTCATACCTTTCCCAAGGGTATTACTACATAAGTGAATATAATGGATTCGACTGGAATTCGAACTCTGCTCTCCGATTCCTCAATCCGAGCCGCTATCCATTACTCCACTGTAATACTTGCTTGATTTTGGAGTCTTCAATTTTCAACTTGCATGTTGGGTGATTCATTTTGTTGACAAATATTATTTCAATGTTATTGAAATTGATAGTCCTTATCGCTTTCTTCACTCAATTTTGTAAAAGTTCCTATAGTTTCTTTTATATGTCTATTGTCAAAAGTATCAGCTGCATATCTAATGTTATTAAAATTGTGGCCGCCAAGTACTGGTTTCTCTGTCATTGTAAGTAATAACATGAAGATTCCAGAAATTGAAAACACATCTAAAAAGATTACCCAAATGATACATCTCCAAGGCTCTGTTCACCATCTCAACTGTTCATGTTTCTTTGTTTTATAAGTGTCTTTCTTCTGGCTGCTCTTGTAACCGCATTGCTCCCTTTGGACTTATTTGCGTACAGTCTCCCACATTTGTTGCTTCAAAAAGTTAATTTTTGCTGCTTTTTCCTTGATCGACTCCCTGTACCGCCCCAGTAAGTAACCTCAGTCTCCTCCGGTTATCCTCTACATTTGAGAGCCAGATCAGGCCGAAAATGAAGCACGTTGCCATACTTGGGCGGGAGTCCTCACTTTCCAGTCTTGATAGAGTTCAAGAGCCTCCCAGTCCTTGTTGGAGAAGAATTATTTTCCACCCTGTATGTCACAGGCGGGATGTGGCAAGTCTCTCACTGCTCTACAACGACTATCATGGACAGTGCTCGGACGAACTACATTCCTTGGTTCCGCCATACCATTTACATAGTAGAAAACCCATTTACATTCCCTCCGTATTCCATCGGCGAGAAGTTCCACTCGAACAGCTTCTTCACTGCCCTGTGGAACAGGACTCGCAAGAGAATGTTTCCACGATCACTACAATCTCAACCTGTTCAAGTCTAGAGTTAACCATTATCTTCCCCTCTTATCCATATAAAATACCCCTTAACGTAAGCCTCTACCTCGAGGTAAAAACAAAAAAAAAACTGAAAAAAAAATTTCTCCATGTTAACGGAATCCTTTTGATCGTTCAGATCGATACATTGATTTATTTCGTCATGAATAGTGTGATCACAATGTTCACTTAAAATGAAGTTTGCAAATATCGGTGCATCTAGTTCGTTCTACCCTCGAATGAACCAAGAATCTTTGTGCTGCTCAAATACAAGATGTTAAGTGATTTCATTTTTCTTTAATAAACTGAGTCAATGACTTTATCTTTAAATGTCAAATTTGAATTAAAGCATAACGTCGATTTATTGTCCGGTTCAGACTTTTGAATCGGTGTAACGGTTTATCCCTTGTTTCCTGTTTAGGATTGGGTTGTCGGCTCATTCGAAAGTCTTATTTCCCTCCCAGTTGCCATTTGTGTCTTAGTAACATTATCGCCTTGCTTGAGGTGAAAAGGTTTACAAAAACAATGTTATACCTACTGCATGGACTTTTCTAGATACGATTATGATGGAAACTTATTCATTTCAACTGAAAACGTGTTTTATCCAATTTGTTGTGCTCTTTGCATCTGTTGCAATTTCGATGGACATAAACGAGGCATTACTTTCGGAGCGTCCCTCTTACTGGCTAAGGTTAGTTCGATAAAGAAAATGAGACTACAACAAATTTTCTTTCCATATCGAGTAATGTACGGCCAGGATCAACTTTGCTTTCAGTTGGATGGAAATAGAAAGAACAACTGCACCGCCACCGCTACTGAACCGGAAAGAACGATTTGAGTCTAACCCAAAATACATCAATTTTGCTTTCCTTCTCTCACACAATCATAATCGTTTACTGGCTTCTTTTTCTGTCTCTTCATTGTTTTTCTCACTTCTTCGTCGTCGTCATTATCTACTTTCTCTCATAGTCTTTACATCTCTTCCTGCACTTCCCCATCGTCATTACCCCTCTTCTCGCTCTACTCCTTCGTCCTCATCTCTCATCTCGGTCTCTACCACGTCGCCCCCGTCTCTCTTTTCGCTCTCGCCCCCGTCTCTCTTTTCGCTCTCGCCCCCGTCTCTCTTTTCGCTCCCGCCCCGTCTCTCTTTTCGCTCTCGCCCCCGTCTCTCTTTTCGCTCTCGCCCCCGTCTCTCTTTTCGCTCTCGCCCCCGTCTCTCTTTTCGCTCTCGCCCCCGTCTCTCTTTTCGCTCTCGCCCCCGTCTCTCTTTTCGCTCTCGCCCCCCGTCTCTCTTTTCGCTCTCGCCCCCCGTCTCTCTTTTCGCTCTCGCCCCCGTCTCTCTTTTCGCTCTCGCCCCCGTCTCTCTTTTCGCTCTCGCCCCCGTCTCTCTTTTCGCTCTCGCCCCCGTCTCTCTTTTCGCTCTCGCCCCCGTCTCTCTTTTCGCTCTCGCCCCCGTCTCTCTTTTCGCTCTCGCCCCCGTCTCTCTTTTCGCTCTCGCCCCCGTCTCTCTTTTCGCTCTCGCCCCCGTCTCTCTTTTCGCTCTCGCCCCCGTCTCTCTTTTCGCTCTCGCCCCCGTCGTACTCGACTCTCTTCTCGCTCTCTTCCTCCCCTCGTCGTACTCGTCTCTCTTCTCGCTCTCTTCCCCCTTCGTCGTACTCGTCTCTCTTCTCGCTCTCTTCCCCCTTCGTCGTACTCGTCTCTCTTCTCGCTCTCTTCCCCCTTCGTCGTACTCGTCTCTCTTCTCGCTCTCTTCCCCCTTCGTCGTACTCGTCTCTCTTCTCGCTCTCTTCCCCCTTCGTCGTACTCGTCTCTCTTCTCGCTCTCTTCCCCTTCGTCGTCTTCGTCTCTCTTCTCGCCCTCTTCCCACCTCGTCGTCTTCGTCTCTCTTCTCGCCCTCTTCCCACCTCGTCGTCTTCGTCTCTCTTCTCGCCCTCTTCCCCCCTCGTCGTCTTCGTCTCTCTTCTCGCCCTCTCCCCCCCTCGTCGTCTTCGTCTCTCTTCTCGCCCTCTTCCCCCCTCGTCGTCTTCGTCTCTCTTCTCGCCCTCTTCCCCCCTCGTCGTCTTCGTCTCTCTTCTCGCCCTCTTCCCCCCTCGTCGTCCTCGTCTCTCTTCTCGCCCTCTTCCCCCCTCGTCGTCTTCGTCTCTCTTCTCGCCCTCTTCCCCCCTCGTCGTCTTCGTCTCTCTTCTCGCCCTCTTCCCCCCTCGTCGTCTTCGTCTCTCTTCTCGCTCTCCTCACCCCCACGTCGTCTTCGTCTCTCTTCTCGCTCTCCTCACCCCCACGTCGTCTTCGTCTCTCTTCTCGCTCTCCTCACCCCCACGTCGTCTTCGTCTCTCTTCTCGCTCTCCTCACCCCCACGTCGTCTTCGTCTCTCTTCTCGCTCTCCTCACCCCCACGTCGTCTTCGTCTCTCTTCTCGCTCTCCTCACCCCCACGTCGTACCCGTCTCTCTTCTCGCTCTCCTCACCCCCACGTCGTACCCGTCTCGCACTCTCAAACGTCGTCGTCATCTCGCTCTCCCCCGTCGTCTCTTCCTCTCTTCTAACTGTACACCTCGTCCCTCCCTGTCGTCTTTATCCGTCTTCCCCCGTCGTCCTGATCTCTCTTTGCGCTCTTCCCCCGTCGTCCTGATCTCTCTTTGCGCTCTTCCCCCGTCGTCCTGATCACTCTTTGCGTTCCTTTGTATTACAATATATATATATATATACGGCTTCAAGGCCACTGATCGGGAAATTGGTAGTTTTGAGAAGTATGGAACCACCTCTTAATTATTGTAGTTCCCAGTACACCCTGACCCAGGGTAGTAGCACCAGTTAGGGTCCCAACTATGGTCAAGTAAAATCAAAATCCTATGAAAGTATAAATATATTTTTATATTAAAATTACGAACAATACATTTTATCTCTAGTTGAATTCCGTTCAAAATATATTTAATTGAAGCAATAAAATTGTTCAAAATATTTAGATTTCGGCAATGAATAACCCATATAGATGTTGATATGCCGTTGAACGCACTCAACCAATCTCTCTTCGCACTCTTCCTCATCGTATTTATCTCCTTTCGTCTCTCTCTTTTTCATCTTTTTTTCTCTCTCATTCTTTCCCTCTCTCTTTCCGCCCTGTTCCATACCTACACATGACATTTATCACTTCCTCATGCCCCAAATCCCTTGGCTAACACCTTCAAGCCAAGCCTGCAGACTCTATTCGCACGTAACTATTAATCCTTTGGCCTTTTCCTACTGTTGTTGTTATGAATTATGGCTTTTATCTCTGAGGGCAGTTTAAATATTTAATGAGATAATCAATAGTTCATATTTAAATATTGCTTGTGCCTTCCGACCTGTGGGGCATCGACCAATTCCTACATTTCTTGGAACTATCAACCTCATTGCTTTAATTTGCTCCAACCTTTTGGTCGATCCATTTCATCAACTTTTTAGGCATTGTAAACCAAAAAATGAGGAAAAATGTTGGCAAATAGACTGACCGAAGCAGCCACGAGACCAATGCTTATAGTGATTTTATAAGTGAGGATCCACACCAATCATTTACCATCCGCTATTAGTTTCTTAAATAATTGATCTATTTTTGTTTTATGACTTATCAAACCTTTTTAAAACTAAAACACAATTTTTAGATTCAGTAACTGTCTATATTTCTGAGATGAGGTATTATGCACACTATTTACATTATTCGGACTATTGGAGAACTTGGAGAGGGGAATTAACAGGAGATAACTGACATCCATTAGACACGTGGAACTAGAACAGTCTACCCCAGTGAACGAAATAAAGGGTTCAGTTCGACATTCCAACCACCTGAAGAAGTCCGGAGCGTACAACGATCGAAACGTTGTAATAAATATTGCGACAAATGTCCCCATGACAATAGTCCGAGTAATGTAAATAGTGTAATTTTGGGATTGTAAGAATTTTTTGCGTGTGAATAATATATTAACAATTTTTGGAAACAGATTGTTTTCCAGTATTACTATTTTAACCTATAGCTGGGAGGGAGAAGTTATTTACGCTAAAGTGAATGCAACGGACCAGGTTTGAATTCGAACCCTGTCAACTGATTTCTCCTTCCGAGACGTTACCCATTACGCCACCTACACATCCTGCCATCCTTAAGACTAGTATACGCAGCTTCTTTAGTCGTTTATCATTTCCTGATTTACATGTTCCACCAAAACTACCAAGTCACACCAATTGCAGGGTTGATCTGAGATGACCTCCAGATCTCCAACTGTAGAATCACTTGACCTTACAGCTACACATAGACTGTAAGCGTAGTAACAAGAAGCGTATATATATATATATATATATATATATATATATATATATATATATATATATATATATATATATATATATATATATAAGCAGACACACACATCCTAGCGGTGAAATGCGGAGGCAGTCTCACAAACGAGTATATATGTGTCTATACACACACACACACACACACACACACACACACACACACACTGACCGAGAGTAATTATTTAGTTCAATAAAATGGAAGCTTAATTATTAGAGATTTAGTCTATCTGTCTATATTTTTGAGATGAGGTATTATGTACACTATTTTTCATTACTCGGACTATTCATCTTTGTCGTCATATTTATTACAACGTTTCGGCCATTGTACGCTCCGGCCTTCTTCAGGTGGTTGGAATGTCGAACTGAACCCTTTATTTCGCTCACTAGGGTAGACTGTTTTAGTTCTACGTGCCATGTTTAATGGATGTTAGTTATCAGTTATCTCCTGTTAATTCCCCTCTTAACCGAGTATTGAACTCACACTCTTTGGGTCCTGTCACTGGATCTAACCAACGCCTTTATCCACTGTGCCATGTGTCCTTGAGGACATCTGTGTATGAATTTCTGGGTGTTATAAACCTAATGTCTTCAGCAACCATTTTTTACCATATTGTAATTTTTGCTGTTATCATTGTATTTTTTACCAGAGCTCATATTGCAATTCTTATTACTGGTTCCCATAATGTATTCATTTCTACGCTGGATTGGTTCAGGAGATTTTTGTGGCCTAGCATATGTGCTGATTCCTTAAGTTTACGAATTTCCCAATGGTGTTCTTTGTCTATGATCTCAACCTGATCTCACAGATTGCGGTGATCTCTTTTCTCTCCATATGTGGTCAGATTTTTCCACTTCTCCTCGTGTTACAGTCTCGTGTTTTAATTCCGTCGACACAACATTATTTCCTTTTAAATTGAATACCTGAAGAAGACGGTTGAATAGAAAAGTCAAAATTTTATAGTACCAACGAAAGCATCAATAATGGTAAGATCAGCAGTACGAATAATCTGAAGATTTCCTCACAAATCTGCTTTTGAAAGAAATATTTTAAAATGGCTTACGTGATCTACAATGATGTTACAAGGCCCAAGAACTACTCGAGATAGAGTTCTACAGTGTAAGAGGTACTATCCCAAGCAAGGTGATATTGTCACCAAGACGAAAGCGGCCACCGGAAGTGAAAGAGAAGAAAAAGACGTTAGGGGGAACCGGAAACCCAATCCTAAACAGGAAACAACAGATAAACCTCTCCTCCTGTTCAAAAGACAGCGGAGGAGTGTCAACCAGGCACTAAATCGACGTCATTATTTAATTCAAATATGTCGCCTTTGTCATCTTGATTCTATTCTTCACACAAGCCATTGTTCTGTTTGTCAGCTGTGAAAACCTTGAGAAAGACCCTTGACGGTAGGGTCGTGTAACAGCCTTTGGCTTTGTCAACATTTCCATATTCATCCTTTGCAGTTTGGGGAAACTTGAAATGAATGAGCCCATATTCATGACTAAACTCAAAAGTAGATGATGGCTCAGTTATGTTTCAATTCCTTCAAATTAAATTGCACGCACACTACTAGTTTTGAGTGAACCCAAATGATCATTCGACTCATTCTGTAGTTATGTAAACAACTGAATTCATGTAGTGTGTGTAATATATATATATATATATATGATAATCCTAAGGAACCAGGCAAACCTACCTAGGTTTCACCTAAACGGATATTCCGGGTAATGACGACATTACCCTGAAGATCCGTTTAGGTGAAACCTAGGTAGGATTGCCTGGCTCCTTAGGATTATCTTAGGTTTAGCTCTACTTAGTGTATTGACCACTTTACGTAGTTGTCTTTTTACTCGTTTTGTTTGTTTTCCTTTAGACTTGGAGCTTGAACACTGGACGATTGTGGTCACCTTGTTTTAATGTTCTTGGTTCTTTCTTTTTTTATTCCCCATTTTTCCTCGGTTTACCGATTCGTTCTACTGCAAGTTGATCTATCCGAGGATTTTACAAGCGAATACCACCATTTATATATATGTATATATATATATATATATATATGGTGCCTCAGAAAATACTAGTGCAAACTTTGGGGGCGAGTTTTTCACATCAAACAAAGACAAAAGTCCTTATAAACATATGTCCGCAAATTTTTCTTTTTTGAGTTATTAACTAATAAAGAAAGTTTACGATAACTAGAGTTGTGTTGTCATGGGTTAAATTTGTCATTCTTGCTCATTTGTGGCTAGTCTGTCTTCAACGTTTAATCTGTGTAGTAGTGAGTTAGTTGAGAATTCCGTTTAACAATAGCAGGATATTCATATTGTGAGCAGGCAAATATGATTTTTTTTTTTTTACATAGTGTCGCGCGAATGTCAATAGACGCGAAGCTACACGGCTGTATCAGATTATGTTTCCAGACCGACGGCAGCTGAGTCATCCAACCTTTACTGCTGTTTATTGTCGTGTTGCTGAGACATGATATGTAGCACCACAAACTGTGTCGAGGAAAATCGAAATCCTCTTGTACGCCTGACCACGAAGTACACATTCTACGGGCTGTTAGAGGCGATCCAGGTATCAGCATACGTCAAGTGTCCTTAGGATGTTGTACATCTCATAGTACCGCATGAAGGGTACTTCAAAAACTTCTCATGTATGCTCGTTATTTCGCCCTCTGATCACTCATTACGGGGGAACTTTTGCCGATGGTTTATTACACAAATTGCCTCTCTGTTGTTCCTTCGGTCTTGTTTACGGATGAGGGGACATTTGAAAGGGGTGGAATAACAAATTTACACAACCAAAATTTGTAGGCAGATTGAAATTCCCATGGTACAATACAGGCTAGCATCAGTTTACGATTAATATATGGGTTGCAATTGTAGGTAACTGTCTGGTAGGTTTATATGTTCTTTCAGCACGTCTTACATGAACTAACTTCAGGGACTTTATTTCGAACCTTCATTTCCAAACTTGCTAGAGGATGTACCCCTGCTAATAAGAAAACGCATGTGGTTCATGCACGATGGGGCTTCAGCACATTTTAGTCACATTTTTCGCGATGTAGTGGCTCACAACTACCAAGATAGATTAGGTAAGGTTCCATGACCTGCATGTTCCCTAGACATCAATCCTTTGTATTTTTATTTGTGGGTCCACCTAAAACAGTTGGTTTATGCAGCAGACATTAATAATGCAGAGATGCTTCATCAACGTGTCATGGGGGGCCTGCGAAACCATTCGACACCGTGGGTGAGTATTAGGAAGGGGTCCGCCAGTCAATGATACGACGGGTTCATGCATCTGTAGAAGCAAACGTAGATTTTGAACATTTGTTA
>OZ038504.1:60091933-60129433 GCA_964036315.1 Acanthosepion esculentum
AGCTGTTTCTCAAGAAACTCTGCGCAAGTCAAAAGCTTCCCATTGTTTTCCTGAAATACTGATTCAAAGTGTTTCATGTGCCCAGGTTATCATGAGTGCAAATTTGCCGCGCATTTGCCAAAATGCATCATGGAGGAGATCGCTTGCATATGCAGCTGGCTTCAAATGTCAAAATACGACAATTCGTTTCTAATGACTCACTGAAGCCTGCAGTAAAATTTAATAAAAAGCAGCACACGAGTTTCCGAAGTGATAATGTAAGATAGGCATGGCGTTTGATAAACGCGGAGAGAAATGTCATCAAATTGATAAAAGTTGGCTTTATCTATCTTGCGTTTTCATGCAATGTTGTGACAATGGAGAGGAAAGATAAGGAAAGTCCATTAAATAATGTAGTCAGTGAAGGTTGATGTCATGAGATAAGTGCAAAAAATGAGGGCTTCTATTCCTCATGTTTGACTTTCTCCTTACTGCTCTCCCAGTTTCTTCTCCACACACACACACACACACACACACACACACACACACACACACACACACACACACGGCGTTGTTCCTTCTCCTCGGAGCCGATACCACCCTTGGTTTCCGCACGTGAAGGTTCCTAAACTCTGATGGGTGTATTTTCCTCCCTTTCACCTCACCACCAGATTCGCACGTGTGGCTTCCCCTTCCACTATCTTTTTACGTTTGCTCCCTGGCAAAAATTCTTGCCCTTGGTTGTTCTCTCCCCTACTCCCCATATTTGCTTATGTCCATGTTCTTTTTTTTTATGACTCTCCATTTTTACATGTGGTTGTTTTCTCCGCCAAAACATTCTTGCGTGTTATGTATGGTTGTTTCCACACACAACATTCTTGGGTGTGGTTGACCAAATCCCACCTTACAACATTCTTGGGTGTGGTTGACCAAATCCCACATTACAACATTCTTGGGTGTGGTTGACCAAATCCCACATTACAACATTCTTGGGTGTGGTTGACCAAATCCCACATTACAACATTCTTGGGTGTGGTTGACCAAATCCCACATTACAACATTCTTGGGTGTGGTTGACCAAATCCCACATTACAACATTCTTGGGTGTGGTTGACCAACCCCCCCCTTACAACATTCTTGGGTGTGATTGACTACCCCCCCTTACAACATTCTTGAGTGTGGTTGACCAAACCTCCGCTTACAACATTATTGGGTGTGGTTGACCCCCCCTTACAACAATCTTGGGTGTGGTTGACAATTCCCTCCCCCCACAACATTTTGAGTGTGGTTGATTAACCCCCACCCCTACGTTCATGGATGCGGCTGTTCACACCCCACCCCAAAAGTTCCGCGTCTATGCTTCTTTTTCACTTATTATTTCACTTATCATGTATGGTTGTTCCTTTTGTACCCACCCCCGACATTCTCGATTGTGACTGTTCATTTTATGTCCCCACCGACATTCTCACGTGTTATTGTTCCTTTCGTCCCCCTACGGTACCTTCAACTCTGATTGTTCCTTCTACTTTCCACATTCTTATCTTATTTTTTTTTATCTCTAATCTTCTCTCTCTCTCTCTGCCCCTCCTTTCTTTTCCCTTTAATAGTCTCTTTCTCTTGTTTTCTCATTATTCAGAGTTTTTTTTGTGTGTGTTTTATTAACAACTGGTGGTATAACATCCTGAGTATGACAATAAACTACATCTGCGACCTGGGTATGACGATAAACTACGTCCAACAGCAAGGCCTCTGATAACACGTTTTAGAAAAAATAATGTTGCCAGCTATACGTTTTTTGAAAAAAATATTACCAGCTATACGTTTTTGAAAAAATAGTATTACCAACTATACGTTTTTGAAAAAATAGTATTACCAGCTATACGTTTTTGAAAAAATAGTATTACCAGCTATACGTTTTTGAAAAATTTGTATTACCAGCTATACGTTTTTGAAAAATTTGTATTACCAGCTATACGTTTTTGAAAAAATAGTATTACCAGCTATACGTTTTTGAAAAAATAGTATTACCAGCTATACGTTTTTGAAAAAATAGTATTACCAGCTATACGTTTTTGAAAAAATAGTATTACCAGCTATACGTTTTTGAAAAAATAGTATTACCAGCTATACGTTTTTGAAAAAATAGTATTACCAGCTATACGTTTTTGAAAAAATAGTATTACCAGCTATACGTTTTTGAAAAAATAGTATTACCAGCTATACGTTTTTGAAAAAATAGTATTACCAGCTATACGTTTTTGAAAAAATAGTATTACCAGCTATACGTTTTTGAAAAAATAGTATTACCAGCTATACGTTTTTGAAAAAATAGTATTACCAGCTATACAATATTGAAAAATAATATTACCAGCTACACATTTTTGAGGAAAAAAATATTACCAGAAATAGATTTTTGACAAAACAAAAGTTAATTACCAAGAAAAAAAAGTTGTCGGCATTAAATGACCCATTCAGGTTGATATGCCGTAAAACAAACTAAACCAAAACCAATACTGGTGGTATACAAGTTTTTTTTTTCTCGTCTAATTTCAACAATGTTCAAATTTGTAAATGCCTACGCGTGGCTCTATTGAGAAACGAATATTTCCCATTCGTTGCATACGAGATCCTGTCAGTGTTAAAGTCTACAAATATCTGTATTTTCTTCCATTACCACACACAATGACACCTGACACACAATATGTGAACTTCACTGTCTCTATTGTTCTACTTGGGCTTCCACTCCCTTCCACCCGTCGTTCCGTTGCTGGTTGCGTCAGCGTTATTCAGGTAAATTAGCTAAGAATGCCGCACTCATAGTCTTACCTGGGCAAGCAGGCCGCCAGGCAGCCAGCCGCATAAATGAGTGGGCTTCATTGGCTGACGAGAGACCTTCAAATGTCTCGTTTCAATACGAGATAAATTGATCTTGTATTTAGAGCCTATACTTACTGTACGTGGTCTCCACTTACAGATGGGAGATTACTAAAATATATACAATAATTTCTTCAAACCTTTGGTCCTAATTACTATTACAGATTCCGTCAAAAGTAATGTTAACATTGGAGAAACTATATATAAAATGAATGTTCTTAACGTGCGCTTAATATAATGGTTGTCGGAACGAGTGGCAAAGCGACATATCAACACCTCCATGGGTTATTTAATGCTGAAATATAAATATTTTGAACGTATTTTCTATTTTTATTTTACTGGTGTTGAACTATTCACCATTTAGTATTCTTGAAGTTATCACTAACATTTTTGTGGAGGTTTAAAAACTCTACGTTCAATTTCACAAACCAATCGATGAAATTTGAATAAGCAGATTTGTTTGGAAAAATGCTTTGATAAAAGCCTACTTCGCGGTTTAACAATTACTTCAGTTTAATTTAATAGGACTTCATGGTAAATAATAGTTTTTAATTTGGTTTCGGTCGGTCTTTTTTAGAGTGCGTGACGGACGGACGGACTGACTAACGGGCGTCACAGAAATTTATATATAGATTTTATTTTTTTTGTGATAATGGTTTTAGAGATACAATTCTTACTAATTATCTCATATCTGGGGGAGAAGTGATGGATTCATACCTTTCACAATGGTATTTGTGTGTAAGTGAATATAACGAACCCAACGGGAATTGGAACTCGGCTCTCTGATTAACAATTTCGAGCCATTATCCATTACGTTACCTGCACATTAAAACTTGGTATTCCCAAGCGGTCACCGATCTAGGTACTGACCTAGCTGGAAATTGCTTAACTTCGGTGATCGTACAGGAACCAATGTTTCAACGTGATGTCACCGTAAGCCTCAAATGGAGAAAAAGTACTATGAGCTACAAGGGATAGGAAGTCGAGAAGTGCCATGATCGCTTGAAGATGTTTGAAAGGAATAAAATCGACACGAAAAGTGAAAACGGAAAGCCGAGTTTAGGCTCGGGTTTTGTCTCTTCCGCTCATCCATATCTTCCCTTCTCTTCGGCGATTGGGAAGATCTGGTAGCTTGTCTCGGATGGCAGCCAATCTTGGATATTTCCAAAAAGTTGTGGCTTTCCCCAGATGTTATGTTTGTGGAGAGCTATGATCTCTCCTACGTCTTGAATTGATATGACATTAAGTATATAGTACCGTGTTTGATGGCATATAACCCTCTTTTGCCAGATTAATAGAAAGCACTACGTAATCCAGTTTAAAAACGACAGTCATTAGACTTCTTGGTGACTTAGTTTTACGCTATAAAGCGATTCTTAGACGCCAAATTTCACGGGGGGGATCTTGTCTTTGACATTTAAAGATTCCAGTTTTACTCTCGGTTAGTTTGCTCATCAGAAATTTCTAAGTAACTGAACACTTAAGTTAATTAATAGTTCAGACACCAAATCACGAAAGTTAAGCAACGTCGTGTCTGGTCAGTACCTAGATGGGTGACTACTCGGGAATATCAGGTGATATAAGCTTGGATGTGCGGGTGGTATAATGGATAATGGCTTGGAATTGTTAATCTGAGAGCCGAGTTCCAATTTCAGTTGCATTCGTTATATTCACTTACGCATAAAATAACCTTGGGAAAGGCATGAATCCACCTCTTCTCCCTCAGATATGGGTTAATTAGTAAGACTTGTATCACGTACTTTGTACCCACTTACCTGTTTGCAACCGTCCTGGGTAAGACGATAAACTACATCCAACAGCAAGGTCTTTGGTCGGGAAGTTTTGAGCAGCGTGGAACTACCTCTTAATTGCTGGTGTTCTCAGGTTCACCATGACCTGTGGTGGTAGCATCTGTCAGGGTCCCAGCTATGGGCAAATAGTTACCCCCCCCCAACAAAAATGGAGTCTAAAATAGGTTTTAATACCAGCAATGCATTTTTGAAGAAAAAATTATTACAAGCAATTCATTTTTGAAGAAAATATTTCTTTCTGCGGTAGACCAGTTGCCATCCAATGCTATAGAACCCGGTCTGTCCTTCTATTTACCCATAGGTGGGGTGGGGGCGGAGAAGAAGAGAATTCATACCTTTCCCAACGGAATTTAGCACGGAAATGAATGCAATGGATTTGACTGGAATTCGAACTTGTCTCTCCGATTCTTCAAACCGAGCCGCTATCCATTACTCCACTATTACAAACCAAAAAACAAAGCAAACCTATTTGCACCTTTCCCTAAAATTTGGTTTCAATTGGTTAATATATGACTCTTTTAGAGGGTTTAATGAACGGACTAATGAAAGTCACTGAATTTTATATATAGATTCAGTTTTAGTGTTCGTACTGGTTTTCTTTTGTGAATGGGCTGAAACTGTACGGAGTGGTTATTGTCCTGAACGCTTTCCGGCTAATTCTTTAGCCATTTTGGAGTTGGGGGGGGGTAGTTGTTAGTATTTTTTGTGTTTGTATTATATACTGTGTTGTACAGTGTAACCCGGATATAAGAGAGTTGTCGGGACCGGAGAAGAAGTCTCTTATATCCGGATTAATCTTATATCCGGGTTTGGTCTATTTTATATACATTAACACAGGCTCTAATTTGGGACCAGAGAAAATCTCTCTTATATACGGGTCTCTTATATCCGGGTTACACTGTATAAGAGTAGTTGTAATTTGATGTCGAGGTGCCTTTATACACGCATCATAAAACAATACATTTCACTCGTAGACTCTAGCGAACGTGTAAAACTTAGAGAAAATTAAAACTGTCAACCTCATAATTAGCAATAACAACACGCCTATCGAATCCAAGCTTCAAATCAACAATATAGTTTATAAATTCCATTGTCCAGTGCAAAACTACGAACCCTGGAATAAAGATAAAAGTACAAACGATTACCTAGGTCAAACAAGCTATTTATGAAAAGGTCTAATTAACAACTTGAAAGATCTTAGGAAGCAGTGAAACTCCTATATCCAACGCTCTACACCTATAAGGACGGTCCTTGTATATAATGTCGTCATTTTTAAAAGAATATAATTGTAAAAGACGTCTAATGATTATAATTGAAGCATTTTTAATTAAAAAAAACTACAGATAGTTACTTAACACTTCTTGCTAGGTAATAGTTCAAACTTAGTGGCTGTGTTTGGAGCACGCGGTATAGTACCCCAACATGAAATGAATATGTTTGTGTCCGCATTCGTATTTTTCCGTCATCGTTCAAAAGAGATAATCAAAGACTGTTTTGAAAGAAAAAGTAAAATAAAACCCTTACGTTGAAGAGTGTTGCGGGCTGGTGTATGTGTTGAGAGATAAACACGTGTGTCTCCTGAAGTGGCCACAACAAACATGGCAAACTCGGGATCCCATTTAAAGAAATGTAAAGAAACAAGAACATACATACACACACACACGCACACACATATATATATATATATATATATATATATATATATATATATATATATATAAAACAAATTATAATGTATTAACAACAAAGGGTTACAAGTGACAAAGACAGTGATGTTGTTCATGCGTTTCCCAAAAGCGAACGCGTCCATCCGCAAGAAATTTACATGTTGACGAGCAAGCGGAAAAGTTAAAAAAAAAAAAAAGTGATAAAAATTATCGCAGAGTATTTATAGTGCTGGGGAGCGTTCTCTAGTAAAGGTTTCGAAAATCAGGAGGAGATAACCTGACAAGAGGATAGCGATAAAGACTGACACTGTGTTGCTGCTGGCTTCCAACCCAACTAAAACGCAGTGTTGTTGGGACTTCAAACTTTGAGCAAGATTAACTCATTGGTAAGAATATGAATACTGTAGCATTAACACGAAGTAAAATGACTGACAACTCAAAACATGGTCACCAAACTGTTGTTACTAGCTTAGGGATAACAAAAACTAAGTGTTGAGAAAATAGATAAATGAAAACAGCGGCCCAGTGGGTAGAAGCGTTCGTTGAAGTAATCCAGTGACTTGACCCAAAGATTTGCTAGCGCAATCCCTGACCACAGCAGTGGGGAACAAAAACTTGGAGTTGAGTTACTAAAAATGAGAAAACTGAAACTAAGATATCCAGAAGGGGCATGGCACGTAGAACTAGAACATTCTAATTCAGTGGATGAAATAAAGGGTTCGGTTCGAAATTCCAATGTATATCACCTGAAGAAAGCCGGGCACACAACGTCCGAAACGGCATGAACATGACAATAAAAATTAGGACAATAGTCCGAACAATGTAAAGTGTCAATAAAAACAGTGAAAAAATTTTTAAAAAAAGATAGAATAAATATTTCTATCTGGAATATCTTTCGTGTATAGGAAATATCAAGGAATGTTCGTAAAAGTGTCTGTAAATAATGGAGAAGTTGAACTTACTCTGCTGATGAATCAGCGAGCGTGTGAGGTGTACTGTCTACGCCGCCTTGTGTCTATTTCACGGAGCGCTAGCTGTTGCTTTCTGGCGCAATGTCGAAGAGGAAAAGAAGCCGACTCTCGTGCTCACAGCACGCACGCTCTCCGTTTTTGTTTTGTTTTTTGTTTTTTGTGTTTTGTTTTTTGTGTTTTGTTTTGTTTCTTTTTACGCATGCCCAAAAGCTGAAGTGAGGTCACTTCCGCTGATGGGTGTTTTTCACACATGCGTGTCTGGCAAAAGGGTTTAACGTCTGTTGCACAGTAAATGAAATACTACGTATTTTAATTGGGAATTGCTTTTTTTTTTTTACAATATTTAAGTTTGCTTTTGGATATTTAACGGTATTAAGGAAAATTTGAATGCATACCTCTTAAGTCTGTTGGTCTCAACTAGGATCTATATGGACCATTACGAAGGGTCACAGTAATATTTTAGTGGTCCATAGAGCAATTTCAGTTCAAAATGTCCATTACAACTGGGAAATGGAATTTCTATGGTAATCTACGCCATATTAAAATAATAAAAATAGAAAATAACTCTAAAACTAGCAGAAAACGAGATGAAGCGATGCAATTTACATTATTCGGACTGTTTCATTGCCATATTCACAATGTTTCGGCCGTTGTACGTTCCAGCCTTCTTCAATTTCAAACCGAACCCTTTATGCCGTCCACCGAGGCAGATTGTTCTAGTTCCACGTACCATGCCGCTATCCGGATGTCTATTATTTCCCTTTAACACAACTCTCTACGTTTTTTGTTTTGTTTTTTTGGTATTGACCTCGAGACACTTTGGGTCTAGTCACTGGATGTAACCAACGTCCTTATCCACTGGGCCGTGTGTCCTCGAGGACAATACCAAATTACAGCAGTGGTGAACCAAAAAACGTGGAGAGTTGAGTTAAAGGGAAATAACTGAGACATCCGGAAAAGACATGGCACGTGGAACTTGAACAATCTACTCCGGTGGACGAAATAAAGGGTTTGGTTTGAAATTCCAATCACCTGAAGAGGGCCGAAACGGCCGAAACGTTATGAATATGACAATGACGATAACAGTCCTAATAATGTAAATAATCATAATACCTCATCTCAGTCATAGTCAGAAGCGATGTAAATTAGCGTCCCGGATGTTTTGATTGTAAAAGTTGAAAAAAAATTCTAAGGAAATATCACGGAAGGCCCCCCCCCCCACACACACACACACACACACACACACACACACACATATATATATATATATATAAAAGTGGACATGGAAGTCAGCACTTAGAGGCGACAGTCTGTTTCATGCTAGTGCAATCGTCAGGCGACTAGTGCTGTTATTTTTCTCGGCTATTTATATAAGGGTCAGTGGTGCATTATGGGTAGTCTATTTTGGCGGTTACTTTTACCGGAAGTGGCTTATTTGTTTATTTATTTATGTCAAATTGTTTTGCTTGTTTTTTATTTGTTTTTTTATTTTTATTTTTATTTTTTATCTTATATATTTATTTATTTATTCTTTTATTTTGATCGGTGTTTTTGGTTAACGTAGTAAAAATTTGTTTATATAGCTTATTGTTGGTAGTCTATAATGGCCGTCATTACCGGAAATCGCTTGTTCGCTTATTTATTTGGGTCAAATTGTTTTGCTTGTTTTTATTTATTTTCATTTTTATTTTTTATCTTATATATTTGTTTATTTGTCATTGATTAAATCTGTTTGTTGAATTTGTGGTTTTTTCTGACTATTATTTAGGTGGGAACAGTTTTTAATTTATCTATTTAGGTTGGTTATCTTTATTTGTTTTTGTTTTGTTTTGTTTTTTAAACGGCTAGTTTATCGTAATCGGTTGTTAGTTTATTTATATATTTGGATGTATTTAGATCGATTTAATTATACTTGTTGTTATTTATTTGTTACACTATATCTTTTTAGCTTTCGGTTTTTAAGTAACGTAGTATATTATCTTTTATTAATGTTTTTTTTTTTATTATTATTTTTATTTGTATAACAGTTATAACTTTCGTCCGTTCTTTTGTTTTGATTTTGTTTCGTATATTAACAGGTGTGGTTTTATGATTTGTTTGGAGTAATTTATTTTGCTTATTTTATTGTTGTTTGTTTATATATTTATTTATTTTTCTATTTTAAGTTACGTAGTAAAAATTTGTTTTCATGTCTACATTTTGAGATTAGCTCGGATCTTTTATTTAATAATTTATTTTCATCTGGGAAGGTAATGATAGCTATTTTTTCCTCCAAGCAAAGTTTGCAGGTTTTTGATAGGTTGTTGTAGGCTGATGATTTTTTCCTTATTTTCCAAGATATTTTTGGTGTGGTGTGTGTTTTGTTTTTTATTTCCCAGATATACTTAGAAAGCATTGTGCTGTTCGCATATTTACTATTTGTGAAAGACATTTTGTGTACATAATTTCTTTGTTTCCATGGTCCTTCGGTTACTCCTATATATACTTTTTCTTCATTATCTGCTGATTTTGTCGTGGCTTGGTAGATTACGTTGTTTTGTAAACAATTACCGTTTAAGGGACATTCGTTTTTTATTCTGCAGTTGCACGTGGGTTTAATTTGTTCGTGTGGTTTGTTAATAATTTTTCTGTTGTGCTTTTTTATTATTTGTGCCATGTTCTCGGTGCAACTGTAGCTGATTTTTACTGTGTTTTTGTTGAATATTTTGTGTAGGGTGCTTGATTCCGGGAAGTGTTTGTGTAAAAGCTTGAAGAATATTTTTCCTATGTTTGTTTTTACGTTTTTGCTGTACGGTGGGTTGAACCATATGATATTTCTTTTTCTGTTGGTCTTTTTTGTGTTCTGTGGTGAGTATGTGAGTGTTGCTGGGAATCCGCTATCTTTTAGGGCTGTTTCGTAGTCTTTCTTGGCCTTGTTAAATATAGATTCATCGGAAGAATTGTCGGAAAGCCTGCGGTTAATCGATTTAGGTATCTGTTTGATTATAGAAGGCGGGTGGTTGGAGTATATATGTATGTACTGTGGTTTATCATTCGGTTTTCTGTATGGTTTGTGTGTGCCTTTTCTTAGGTTGAAGGTGACATCTAGAAAATCTACTTCGTTTAGGTTAGTTTTTATATCTATCTCGAATCCGTTATTTTTGAAAATTTTAATTATTGCTTTTCTAGTTTTATCAGTCTTTTGTTTGTTGCAGTTTCTTAAGATTATGAGACCGTCATCTCTGTAGAGCCCTGTGTCATTTCTATGTATTATTTTGCTTAGTTCGTGTAGTAAGTAAATGCCTACGATTTCGCATGTCTCTGCACCGTCAAAGCTTCCCATTGTAGTGTCAAATATCCCATCTTTCTTTATCCATGCTTCTTCATGGTGAAATAATAATGATTTACGTGAGTGCTTAATGATGTCGATTTCGTTTGGTTTTATTATTATTTGTTCCTGAGCTAAGTTGATGGCCTTATCTAGTGTACGTTCTGTTATGGATGGGTAAAATTCTTTTATGTCTAATTGTAGGAAGTGGCAATTTTGTTTGTTGTTTATGCTGTTGAACCAGTCAATGGTTGTTTTTGTGTTTTTCCACTGGTTTACTCCTAACTTCTTCCTAAGTTCAGAATTAATTCTTTCTAGTATTGTTTTACTTATTTTACCTAGTTCGCTTTTGGCTGGGTTTATGAGTCTGCATGCAGGGTTGGTTTTGAAATTTTCCTTGTGGTCTTTTAGTGTGATAAAGGCTTCCGCCAAAATAGACTACCCATAATGCACCACTGACCCTTATATAAATAGCCGAGAAAAATAACAGCACTAGTCGCCTGACGATTGCACTAGCATGAAACAGACTGTCGCCTCTAAGTGCTGACTTCCATGTCCACTTTTATATTTACACACGCTCTATCTCTGATATTGAGCACTTTACCCCATAAATATAGCACACTTTAAGACTATATTTCTGCATATATATATATATATATATATATAGGAAAATCATATCAAGATTATAATTTATTATATAAATTAATATATTAACAATAAATATAATATTAATAAACAAAATATTAATATAAATTAATCAATATAAAATATTTTAAACAAATAAAATATTAATAAAAAAATTAATATATAAGTTATATAAAGGAAGCATATACATTTACTGTTTCTATAAGACTGTTCCTAAACATATAACATAAATCTATGACGTATGTATATAGCATATGTATATAACATATATACCTATTTAACATATATATGTAAATGACACACGCACACACATATATATATATATATATATATATATATATATAATATGCCTATTTAACACATATGACGTATATATACCTATTTAACATCTATGACATATGTATAACATATCTAAGTACCTACGTGTCCTATCCTTTGTAAAACAGATTCCCGAGGTGATGCTTTCCCGATCACTACAATTTCAACCGCTTCATGTCTACGGTCAGCCGTTACCTATCTTCCATATCCGAATAATCTGTGCTTCTGACCGCCTCCTCATACGTCCATATAACAACCTCATTCGGTAAACTTTTACCTTGAGTGACCTTGTATTGGGTGAACTATATTAAATATTTTTAAATAAATTCTGGGAATTTAGCATCAACCACACACTCACGTATAGGATGCCCAGTAAAAAAAAAAAAAAAAAAAAAATCCAACGGCAAATTTATTTGACCTTGAATAACCTTGAATATTCATTCAACTCTCGCGTAATTACTTAACTCTGGTTCTTTTATCATTGATTAATTGCTGCTCGATCTTGTGACTCGTCATTTAAACTTTATTTGCAGACAACTATTCGTCTTTCGTTCTGCCCTTCTTGTATGGCTAAACAACTCACTGGTTTTGACCGTCAAGTTATTGCACTTTTCAAACAACACCCGATGTGGGGATTGACAAAATGCACAGAAATTCTTCCTGAATTTTCCAGTCACATCAGTCGTCGCCAGTTTTCAACAGTTGTCTCGCGTCTTTCTGAATTTACCGCTTTTTTTCTGCGCACTCTGTGTATGTGCGCAGTATATATATATATATATATATATATATATATATATATATAAGTTTGTCCAGAAAAAAAAATTATAGAGCATCACCAATATTTATTCTTCAAAATAAAGTCCATCATCCTCGACGATCTTGTGCCAATAATCACCCAGCATCCGAATCTGTCCCAGATATCAGTCCTCTGGCCTTGAATCAAAAATCTGAGAAGGATGGGCCATAGTTACTCGGAGCATAATCGGGTCTGAATGGTGGTTGTGGAAGAATCGCAACACTGTTCATCTGTTTGAACTTCTCCCTAGTCAACCTGGCAGTGTGTGGCCTTGTACTGTCTTGCTGAAACTAAGCCCGACCTTGATTGACCAGAGCAGGATATACCTTCTTTAGTTTGTCGTACATGCGGTCTAGCTGCCGGCAATACAATCCCGAAATGCAGTACTCCTTGGAAATTCCGCACTCCTTGGAAATTCCGCTACACTGACCAAGATTTGTTGTTTTCTTTCCGCTTAGGTGACACAGGACTTTCTGGCCAACCTAATATATACAGGGTGTATCAAAAACACTTTTAGAAATTTTGGGGGCGGGTTCCTCACACCAAAACAAGGACAAAAGTCCATATAAACACATGCCCGCAAATTCTTCGTTTTTGAGTTATTAAGTTTACAGTAGACGCTGTTAAATGCAATCCAAGATAGAAGTCAAAAATACTCTTACAAACTTTGAATATCCATCCATTGTTAAACTGAACACTTCTCAGTTAACTCGCTATTAAAAGTTCGTTAAAAGTTGACTAACCACAAATGTACACGAATGACAAATGTAATGCAGACTACATAACAACACAGCGCCATCTACCGTAAACATTCTTTAAACATAACTAAAAAACGAAGGATTTGCAGACAGATGTTTATATGGACTTTTGTCCTTGTTTTGGTATGAGGTACCCTTCCCAAAAGTTTGTAAAATATTTCTGATACACCTTGTATTTTATATATATATATATATATATATATATATATATATATATATAAATATATTCTTCGGTATTTTTGTCTTGTAACTTGAATTATGACAATTTTGCCAATGTATACAATTCTATTGTTTAGTTCCGTTAGTTGATCTTCGGTGTCCTTAATAAAATTTCGATTCCGCACTGATAATACAAAACACAAAGTTTTTTGTATTTTGTCATTACATTCACTTTCTATGTGTGAAACGGACAATCAATGTTCTTTGTTTGCTGTTTACAAGATCGAAGTTGGCATAGCATCGTCTGAATTTCATTTTGATTCAAGGTAGACAATTAATATTTCATTTCCATCTTTAATACCCCATGTTGATCTGATTATATTTCAGTTCATTCATTGCTACGTTCTATTGAAAGACGCTAATAACCAGGGCTATACGAAACCCATTTCTCTTCTAACAAAGCTTCTTTTATTGAACCTAAAGCCCGAGAATCCGTACAAAGCTCAATGCCAATTTCAGACACAAACAATCAACGTATTACTGTGTAATACTTCTGATCTGTTTTTGACATCATTATTGTCTTGTCTAATTCAAGACTTTATTGAAAGCCATATATATATATATATATATATATATATATATATATATATATATATATATATATATATATATAATCAGGAGGTCAGTTGAATCTGTTGTGAAACGTCGAAATGTTGTTAGGAAGATTAGTTAATTGAAGGGGTTTTAGTTACAAGGCCTAGGATCTGGCTGTGTTCAATATTCCACAAACAATTTAAGCACAAAGATAAGTCGTAAGACAGGATAAAATAACGTCAAGACACAATTTATAATGAGAATGTCGCAGTTACCTCCTCCTCAGTCCCTTAATCCTTCAACAGGGGTCTCTCTCTCTCCCCTGACTATAAATACTGGCTGACCCTTCGTCTCTCTCTCTCTCTTTTCCGACTCAGGCCTCGGGCTGCTACCTCGCGCGGAGGCGAGGTAAAATCTCTCTTTTTCCACTTAGGCCAATATGTGACCTCTCAGAGATACAGCGTTTCCCAAATTCTGGGAACACGCTAAGAACAATACACGTACGTACGAACACTCACAACACACACACATAATTTCTCCATACAAACACTATGTAACTGTTCATATCTTTGTGTAACTTATTAATATATATTTGTTTACCCATGTATATCGGTCTTGTTTGTTTCCTTTGTCTTCTTTGGACTTGATTAAAGTCCAACATTCCCATGTAGCTGGACCGGCCAGCAGGAAATTTTAACCTTCTGATATCTCTTCACATCTTCACCCCCACGGTCCGCTACAAGAACATTTCTAACGTGTTTATATACAAAATATATGCAATATGAGTGTTGTGTGAATGGTTGATCATAATATGGAACAGTATCTGTTCATGTGGATTGAATAAAGTTTGATTAAAAAGTTCTGTGATTGGAATGAACAGTTTGTACGAAAAATAAACTTGTGACAGAAACGACAATTTAGCGATTTATTTAGAACGTAATGTGTATGTGCGAAAGAAAGAATAGTTCAAACGAAGTTGAGTACCTTGAGTGATGAGTAAATATTATTTTTGGTAGTTGATAAAATAAACAACTTTACAAATATTACTCGAGAAGTTCGTTGTATGCCAAGCTACTGTCATTGCTGAGTTGGTTATAGTTGAAAGAAAACTCTTAGATGAAGAATTCTGGGTGGCGAGAATTCGTTAAGTAGCTGGCGAGTGAGTTAGTTGGAATCGCTGAGTTGAGCGACGAAAAGATCTGTTCCAGTCGGAAGCTGTGTGTCTCACTAACTGAAGAGCAAAACCGGGTCCCTTGCTTGTTCCATGTTCGTATTTGGCGGGAACATGTAACGAGCGATGTGATTGGTCCATTCACAATTGAAAGAATTGATTAGCTAACATCAGTGATGTGAGAACAGCTCATTATAAACATTGGGGGGTTGTCAGTGTATAGACGATCCCAATAAATCCGCTACCTTGGTTTCAACCTCACGGTATCCTCAGGCGATTTTTAGCAAATGACCTCTTAACGCTTTATTTAAAAAAACAACTAATGAACGCTATTTTACAATACCTTTGCTTTTCTTTTCTTCCCTATTCTTCTTCACATCCTCCTCCTCTCTTTCTATGACACCCATCATCGTGCGTTTGTTTATTTATTTTTGAAAATAACAATAAAGCGTCCATTAGGATACCGTAAGGTTCAAACGAAGGTAGCAGACTCAACTGACCCTCTGATTTTTAAAGTTCAAAGCTCTACTTATTATTTTTACTTTTACTTATATATATATATATATATATATATATATATATATATATATATGATTTAATAATCAAAAAATCCTTTGGTTTTTTCTTCTTAATAATAACAAAGATATTAAAATTTATTTTTATTAAGTTTGAAGAATTTTTTCATCAAGCTATGCTTATTTTTTTTTTCTTAGCGAATCAGTGGAGTACCTGCACACACACACACACACACACACACACACACACATATATATATATATATATATATATATATATATATATATATATATATGTATGTGTGTGTGTGCAAATGTATAGAAAAATAGGAACGAACACGTTAGGTTAATAATCCGAAGTTCTTTAGTATTTTTTTTTATTTTTAAAAATCAATGTTCAATACATAAGTAGAGCCTAAATTATATTTTTTTAAATATGATTCCCTCGCTACATAACAGTAGGAGCTAAAAAAAACTTAATTTAATTATAAAATTAAATTGAATTAAAGTATCAAGCTCTGTTTCATGTTCAAGTGAAATTTTTATATATATATATATATATATATATATATATATATATAAAAGCTACGTTCTATTAAACCGATTTGTCGTTAAAATGCTGGGTTCATTTCCTATGTGCGATCGCATGACAATCAACTCCGAAATCTTTGTTGATTCTGCGCCCGGAATTTGGTAACACTGCCAAAATTTCTAGAATGTCCATCAGGCTGCCTGCGCCCAGCCAGAAACTGTTGCCCTTAACAATATTTCGACTGGTTCCATCTGTCAGCGTATACGTAAATCTCTCTCAGGACTTAAAATTCGTATTCGCTGACATGTCAGATACATGCCATCGCAACATTTCTCAGCACAATATGTTGATAGATTCGCCTATCGGCCGGTTTACATTCCTTCCTCGTCTACTGAACTAGAGTAGGGGTTTATCCTTTGTTTCCTATTTAGGATTGGGTTTCTTTTAAAAAAAACCCTAAGGATGTTCCAATGTTCATTATGATTCTGGGAGTCGTGAGCACTAAAATGAAGCAATGAAAGGAAATTTGGAACACAATTTAAGAATAGAGCCGTCATCTCTCTTAACATCAAATTCTAAGAACATAGAAATGTTATATTGTAAAAAATAGAAAATTCTATAGTAGTTAACCATATCTTAAGGACAATGTGTGCATATGGCCCTTTCTCCAAGGACGTCTAAATAATAGAGAAGCAAGAACATTTAAAGAATTTAAATTTTTCGGCAAGATAGGAGTAATAATAAAAACATCTTCGCCTTCCTCGTCCCTCCCTCATTCTTCGCCTTCCTCGTCCCTCCCTCATTCTTCGCCTTCCTCGTCCCTCCCTCATTCTTCGCCTTCCTCGTCCCTCCCTCGTCCCTCCCTCATTCTTCGCCTTCCTCGTCCCTCCCTCATTCTTCGCCTTCCTCGTCCCTCCCTCATTCTTCGCCTTCCTCGTCCCTCCCTCATTCTTCGCCTTCCTCTCTGCCTCCCTCATTCTTCGCCTTCCTCTCTGCCTCCCTCATTCTTCGCCTTCCTCTCTGCCTCCCTCATTCTTCGCCTTCCTCTCTGCCTCCCTCATTCTTCGCCTTCCTCTCTGCCTCCCTCATTCTTCGCCTTCCTCGTCCCTCCCTCATTCTTCGCCTTCCTCGTCCCTCCCTCATTCTTCGCCTTCCTCGTCCCTCCCTCATTCTTCGCCTTCCTCGTCCCTCCCTCATTCTTCGCCTTCCTCGTCCCTCCCTCATTCTTCGCCTTCCTCGTCCCTCCCTCATTCTTCGCCTTCCTCGTCCCTCCCTCATTCTTCGCCTTCCTCGTCCCTCCCTCATTCTTCGCCTTCCTCGTCCCTCCCTCATTCTTCGCCTTCCTCGTCCCTCCCTCATTCTTCGCCTTCCTCGTCCCTCCCTCATTCTTCGCCTTCCTCTCTGCCTCACCTTTATTTTGGATCGCCATGGTTTTTCAAATATAAAGCCCTGTCGTCAATTTGGTGGTGTAACCGAAATCATTGAATGAAGGGAGTCTTTTAACATTAGACCCCCACCCCCTGTTGACCAAGTCAGGGTAAATCAGCCCATGTTCCACCTCTCTACAACTGAATATCACGTCATACACCATTTTGGTAGCTTGATTGATTGTTCAGACTAACTACATCCTTTAGTTCACCTGTCTTAACCTTCCCGGTTAAGACCCGCCATGCTACGCATATTGTAGCGAAACACCCTAGACCTGTTCAAGTCTTTGGTCAACCATTATCTTCCCCACGTATCCTAATGAATTGTGCTTCTTACTCTGTAACCATTTACCTCGAGTGGCTCTTGTACAGGGTGAACATCATTATACAAAAAGGAAAACTTTAGGAGTTGTCACGGTTTGCGTAGAAAGTTTTCCGAGAAGTGTGGGTAAAATAATGTGTTTAGGATTTTGAGATTATATTTCCACATAAAATCTGGCTTCTTTCAGGAATTGGATTACATTGGATAGATTGATTTTGTTGAATAATTCTTTAAAACTATTTAATTGATAATATTGTTTTCGGGTTAGTCTTAGATCTTTACAAGTCACTCGGATGTGTTTCACTGTGTATTATTCTTGACATGCAATACACATTGATGTTTCTACATTTTTCAGTAGGTGATTATATAATAATTTGAGTATGACTGATGCCAGCACAACGTCCACGCTTTCTATCTTTCTGTATCCTGGATTCCACTCTCTTGTGATGAGGTTGATGCTATACAGTTTGTTGCTTAGGTTCGGGCTCCAACACGCCTGCTATTTATTTGTGATAATTTTTATGGTCATTTTACTCCTGCTACTAGGGCTGGTTTAAAGGTCGCGTTCCACCCCCACAATCTATGATACGTCCCCACCCCCACTCTGATACACCGCAATTTTCATAAGGTAGAATTCATATAAAATACAAATTTTAATTTAACCAAATTATGTACAATAATGCATCATATGCAATATCGGTGAACAATTCAACTAAAAAAAATTAAAATAAATATGATGTATCTAAATACAAAATAGAAATATGCCATAATATATCATTTTTAACATCACCTTGAGATTTTTCTTGTTAAATAGTTGAATAATTTTAACACATTCAACATTATGGAGAGAAAGAATAGTGAACTTTATATATTGTGATTTTTTTTTTCGAGACTTAGCATGAGCGAAACAAATTCATGGATTTGAATGAAACAAAAATACCCCAGAATTTAGTAAGTAAACTATAACAAATGTACATATCCTTAGTCTTCTTTTTAAAGTAAGTGTATTTCTCCTACACACAGAATCGTCCTGGGTACGACGTTAAACTTCATCCAACAGCAAGGCCTCTGATCAGGAGGTTTTGAGGAAGCGTGGAACCACCTCTTAATTGCTGGTGTTCCCAGGTCCACCCTGACCCCGGGGTGGTAGCACCTGTTGGGGTCCCAGCTATAGGAAAATAGTGAACTTCCAGTTTCCAGCACATTTCTTTTTGAAAAAAAATATTATTACCAGCTATACGTTTTTGAAAAAAAAATATTATTACCAGCTATACGTTTTTGAAAAAAAAATATTATTACCAGCTATACGTTTTTAAAAAAAAAATATTATTACCAGCTATACGTTTTTAAAAAAAAAATATTATTACCAGCTATACGTTTTTGAAAACAAAAATATTATTACCAGCTATACGTTTTTGAAAACAAAAATATTATTACCAGCTATACGTTTTTGAAAACAAAAATATTATTACCAGCTATACGTTTTTAAAAAAAAAAAATTATTACCAGCTAAACGTTTTTGAAAAAAAAATATTATTACCAGCTATACGTTTTTAAAAAAAAAAAAATTATTACCAGCTATAGGTTTTTAAAAAAAAAAAAATTATTACCAGCTAAACGTTTTTGAAAAAAAAAATTATTACCAGCTATACGTTTTTGAAAAAAAATTATTACCAGCTATACATTTTTGAAGAACAATGTTATTACCGGCTATACTTTTTTGAGGAACAATATTGTTACCAACTATACTTTTTTGAAAAAGAAGAAAACAAAAAAAAAACTTTTCAGCATTAAATGGCCCAACGAAGGTCGATATGCTGGTTAAATAAACTATCTATCCATCCATCCATCCATCCTACACACAGAATGACGTCAAAATCCGCGAAAAATTTTTATCCTTTAATAGTCAGTTGTGCTTAGTTTAATTTGAAACGCATATAAATGTAGCTAGAAAAAAAAGCTAATGTTATCAATTAGCTTTTTTTCTTTCTACCTAGTAGAAGTAAGGATCACACAGCACTGTTTAAGTGCTTATGCCCGGAGAAGTACACATTGGCCCGACATGCTACTTTCGTTGAAGTTATAAAATGTCTCCCTCTAAACAGTTTTCTCAACTTCACTTTTATTGCTCTTCCTAGTATTAATAGAGACACTCCTTCAAATAAAAGGCTTTTACTTGTTGCTACTGATAGAAGTCTTCAAGTGATATGATTTCTATCATCTAGTAAAGATCTTTGATTCTGTAGCGCTAATCTACAAGGACGGTCGTCTTCAAGGTTTAAATTTAAAACTAATATGAATATTTAAAAAAAGAAAAACATGTTGCTCAACAGGAGGGTCAGAGGACTGGGAGTTTTTTCGATTTTTTTTTTTTTTTTTCGTGACATCAGTTGGAACATTAATTTTTATCGTCAGGATTTACTTGAAAGTATTCAGTCAGGCAGTTATGTAGAGGACTGTGGGTTTACGTGTTGTTGAATTAGGAAACACGTGCGTTTATTCCTGCTAGAAGAAAGTCCAACTAAAAGAACATGGCGGACTCAAGTTGAGTCCAACCGAAGATGTAAAGAAAACAAACAAGACCGATATATATATATATATATATATATATATATATATATATATATATATATATATAATCTCAACATATATATATATATATATATATATAATCTCAACATATATATATATATAATCTCAACATATATATATATATATATATAATCTCAACATATATATATATATAATCTCAACATATATATATATATATATATATAATCTCAACATATATATATATATAATCTCAACATATATATATATATATATATATAATCTCAACATATATATATATATATATAATCTCAACATATATATATATATATATAATCTCAACATATATATATATATATATAATCTCAACATATATATATATATATGTAATCTCAACATATATATATATATATATATATAATCTCAACATATATATATATATATATAATCTCAACATATATATATATATATATAATCTCAACATATATATATATATATATATATATAATCTCAACATATATATATATATATATATATATAATCATCTCAACATATATATATATATATATATATATATATAATCTCAACATATATATATATATATATATATATATAATCTCAACATATATATATATATATATATAATCTCAACATATATATATATATATATATATAATCTCAACATATATATATATATATATAATCTCAACATATATATATATATATATAATCTCAACATATATATATATATATAATCTCAACATATATATATATATAATCTCAACATATATATATATATAATCTCAACATATATATATATATAATCTCAACATATATATATATATATATATATAATCTCAACATATATATATATAATCTCAACATATATATATATATATAATCTCAACATATATATATATATATAATCTCAACAAATATATATATATATATAATCTCAACAAATATATATATATATATGTATAATCTCAACAAATATATATTATATATATATGTATAATCTCAACAAATATATATATATATATATATATATGTATAATCTCAACAAATATATATATATATATATATATATATGTATAATCTCAACAAATATATATATATATATATATATATATAATCTCAACAAATATATATATATATATATATATATATATATATATATAATCTCAACAAATATATATATATATAATCTCAAGAAATATATATATATATATATATATATAATCTCAACAAATATATATATATATATAATCTCAACAAATATATATATATATATATAATCTCAACAAATATATATATATATATATATTATCTCAACAAATATATATATATATATATATATATATATATATATATAATCTCAACAAATATATATATATATATATATATATATATATAATCTCAACAAATATATATATATATATATATATATATAATCTCAACAAATATACATATATATATATATATATATATATATATTAAACAGCAAATTTACAAGTTACAGACATCAACATTTGTGTTTGTGTGTGAACGTAAAGAATTTGTATATTGGTCAAAGTGTGTACGTACGTGTATGTGTGTTTAATGGCTCTTTCCCGCAAGTGGGCAAAACGCAGATCTCTGCGAGAGATCACATTTTTAAATGTGTCCGCTGAAATTCAAAGTGAAAAAAAGATTATTTATTTCTGTGTATAACAGAAGTGGGGAATGGGGAAGAGGTCAGTCTTCTGTCCTAACTTCTAAACTTAGCTAGCCACAAACGCTGACCCAATCATACTAACAATATTTCTTGCACCAAAACAACACATTCTTACTTACCTTTCTTACCACACCCACCATAATACCTCAATGACTCTATGAAATTACTAACTAGACCCCATATGTACAATTTATCGTCCGTGGCGGGAGGAGAATAAAATAACAATTTAAAATTTTTTTAAAAGTAATACCAATGAGTAAATACAATATGAAACAAATAACTATTTACAAGAAACTAAACAAAATCGTGTTAGTAATAAAAAAAAAACACAATCAATAAATATGGCAGAAACATCAGTTAACCAGACGAAATTAATGCGGGACTATAAAAAATAAATCATTCATTCATCCCAAGCACTCACACAGACATAACAACAGATACGAAAAACCACAGCCGAAACGAAAAACGCCCCGCATCCACCAGAGAACTGACGTCACTGACCACCTAACGAGGGAGGAGATGGGGAATACAAACAGAAACGGCCTCAAGGACAAAGAACTTTCCAGACAGCATACGAACCATGAGGCCTTCAATATACTTGCACAGCGTTGCTACAACCGTGCAATGAAAAAAGGCGCGACAAATGGTCTCGACTTCCCCACTATAGCGGCGGCAGTTTGGATATTTCTCCAAGCCCGCTAAGCAAAGTCTTTTGGCGACCCAGAGGATCCCACGCATCACCAGCCAGGTGAGTGATTCCTCATTGTTATTGAGACATTTCAACCCGGGCGCCCAAGGCCATATCGAGCGAACCTCCTGCTTCGTAAGACCGAGCTCGTCAATCAAATCATCACGAACGGCCCCACTAACTAACACCTGATATAATGCCTTACGAGACAACGTCTGGACGTTGGAGAGGCCATCCAACGCCCGTAAGAGGTGTTTCAGGGCACGACTGCATTAACAATAGAAGCAGCATCGACTTTGGGTAAACGGTGAACCTCCTCCTCGACCGAGTGCACACTTTTCAGGGATGGGAAACTCTTACGGGCGTCTTCCTTCCAGAAGCGCCCACCTCATCCGGTTTGCGACACATTCGATCCATGAATCCGATGCGAAGCGTATATTGACGAATCTCAATGCTAGGCATACCTAGACCGCCTTCAGATGGATGAAGGCAACAGATCTCTCGAGAGACTCTGGCGGCCTTGCCTCCCCACATGAGGGAGTACAAGAGCTGCACTAACGCCAGTAAAGTGTCAGACGGAAGTGGAAGCACAAAGAGTCGGTAAAGGAGAATCGGGTAGATGTGTGAAACACATACTTCCGCCCTCCCCATTAAGGAAAGATTCCTCCGAGACCACAAATTAATTGCGATCTCGGTCTTCGCTTGCACCTCCGACCACTTAATATCCAACTGGAGATCAGGACCGAACCAGACGCTGAGAATCTTGACCGGCCCATCCGTCCAGAGGAAAGGTCCGGGAAGAGAAACTCCCTTCCACGCACCCAACCGCAAGCCAACAGACTTATCACGATTGATCTTGGCCCCTATCACCATCTCATAACAACTGATTTCTTTGCTGACTTCGTTAATCTCGGCCCTGCTCGACACAAGAACCGAAACGTCATCAGCATAGGCGGAATACCTGGGCGCGTTGGTAGCGCCAGGTAGGGAAATTCCGGATTCGTCTTTAACTTACGAAGGAAAGGTTCCAACGCAAGAACATACAGAAAGGCGAAAGCGGACAACCTTAACGAATGGAGTAAGACAATACGAAAGGCTCCGATCGTACTCCATTCACTTCCACCAGCGCACCGGGGGTCGCATACAGAAGTCGGATCCATGTGCGAAAGTACGGCCCGAAACCAGCCGCCGAAAGAACAGCCTCCAAAAGCCGATGGTCAACCCTATCGAATGCCTTGAACTGATCTAAATTGATCAGCGCGGCTTCACTGTCGACTTGCTCGATGATCAAGCGCACCATATGAAGGTTGTCCTGAATAGTCCTGCCCTTCATAGCACAAGTCTGTTCGGAGCCAATCAGACTAGAGAGGACAACCTGCAAACAGTTCGCTAAGACCTTAGCCAAAATCTTTAACTCTGTGTTTAGCATAGTTAAAGGGCGAAAGTTATCTAACCCATCCCCACCGTTTTTGTCCTTACGTAACAACTTGATTACGCCCCTGGTAAAGCGTTGCGGTATAGACCCCTGCTTCAACCAGTTGCCGAAAATCAATGCCAGCAACGGAACAAAAATTGGCGACTGCCTCAAGTAAACTTCATACGGAAGACCATCTAATCCCGAAGATTTGTCCAGGCCAACCTGTTTCAGCGCATCCCAGATTTCCGACTCTGTAATGGGATCCTCGCACCTAGCTGCTTCAGCTGCCTCAAGGCGTCGAACTAGTGAAAAGTTCCTGAAAGTACTCACGAAAAGCCTCACATATGCCCTCGTTTGTGGTCACGGTCCGCTTATCCGGCAATGTGACGCATGCGATATGTCGCCGAGTTGTATTCCGAACCTCATTTGCACGCAATTCAGCGGCCATATTCGTTGCCTCAGGAGACATTCTTTTTAACCTAGCCCTAACTACCAGAGCTTGATCCTTCTTGATAAGCAAGGAGGCCAACTCTGCCTTAGCTAAGGCTACGTCCCCACTATCACGGGATTTAACCGCCCGATCAAATTTTTGCTCACAAGCCGTTTGTGCCGCTAATCTATCTAGATTGAGCCGACGACTATAATCAGCAGCAAACGTTCTAATTTTGGATTTAAGATTATCCCGCCAGGCATTTCCCACCACAGCCCCCGTCAGCTCCCTTTGTATCATTAGTAGCAGCTGGTCCCGGAAATCTCGCTCCCCAAATAATGAGCAGTTCAATTCCCAGTAACCAGCCATCTTAACCTTAGGCTTATCTAAGTTTACCCGGACCAGTCTATGATTCAAATAAGCTATATAATGGAAACTTGGACACCCTAAGAGCCCTACATCGACTCTCCTGACTAAGACTCGGTCCAGGTAGCGAGACAGCACCTGAGTACCCGAGCTGCCACTATTAGTCCAAGTCCACACTACCTCCCGAGGGTGTTCATTTCGGTATTTATCGACAAGATCAAACCTGTCGATAAAGTCCCGAAATGGTTTCACGTCCGGGTTGTTAGTACCCCATTTTGACCCTATACGATCTATATCGGGGTCAAGGACGGCATTCCAATCTCCCGCTAGAACTACCCGACGAGATGACGCCAAGAACGGCTCGATCTGCCGAAACAAAGCAGGCCGCTCAAAATGCTTATTGGGCGCATAAACCTCAATGAGACGTAGAGCCTTATCCTTTATGGTAACATCCAGCACGCAAAGTCTGCCGGCCGGATCTGCGAAGACAAGAACACACGCAGCCTTCAAGGACTTGCTCACTAGCCAAGAGACACCCCTCGAGCGTCCATCATAACATGCTGAATAGAGGGAAAACCCTCTAGACAGAATGCTTATCATGATCGCGAGAAGAAAAACGGGTCTCTTGCACACAACATACATCCACCCCGAGACGCTGAAGGTCACGAATGAGCCTCGCCCTTCGAGACTCGCACCTCAGGGCTCGGGCATTCAGACTAGCTAACCAGAGAGACATTATCAGAACGATTAGGGTTGCTCTGCTGGCTTAAACATGGTCAGGGACAAGATACCGACAGCCTCCCCCATAGACCCATGGCCCATCTCAGTCTTGATGGAACCGTCTTGGGAGAGACCGCCGATATCCCAGGGGAAGGTCAACTTTAGTGCTCTATAGAGGGAGGGATGAACAAAAACAGGGATCTCCTCTTTAATTTTCTAATTGCCCAAATTGTTCCCGGGGACGCTATCCCTAAACTATAAATACTTGAGAAACTTCGTTCTCTTTCACTTTTTCCACTTTTCAGCGTACACACTTGAAAAATGTGATCTCTCGTGGAGATACGCGTTTCCCACTTGTGGGAAGACGCCAGGAACATTATGTATATATACACACACGTACATGGAAACATACTTTGAAACACGAACTCTTTATGTTCACGCACACACACGTTAATGTTTTTGTCTTTTGTAAACCATTTTTTGTTGTTTAATACATATACCTGCTTGTACATATATATCGGTTCTTGGTTGTTTTCTTTTACATTTCTTTTGGGTGGACTCATCTCGAGTCCATGTTTGTAGTGGACTTTATTTAAGGAGACCACACGTGTGCATATCACAACGTGTAAGAAACCCACGGTCCGCTACAAACCTTTCTTTTTTATACATTTGTCCCGTGAAAACTGATTTCCATTCACCACTCGTATATAAATATATGTCCCAGTAACAGATACGTGCACCCTATTCCCTCGCCTACAGTCCTTGGTATTTAAATAGCACATCTGGAAAATGCGACACTGAAATCCGAACGCATATCGAATTAGCGATAAACTGCATTCCAAAAGCGAAACAAAGTACTAAGAAACAGGAAATTATGGTTAGAAACAAAAGAATTCTGAATTGCCACTGGATATTAGTCTTCTTGTATGGCAGTGAATGCTGGACAATCTCGTCACGGATGAAAAAAAAGAAAACTGGAGTCAGCAGAAATGTGGCTCTACCGAAGGATACTGAGAATTCCCTGGCTGAGGTAATCGATACAGAAGTTTTAAAGAAAATAATAACAAAATGGATACTAGTACTTAAAACCAGGAAGTGACAGCTGACATTTCTTGGATACATAATGAAGAAAGTGGGAGGGGGGCTTGGAAAACTTTCACGAGTCATACTTAGAGCAAGAGAGATAGGAGAAAGCTGCCAATTTAATGTGAATGGAAGTGGGAGGCTTGGCAAAGAGAGAAACGTTGATAAGGGCTACGAAGGATAGGAGGTTGTGGAGGGCCGTGATTTTCAAACCTGCCAGCACATAAGAGAAATCCTACTAAAATCCTCTTGTGGCCTTCCCAAATTTTAACCTAAAACACGAATGAAGGATTCACAGCAAACTTTGTAAAACCATAGGTCGTTTCGGTATTATTATATTCTTACTGACCATGATAGTGAATACTCTACTGACATTATTCTTCGAATGGTAGGTAGTAGTTCCTGGAACGACACAGCGAGAGAAATCGACAAGAAGTAGATTTACCAGTGATCGTGATCAACCTTAAAATGGTCAAGGCAAGAAAAGAAAGCAAGCAACAGGAGGTGAAGGTATACTCGAACTGTTCTCCTCACCTTTATTGCCATAATCACCTTTATTGCCATAATCAATTTCGGCCGTTGTACGTCCCGGACTTCTTCGGGTGATATACGTTGGAATTTCGAACCGAACCTTTTATTTAGTAGATTGTCCTAATTCCACGTGCCGTGCCCCTTTTTTTTTTTTTTTTTTTTTGATATTTCAGTATCAGTTAATTCCTTTTGATAACTCAACACACCACGTTTGTGTTCCGTCGGCTGTGACCTTTGTGGCAAGTCACATTTTGGATAACTTCATCCAACGCTTTTATCCACCGGGCCATGTGTCCCTGTTGAGTAATCCAAGAAAGTGAACGTAACGTTGTGAATATAGCAATAAAGATGAGGATAACCGTCCGAACGATGGAAATAGTGTAAATAATAATAACCTTCATTCTCGTCGCGAAGGAATGTTTTGCTGCAATTTGTCCTCTTTATTCTACTAAAAACGGTCGATAAGATGATTTAATTTTCTTATTAACATTACAATACCGTACGGCTGCTTCTTTTGGGCGAATCCTCGTCACATAGTAAGCTTATTTTCTTCTACTGTTTGGTATTCTGTCTATAATCTTTTCGACTACAGTTCACTGACCCTTATCTTATTTTACCTTCAAATCAGATTCAGTTCAGTGGTTGGCGGGGCGGAGATGGTCTTCGAAAGAGGCTCGGTTCACTATGAATAATCTTGTTGTTCTTTTTGTCTGTTCACCTCCCGTCGTAAGAAGAAGCCAGACTGACTTAACCTACATCATGTCCTGAATATGAAACGGCTGGACAAATTCGCTTTCAAACACAGATACATTAAATACCGTCACGACATACCTCACACCCTGCTGTGTTATTTTACCGAACTTCCACAAATTGCTTTGTTTCTTCGTTGTTTTCTGCCATTTTTTCTCAGCTTACGGCCGCATCACGTTGAAACACAGGTTCTCGTACGACCACCGAAGTTAAACAACGTCGAGCCTGGTCAGTATCTAGATAGGTGATTGCTTGGGAATACGAGATGCCGTAATCTTGGATAGGCAGGTGATGTAATGGATATAACGGCTCGTAATTAGAAATCACTTACGCGCAAATACCTTTGGGAAAGATGTGGATCCACTCTGCACCCTCAGTTATAGGACTTGTATCAGTAAATCACTATTATCTCAAAGAATTCTTAGAATCTAAAGAATTTTTTCTAGGATGCAAGATTGCAAAACGTTGATAAGCCGTCAAAAAACAAATCAATTCAATTTTTTTCTTTCCATACAATTTTAATTTATATATAACTTCAAACATCAGTTTTAGTGGATACCCATATTTGCGTAGACACTCTGTTTATTTTAAACAGTTTTTATTTTGTCTGCCGGCCTGAGCATTCGAAGAAACATATTAAAGAAAATGTACCCTCCAGCAGGATCTGAACTTGCGTCTTCCAATTGCAGGAGAAACCGTCGTTTGATCCGATGTGTTTTGACCACTCAGCCACGAAGATCTTCACAATCTATCAAGGTTCTATTTGCTTTTAAAGCACATTTTACTCGTTCAAATCTCCTCGAAAGTCACAAATGTTCAGTTTCGTATGCAGAATGTAAACGAAACAAATTCTCAGCAATAAATGGATTTTGTTTTAATCCAGCATATTTTTCTTAGTTTAAACGATATTTTTAGTAGATGCTCCGTTTATTTTAAACAGTATTTTATTTTGTCTACCCGCCTGAAGATTCAAGAAAACACACACACAGGCTATATATATATATATATATATATATATATAGATATAGATATATATAGATATATGTGTGTGTGTGTGTGTAGTGTATTGGGTCAGCTGACCATTATTAAAAAATATGTTGTTAAATATAACAGACAACAAATGTCTATTATGCTTGCTCATGAGCCGTTCTAAGCTTCATATATATATATATCAAGTCAGTCTTTGACATATATTCTCTGGTTTTGAATAACAAGGTGTAGTTGGAAAAAGTGTAACGAAGGCTGTGGGAAATAGAGGAGAGGGTGAGAAAAAGTTTTGAGATGAAGCTGAGATTAGTCTACAAGGTAACCAAAAAAGTTCTGTCCGTTTTTTGATTAGTCATTGAATGAAGTTGAAATATATACGAAATGCGTGTAGCAATTGTTTTCAAATTCGGACAGCCGGAAGTAGGAACATCAGACGTTATGAAAAACATGCGCACCGTGCCCGGCCATCAGTTATAAGCCGGACAGCCGTGAGTAGGATGGGAGTGTCTAGAGATCTCGTTCGGGGCTGTTTGCTTTACGACTTCAAAGTGGGCTTATCAGCAGCTGCATCAAGTCGCCGCATATGTCAAGCATTTGGGGATAGTGCTGTGGATGAACGTACTGCAAGGCGTTGGTTTCGAAAATTCAAGTCGGGAGATTTGTCTCTCCATGATAAGCCTCGCTGTGGACGACAACAGGTCTTGAATGACGGAGTCCTGAAGGCGGCCACTGAAGAGGACAGTAGTCTAACGTGTGGTGAACTTGCAAGACAGTTCAACGTTTCCGATGAAACGGTTAGGCTTCACCTGCACCGCCTAGGTAAGACGTACAAACTGAGCAAGTGGGTTCCGCAAACGCTGTTGGAGGTCCACAAGTGACAACGAGTGGCAGCCTGCGTATCGCTGCTTTCTCGCCACCGTACCGCATCCTTATTCAATCGAGTGCTTACCAGTGATAAAAAGTGGGTTCTGTACGAAACTCCCAAGCGTTCCAGACATTGGTTGTCTCCTCAGGATGCTGTCCCTCACATCACACGACTGTCTATGCACCCACGCAAGATTATGCTTTGTGTCTGGCGGACAGGTCAAGTGGTTCATTATGAACTGCTACCAACGGGCCAAACGGTCACTGGAGACCTATACTCGCAGCAATTGAAACGTGTGCAACAGGCATTGCGCCAGAAGGAGCCAGCACTGGTGAATCGCAAAGGTGTGCTTTTCCTCCATGACAACGCCAGGCCGCATGTCGCGCGAGTGGTTATGGATACCATACAACAACTTGGGTGGGAGACTTTGCGCCATCCGATTACCACCTCTTCCACTCCCTGGATAATCATCGTGGTAAATCCTTCACCAATGAAGCAGACTTGCGCAAAGCCCTCACGGACTTCTTTGCGTCAAAACCCCGCGAGGTCTACCGCAAGGGCATTGAACAGCTAGAGACACGTTGGCAGAAGGTGCTGGATGCCGATGGCGATTACTTCGAAGACTAGATATAAGTTACACATACTGTGAAGCATTTTCTTTTTTTCCTTTAAAAACCGACAGAACTTTTTTGGTTACCTTGTAGAATTTAGTTTATTCTGCTAAAAATAAATAAGCTGGTCATTAGAATGAGAGTGGAGTGGATTTATTTTTTGAATTAATAAACTGGGTGGGGACTGTGACGATTGTCCCAGACCTAACAGTACAACCTTGAAATTCTTAATCTACAATTCACGCATCATTTCATATCCTGTTTTTCCCTATCATTTATATTCATTTGTTTTTCCATTTTCCTTCATCCATGTCTTCTCTCCCTAGACTGTCTTTTATTTATTCTACCTATGTCTTGATTGTTCCTTTTAGTCTACCTATGTCTTGATTGTTCCTTTTAGTCTACCTATGTCTTGACCGTTCTTTTCAGTCTACCTATGTCTCGGCCGTTCTTTTCAGTCTACCTATGTCTCGGCCGTTCTTTTCAGTCTACCCATGTCTCGGCCGTTCTTTTCAGTCTACCCATGTCTCGACCGTTCTTTGCAGTCTACCCATGTCTCGACCGTTCTTTGCAGTCTACCCATGTCTCGACCGTTCTTTGCAGTCTACCCATGTCTCGACCGTTCTTTGCAGTCTACCCATGTCTCGACCGTTCTTTGCAGTCTACCCATGTCTCGACCGTTCTTTGCAGTCTACCCATGTCTCGACCGTTCTTTGCAGTCTACCCATGTCTCGACCGTTCTTTGCAGTCTACCCATGTCTCGACCGTTCTTTGCAGTCTACCCATGTCTCGACCGTTCTTTGCAGTCTACCCATGTCTCGACCGTTCTTTGCAGTCTACCCATGTCTCGACCGTTCTTTGCAGTCTACCCATGTCTCGACCGTTCTTTGCAGTCTACCCATGTCTCGACCGTTCTTTGCAGTCTACCCATGTCTCGACCGTTCTTTGCAGTCTACCCATGTCTCGACCGTTCTTTGCAGTCTACCCATGTCTCGACCGTTCTTTGCAGTCTACCCATGTCTCGACCGTTCTTTGCAGTCTACCCATGTCTCGACCGTTCTTTGCAGTCTACCCATGTCTCGACCGCTCTTTGCAGTCTACCCATGTCTCGACCGCTCTTTGCAGTCTACCCATGTCTCGACCGCTCTTTGCAGTCTACCCATGTCTCGACCGCTCTTTGCAGTCTACCCATGTCTCGACCGCTCTTTGCAGTCTACCCATGTCTCGACCGCTCTTTGCAGTCTACCCATGTCTCGACCGCTCTTTGCAGTCTACCCATGTCTCGACCGCTCTTTGCAGTCTACCCATGTCTCGACCGCTCTTTGCAGTCTACCCATGTCTCGACCGCTCTTTGCAGTCTACCCATGTCTCGACCGCTCTTTGCAGTCTACCCATGTCTCGACCGCTCTTTGCAGTCTACCCATGTCTCGACCGCTCTTTGCAGTCTACCCATGTCTCGACCGCTCTTTGCAGTCTACCCATGTCTCGACCGCTCTTTGCAGTCTACCCATGTCTCGACCGCTCTTTGCAGTCTACCCATGTCTCGACCGCCCTTTGCAGTCTACCCATGTCTCGACCGCCCTTTGCAGTCTACCCATGTCTCGACCGCCCTTTGCAGTCTACCCATGTCTCGACCGCCCTTTGCAGTCTACCCATGTCTCGACCGCCCTTTGCAGTCTACCCATGTCTCGACCGCCCTTTGCAGTCTACCCATGTCTCGACCGCCCTTTGCAGTCTACCCATGTCTCGACCGCTCTTTGCAGTCTACCCATGTCTCGACCGCTCTTTGCAGTCTACCCATGTCTCGACCGCTCTTTGCAGTCTACCCATGTCTCGACCGCTCTTTGCAGTCTACCCATGTCTCGACCGCTCTTTGCAGTCTACCCATGTCTCGACCGCTCTTTGCAGTCTACCCATGTCTCGACCGCTCTTTGCAGTCTACCCATGTCTCGACCGCTCTTTGCAGTCTACCCATGTCTCGACCGCCCTTTGCAGTCTACCCATGTCTCGACCGCCCTTTGCAGTCTACCCATGTCTCGACCGCCCTTTGCAGTCTACCCATGTCTCGACCGCCCTTTGCAGTCTACCCATGTCTCGACCGCTCTTTGCAGTCTACCCATGTCTCGACCGCTCTTTGCAGTCTACCCATGTCTCGACCGCTCTTTGCAGTCTACCCATGTCTCGACCGCTCTTTGCAGTCTACCCATGTCTCGACCGCTCTTTGCAGTCTACCCATGTCTCGACCGCTCTTTGCAGTCTACCCATGTCTCGACCGCTCTTTGCAGTCTACCCATGTCTCGACCGCTCTTTGCAGTCTACCCATGTCTCGACCGCTCTTTGCAGTCTACCCATGTCTCGACCGCTCTTTGCAGTCTACCCATGTCTCGACCGCTCTTTGCAGTCTACCCATGTCTCGACCGTTCTTTTCCTCCTTTCTGTACCCTGACCGTTCTTTTCCTCCTTTCTGTACCCTGACCGTTCTTTTCCTCCTTTCTGTACCCTGACCGTTCTTTTCCTCCTTTCTGTACCCTGACCGTTCTTTTCCTCCTTTCTGTACCCTGACCGTTCTTTTCCTCCTTTCTGTACCCTGACCGTTCTTTTCCTCCTTTCTGTACCCTGACCGTTCTTTTCCTCCTTTCTGTACCCTGACCGTTCTTTTCCTCCTTTCTGTACCCTGACCGTTCTTTTCCTCCTTTCTGTACCCTGACCGTTCTTTTCCTCCTTTCTGTACCCTGACCGTTCTTTTCCTCCTTTCTGTACCCTGACCGTTCTTTTCCTCCTTTCTGTACCCTGACCGTTCTTTTCCTCCTTTCTGTACCCTGACCGTTCTTTTCCTCCTTTCTGTACCCTGACCGTTCTTTTCCTCCTTTATGTACCCTGACCGTTCTTTTCCTCCTTTATGTACCCTGACCGTTCTTTTCCTCCTTTATGTACCCTGACCGTCCTTTTCCTCCTTTCTGTACCCTGACCGTCCTTTTCCTCCTTTCTGTACCCTGACCGTCCTTTTCCTCCTTTCTGTACCCTGACCGTCCTTTTCCTCCTTTATGTACCCTGACCGTCCTTTTCCTCCTTTCTGTACCCTGACCGTCCTTTTCCTCCTTTCTGTACCCTGACCGTTCTTTTCCTCCTTTCTGTACCCTGACCGTCCTTTTCCTCCTTTCTGTACCCTGACCGTCCTTTTCCTCCTTTCTGTACCCTGGCCGTCCTTTTCCTCCTTTCTGTACCCTGGCCGTTCTTTTCCTCCTTTCTGTACCCTGGCCGTTCTTTTCCTCCTTTCTGTACCCTGGCCGTTCTTTTCCTCCTTTCTGTACCCTGACCGTCCTTTTCCTCCTTTATGTACCCTGACCGTCCTTTTCCTCCTTTCTGTACCCTGACCGTCCTTTTCCTCCTTTCTGTACCCTGACCGTCCTTTTCCTCCTTTCTGTACCCTGACCGTTCTTTTCCTCCTTTCTGTACCCTGACCGTCCTTTTCCTCCTTTATGTACCCTGACCGTCCTTTTCCTCCTTTATGTACCCTGACCGTTCTTTTCCTCCTTTCTGTACCCTGACCGTCCTTTTCCTCCTTTCTGTACCCTGACCGTCCTTTTCCTCCTTTATGTACCCTGACCGTTCTTTTCCTCCTTTCTGTACCCTGACCGTCCTTTTCCTCCTTTATGTACCCTGACCGTCCTTTTCCTCCTTTATGTACCCTGACCGTCCTTTTCCTCCTTTATGTACCCTGACCGTTCTTTTCCTCCTTTCTGTACCCTGACCGTTCTTTTGTTGTTTTTACACATCTCTCTTCTTGTTGTTTTTCGCCATCTTTTTGAATGCAAGCATGCCTTGTACTCAAAAATATTTTATATGCCGCTGTTATACATATTAGATACAAATATCCATCTCTATCCCACAGGAATAAATTATGACATATTAGAATACAACAAGCAGTAGGAAGGCGCGACAATCTAACGTTGTCTTATATTTCCAGAAGGGAAAACAGGCCAGTGGTGTTCTCTGACACTTGGTGGGACTGCGTGTCTCTATCTCATCTCTCCTTCTTCGCGTCTCTCCTCTCCCACTCTCTCTTTCTCTTTTTCTTTGTGTCTCTCTTTATGTCTCTCTTCCCACGCGTATTTTCCCTTTTAATTTTTCTTGCCTCGCCTCGCTACCATCTCTTCATCTTTGTCGCATGCCTGTCGTCTGTCTTGATTATGTTGTTTACTCGTCTATCTCTTCATTCCCCAACATTCACGAATCGATCCATTTCATTCTTATTATAAAATCCGTCTGGTTAATCTTATTAATAATGAAAAGTTTTGAAAAGGCGACTAAAACCTGGGTGATTTATTCAAACTAATAACAGCATCTAGCTTCAGTTTTGTCTTTTCTGTTGTGCAAATTTCATTAACTAAATGTTATCACCATTAACCTTTACACAATTTGTAAATGAAACTATTTAATTCGATTTCGAGTGAGCTTAGCTTATCTATTGTTTCTAGCACAGCTGGTGCCCTTCCAAAACAAAGGCTATCACATTAATTGGTAATATTCCGAGCCGACAATTAGGAATTGTGATACAAATTGTATGCTTTTGTGAGGAGAATTTGTATTCACACCTAATAATTTTTGCAGGGCCCTAATTTTTATTTTTAAGCTGGGTCATAAAAATAATTGAATCTTTGGATTTGTAAGCAGACATCAGGGTATGCACTTAACTATACTCGTCATGAGTAAATCCTTAGTTACTACATTTAGAATCGTCCCATGTAGAAAGTTGGTTTAATGGTATAGAGAAAGGTGACAACAACCCCTAGGCCAAACACTAAACCACAGGCGAAATCCGGTTAAACAAGAGATTTCATACGACCCGATGACCATAGAAAGAGGCACAACATGAGGAAGGAGGGCCTAGAGAATCTGATACTCATGGGTCGAATAGAGGGAAAGAGAGGCAAGGGAAATCAACGTGTGACATACCTGACGAGTTTGAGCAGGTGGATGACAGAATGCAGTCTGGGGGAGGAAGCAGAGGGAAGGTACTTGCTGAGAGCTGCAAGGGATAGAGGGAGGTGGAGAGCCCTGATCGCCAACGTCCTGAAAGGACATGGCACATAAAAAGAAAAGAATTCAACGATATTTTTTCTTAAGACAATAGTGTCCATAACATATCTTATTCATGAAAGTAATTAAAAGCTTTGCTAATTAAATAATATCTTAGTTTTATTGCGTTTAGTTTTTTTTATTATTATTTTATGATTCCGAGCTGATTTTCAGTAATTGGTGTTCCTATTTTACAAAAAAAATTCATTTTGATTCTCCAAGGAGTTTTACTTTTAGCTAATATAAACATTAAGTTGCATAAAATTTAATTTTTTGATATTTCATAAAATTAAGTAAGTTGGGGGTAACAGATGTAAAAAAAAAAAAAAAAAAATTTTTACCAAGATTTTCTAAAAATGCACATTTCTAAAATAATTTCATTCATTTGTGAATAAGTCAGGTTTCATTAAAAGCAAACAGTTATTTACAAATAAATGTATTTTTCTCCACAAGAGAGACTAAAATTTGCTATACTAATCTTTGGCTACTGGGCTGAAGCAAAAAAAAAAAAAAAGAAAAGAATTTTTAACTAAAATTTTGAATATTCTAAGAAGTATGAAAAGATATAATTTAAAAATCAAAAAATCCTCTGGTCTTTCCTCTTAATAACAACAAAGATTTTGACAATAAAACTTTATTTTTATTAAGTTTGGGGGCATTTTTTTCATCATGGTATGCTAATTTTTAGCAAATCAGTGGTGTTACCCTTGTATATTGTATTATTAATCATAATCAATGAGGAAAATATAAAGCAATGTCTGTTACTTTTCATGCTTTTCTTTGTTCTCTTCTTTTCTTTTTCTTTGTTCTCTTCTTTTCTTTTTCTTTGTTCTCTTCTTTTCTTTTTCTTTGTTCTCTTCTTTTCTTTTTCTTTGTTCTCTTTTTTTCTTTTTCTTTGTTCTCTTCTTTTCTTTTTCTTTTTCTCTCTTCTTTTCTTTTTCTCTCTTCTTTTCTTTTTCTCTCTTCTTTTCTTTTTCTCTCTTCTTTTCTTTTTCTCTCTTCTTTTCTTTTTCTCTCTTCTTTTCTTTTTCTCTCTTCTTTTCTTTTTCTCTCTTCTTTTCTTTTTCTCTTTTCTTTTCTTTTTCTCTTTTCTTTTCTTCTTCTCTTTTTTCTTTTCTTTTTCTCTTTTTTCTTTTTTCTTTTCTCTTTTTTCTTTTCTTTTTTTTTCTCTTTTCTTTTTTTTTCTCTTTTCTTTTTTTTTCTCATCATTACCATCTAACTTTATGAAGGAAATATTAATTCCTGGCTGTAATTTGTCAAAAGTGACTTTTGGGTCTTCTATCCTTCTTTAAATATTGTCACCTTCAAGTTTGTTTAATGCATTTCCTCTTTCTTTTTTGTCTTACAGGTAAGTGGACTTTGATCAGATAGGTGTTCTCACATAAGTAGGAATCGGACAGACAGGTTAGTAAAATTTACAATAATGTCTCCGTATGTGTCTCCGTCCTTAGAAAACTTATTTACCCTCACTCTACAATGGCAAAATGTGCCACGGGATGCTTTTAATTTTTCATGATGGTTGGGACTGCAGTCTCTATATTACGACCGCCCAGCTACTGAAGGTAATATTTTATTTACTGAAGATAATTTATGATCAGTCCTCTGGAAATGTAATGCAGACACCAGGGAGTGACTCTGAAACTAGCACTCTTTGTACAATGAGGAAGTATTTCCTGGTAACAAGTGTTCAGCTTTAAAGGCTTCTACTGAGACAATAGTGGTCTTGCTTCTACCCATAGCTGACTACGTGTGCATGCTTAGACACACACATACATGTGTTTCATTGAATAATATAGACATATTGTGTCTACTTTTTTTATAGTGATCCTTTCCAGTTGTCTGAATCTAATCCTTGATTTT